>CAUYUJ010005308.1:0-62525 GCA_963575745.1 Prorocentrum cordatum
TTTCGAGAGGAAGGCCTCGGGCCCAAACCTGGCGGGCGCCGTGGACGCTTCCAGGACAGAGAAAACGAGAATGTGCAAATCGGGGATGGACAGACCTCCCTGTAGTAAAACGTGGTTTAGTGAAAACGACCTCGGGCCCAAACCTGGCGGGCGCAGGCCTGGAAGATGACGGCCGCGGCGCCCTCTCGAGCACCGCAGGCGGGCAGTGCACGCATCGGCGTGTCAGGGTGGGGCTCCTGTCCACCCCCGAGGCGATGCGCGCTCCTCAGTGCGCAGGCTCTCTACGCCTGGGGCCTCCTCCCTGCTTCCTCCTCCGCGGCCGCCCTCCTCTTGTCCGACAGCGGAGGTCAGTCCACAGGAAACCTTCCGCAAGAAGCCCAAGACCCTGAGATCCTGGAGTGTCCATCGATTTTCTGGCGTGGGAGCGTCACGCTCTCCATCGCGAAACCATCGGAACCCAGGAAACCCAGGGCACCCTGGAAGCAAGCAGGGTGTTTCTTGGCATGGTCGACTACACGTAGGAGAAGTGACCCTAGGCTAGAGTGACCATTTGGTGTGCGGCTTCCGGGGCGCCCGTGGGGGCCCAACGCAATCGCGCAAGCCAGCATTGCCGCGCCGCATCGATCGACGATCGGCAGGGTGCCACTCGAAAGATTCTGCGCGCCAGCGGGCAACCGTCTTGGTGTGCACCCACATCCCAGCGCCGGCCGCTGGCTTTTTGACCGCGTCGGCGACCGCCCTCGCTGCTCACGCAACAGAGATTCGACCGTCCGGTCCTCGAGGACCCTCAGCGCCTGCCGCCACCTCCTGCAGGCAGAGGGACTTCGTCACGTGATGCGATGTTTTTCCGACCTCCCACATGATCCTCCTCCTCCTCCTCCTCCCCCCTCCTCCTCCTCCAACTCCTCCTCCTCCTCCTCCTCCTCCTCCTCCCTACCCCCCTCCTCCTCCTCCTTCCTCCTGCTCCTCCTCCCTCCCCTCCAACTTCCTCTCCTCCTTCCTCCACCTCCTCCCTCCCCTCCTCCTCCTCCTCCTCCTCCTCATCCGCCTCCTCCCTCCTCCCTCCTCCTCCCTCCTCCCTGCTCCTCCTCCATCCTCCTCCTCCTCTCCTCCTCCTCCTCCGCCTCCTCCCTCCTCCTCCTCCTCCTCTCATCCTCCTCTCCTCCTCCCCTTCCTCCTCCTCCTCCTCCTCCTCCTCCTCCTCCTCCTCCTCCTCCTCCTCCTCCTCCTCCTCCTCCTCTTCCTCGGGCTCGCATCGCGTGACGGATCCGCGCCGCCGATCCTGCCCGCCCCCAGCCCGCCGAGGGCCGCGTTGCAGCCCGCCACGTCCGCGCCGCCCCCCGGACGCCCCAGCGCCCGCCGCAGCAGGCCCAGCGCGCCGGCCCACTGCTGGGATCGCGCCATGGACGCCACCTGAGCGAGCGAGGCGCCGGCACCGGACCGCGCGCGGCGGGGAGCGCCTCTCTACATGATGGAGGACGGCGGCGGGGCCGAATAGAGCCCCTCGGGGGTTGTCGGTTCACCCCGTTCCCGGTCCGTGGGGTCTTCTCCTAGCCTGAGGTCGGGCATACCCCCCTACAAGCGGATCTGGGGCGAAAAATAAAAGATATGGGGAAGTTCCAAAATAGTCAAAAATACTCATCAGATCGTCCCCAGACGATTTTAAAAACTATGTTTGAATATTCCTCCTGTAGAGGGACAGGCCCGACTTAAACCTTGTTCCTGGTCCGTGGGATCTTCTCCTGGCCCCTTGGCGACATGCTGGAACCGAGAAGTCAGCTTTTATCACGCCACTTGCATGGACAGATAAGCGAGTCTTGCGCAAGATACCACAGCGACCTGACGCCGCGGTTTACGCGGGCCGCCGCGTTGGAAACGAGGGCGCTCACGCGAGACCTTACGCGAACAGCTTGCGCGCCAATGCCCGTGCAGACGACCTCGTTTCTCTGTGTCGCTCACCTTTGTGTTTGGACGGGTCCTGGAAGATTGGGTTACCCTTTTCGGGCCCCCTGGGGCCTTTCTCGGGCTAGACGACGAGTAGGAGGAGGAGGCGGAGGAGGAGGAGGAAGAGCAGCAGGAGGAGGAGGAGGAGGAGAAAGAGGAGGAGGAGGAGGAGGAGGAGGAGGGAGAGGAGGCAAAGGTGGAGGAGGAGGAGGTGGAGGAGGAGAAGGATTAGGAGAGGGAGGAAGAGGAGGCAAGCGTATATATAGAATGTGAGGAGGACGAGGGGGAATCAGAGGAAGAAAAAGAAGAAGAAGAAAAATAAGAAAGAGAGAAGGAGCAGAAGGAGGAGAAGGAGGAGGAGGAGGAGGATGGGGGAAGGAGGAGGGAGATGCGGAGGAGAGATGTGGGAAGGAGGAGGAGGCGGAGGAGGAGGGCGAGGAACCGGGGCTGTCAGCGAACGGCCCGCGATGAAAAGCTGGTCCCAGAGAAGGCTCTTGGCCCCAGGACCCCCCCTCCCCCCCCCCCCCTCCACAATTAAACAATACGAATACAGTCAATCATGGTAATAACGAAGGAGCAACTTGGCCAGGGTACCCTTGCATCCTTGCCCCTTGCCAACTTTCGCTGGCAAACGTTCGGAAAGAATGGCGGCGCGTCAGGGTACCCTTGCATCTTTCGGACTCCGGCCGTGCTCCGCACGGAAAACCTCAACATGGCGTTCACAGGCCCTTGCATCCTTACCGCGGATCCTTATTATCCTGGTTGACTGTACTACTCTCCTCTCTCCCTGGGTAACATCCGGGAAGTGGCCCGCCCCCCTCCGCGCACTGGCTTTTCACACACAGGATTCCCGGGAAACGGGTTGTCGCTTGGCTTTTTTGTCAAAAGGCTGCTCTCGCTTGAAGCGCTGGCCTCATTTTCAAGCTACCGCTCGTTCCGAATCGTGCTCCCGCTGCAGCGCTGGCCTGATTTCCGCGCTTCTGGTCGTTCCGAATCGTGCTCCCGCTGCAGCGCTGGCGTCATTGTTTCCAGCGCCATGCCACGGCATGGTTTTCGGTCCTTCCAAATCGGCCCCACAATCTAGAAAATACCCCCTTTCAACACAAAAACATCACAAGTGATTCCACATTCGGTGTCGATTCGTTGATTTCTTGCGCCGCAGAAGCCCCCCCCCCACTTTGGGGCGTCGCCACGCCATGCTACTTACGCAGGACGAAAAAATCCTCTTGAGGTGCATATGGCGATGATGAGTTGGAAGTTAATGACCGAACCCTCTTCCCCCGTTGAATCTTAACACGGGCGGGTTCCGGGGTCCGCGGATCCGATTTCTTCGGGCTTCCCGTTTCAATGTAACACTATATGTTTATATATACAGATTGCAAAATCTGATCCGCCAAAGAAAATAAGACGGAACACGGATCCAGCAAATCCGAAATCAGATCCGCGCGGGCGGAAATCGGATCCAACGGAGCAGACGCCAAAGCCACAATTGGATCCGCGCGAACTTCACGGGATCCGACGGCAGTTATCTCATGCGAGTCTGCTCAAGACTTCAAGCCGTCGTTCCAGGCCCAAGAAGAAAACACTTTCGTCCTGGGGATGTATGTGAGACTACGCGTCCTCATTTCCGCGCTTCCGCGCTGTTTTTTCCAAAATGCTGTTCTCGCTGAAGCGCTGGCCTCATTTTCGGGCTACCGCTCGTTCCGAACTGTGCTCCCGCTGCAGGGCTGGCCTGATTTCCGCGCTTCCGCTCGTTCCGAATCGTGCTCCCGCTGCAGCGCTGGCGTCATTATTTCCAGCGCCATGCCACGGCATTGTTTTCGGTCCTTCCACATAGCACGCAAATCTAGAAAATACCCCCCCGAAAAAACCTTCGGAAGTGATTCCACATTCGGTGTCGATTCGTTGATTGTCTGGGCCGCAGAAGCCCCCCCACTTTGGGGCGTCGCCACGCCATGCTATGTTAGGCTACACGTCCTCATTTCCGCGCTTCCGCGTTGATTTTTGTGTAATGCTGCTCTCGCTGAGACGCTGGCCTCATTTTCGGGCTACCGTTTGTTCCGAATCGTGCTCCCGCTGCAGGGCTGGCCTGATTTCCGCGCTTCCGCTCGTTCCGAATCGTGTTTCTGCTGCAGCGCTGGCGTAATTATTTCCAGTGCCATGCCACGGCATGGTTTTCCGTCCTTCCAAATAAGCCCCAAAAGCTAAAACATTGTCTCCCGAAGAAACCATCCGAAGTGATTACACAGTCGGTGTCGATTATTTGACTCGCTGGGCCGCACAAGCCCCCCCGCCCTCGTGTTGGGCGTCGCCACCCCATGCTATGGCATGCTACGCGCTACTCTTCAACACCATGCTATGCCATGTACTACGCTGCCCTGCTGCGACATCCGATCGTGCGCAAATGGGGAGAAGATCTGCGCAATGGTGAGGGATGGGAGGGCGGGGTAGGACGCCAGATAGGACGCGAGCGAAGCCCAGCTTGCCCCCCTCCTCCCCCCCCCTCCCCCCGGGGCCCCCCTGCCTCCGCAGCGCCGCCTGCCCGAGCCGCGGTGGCACCGCCGAGGCCGGACGTCGAGGCCGAACCCCGGCGGGCCCCGGGAGAAGACGCCGCCGAGGAGGGGCCCGACGCCCGCCGCTCGACGGCCGCGCACAGAGGGGGGGGCTGCGGCGGAGGGGAGAAGGCCGCTTGAAAGCACCCCATTGCTCCTTTTCGGCTGCACGCGAGAGGGGCCCTGGGCAAGAGTGACCTTTGGTGCGCGGCTTTCTGGTGGCCGCGGGGGGACCAAACCTGGGCGCGCAAGCCGCTGCTCCTGCATCGTTTTCAGCCACCTGGGGGCCCATCTGTGCTCGCACCAGAGGTCACTCCGGCGAAAGATCACTCTTACGTCTAGTCGCTCCTTGGAGAGCGCGGGCCGTCGTTCTTTCTTTCCCCCTCCTGGGGGAAGAAAGAACGACGTGAACATGAAAAACTCGGGGGTCCGCGCGGAGTTCTCGGATCGGCGCTGGACTCCCCTCCCTGGCGCGCGGAGCGCGCCAGGGGCGGCGCCGCCATGGGGGGTCCAGATCGGATCCGGGAAATCCGCGCGGACCTCCGAGTTTTCTGTGTGTATGTCGCTATTCGTTCCCCTAGGAGGGGAAAAGGCTTCTGAGAAAGAGGCTGTCTCTCAGAAGGCGCCAGCCCTACATCTATCGAGAGCGCCCGCGCTTTCTAAGGAGCAGGGGCGCTTCTAAGAAGCCCTCCCCCCTTCACCGTAGCCCCCCTCTGTGCGAGGCCGACCGTCTCACGCCCAGCCCAGGCCCTTCCGAGCCGCGCCCGGCCCCTCTCTCGCGAAGCCTGGCGGCCCCCCGCGCCGCCTGTGCGTTCCACGCGACGGCGTCGGGCAGGACCGCCGCCGAGCGCATCGCCGACGCCACCGCCAGCGCGCCCCGCCAGCGGTGGGCCCTGCCGCACGCGTCCATCGCGGAGCTGTACTCGTGGGCGGTCAGGCGGGCGCGGCGCTCCTGTGAAGACGAAGCCGGGGCACGGAGAGGGGCGTCAGTGTCTGGTGCAGGAAACGTGTCGCGAGCCCGCCGGAGGCTCCTCCGCCAAGTGTCTGCGACGGCGCACATGCATTCGGATCGCGGCAATGAGCTCACCGAAAGCAGAAGGTGCTGCTTTCCGTGAGCTCACTGCCGCCATCCCCCAAAAATGCGCTCAAGAAGCCCCTGGCCGCTATCGAAAGGGGAGGATACATCGAGAATCTCTGAGACCCGCGGCCCTGGAGGATGTCTCGGGCGCCGCGGCCTTCTCAGAGCGTCCCGGCACGGACTTATCCTCGTCTTACCCTTAGGTCGGGCATGTCACCCTACAGTCACATTTTTGGAAGGAAAATTGGCAATAGTCGAACAATACCCCAACAAGAATAGAAAATGGTCGACAAATCGTCCCCAGGCTATCTTTCGACCATTTTCGAATATTCCTCCTGCAGAGGGACGTGGCCGACTTAAGCCTACCCCCGCCCAACCTGCGCCGCCCAGAGCAGCGCCAGCGCCCGCTGCCACAGTGCGCCCCTCGCGCACGCGGCGACCCCCGCGCGCAGCTGCGGCGCGGCGGGGGTGCGGCTGCGGAGGAAGAAGAGCCAGCACAGACGTACACATCCGGAAGCCTCCCAGACGGGGTCGGAGTGCATTCAGGTCGGGCATGTCCTCCTACAGGGGGATTTGGAAGAACAAATCAATAAAAGAACTAACTAATCGAAAGATCGTCCCCATCCTATTTTCTCACTATTTTTGAATTCTCCTCCTGTAGAGAGGCATGCCCGACTGAATTCAAGAGGCCTCCCACAGACGGGGCCGGAGCACACGAGACCGGAGGACTGCGCCGCATCGCCGGCGCATCGCCGATGCACCGTCGATGCACCGGCGACGTCGGCGATGCACGGGTGACGACGGGGTGCAGCTCGTGGGGCTCCGCACCGAGCCGCATCGCCGATGCATCGGCGCTGCGGCGCGATCCTCCGACCCCACCCGCCCTGGCCCCCCCTGGGCAGCCTGGAGCGTCCGAGACGGCCCCCGGCAGGCCCCAGAAGTCGGCCCAGGGAGCGCCCCGGGGCGGGACGTGGCCGAGCCGAGGCCCGCAGGCTGGAGGGGGAGCCCCCAGGACGAGCTCCTGCAGCAGGAGCTGCGCGAGCCTCCCACCGCGTGGGGCCCAGCAGTCCGGGAGGGCCGGAGGGGAGCCGCGCGGGCCTCCCCCGGGCCTGCGCTGGCGCCCCCCCCTCTCCGCCGGCGGCGCCTCCGCGGCGGAGGCGCCGCCGGCGGGGCCCAGCGCGGAGCCGAGGAGCCCGCGCGGAGCTCGGAGGGCTTCTGCTCTGCTCCTAGGAGGAAGGAGAACTATGCACGTGCACCGATTTTGGCCAGAGGCCCATCCTGAGCCCAGGATCGGTGCATACGCCCCCCTACCTTGGCCAGGAAGGCATGTGCACCGATCCTGGGTCAAGGATGGGCCTTGCCAGGATCGGTGCATGTGCATAGTTCTCTTCGCCCGATGCTCATCCGTTCCGCCCCAGGGGAACTGCTTCTGCTCCGCGGGCGCTTGGGTGCACCCAGAGAGAACTTAGGCACGAAGGCGGCGAGGAGCGAGCTCGGGGCGGGGAAGAGGGAGGAGCCCGCAGCAGACCATGAGAGCCGGCGCGGGGATGCCGTAGTAGAACCCTCCCAGAGAAACAACCGAGGTGCTGATGACGAAAACTGCCAGCTTCCCCACTGAGGGAAATTGTCTCTTCGTTGAGGAAGCCATCAGGGAGCGAAACCACCACTCCCCAGACCTCTCCTGGGTGCTTCTTGTTGACCCAGACTTCGAGGCGAATCTGGAGGTGGCGACGAGGGCCTCCCAGGAGGCCGACAAAGGTAAAACGGGCGAAGGGTAGCGGTGTGGGTACCTTCACAACGTCGACCCTCAGAGGTCTGGACCCCTTCCCCGGGACCGGCTTTTCATCCTGAGTCGTTTTTTGACAATCCCGGGGCCTGGGACGAGCTCCCGCAGACCGAAAATAATGAAAAAACGCGGCATTAGAGGAACGAGAAACGACATTAACATAAACTTTCTGGCGCTCCGCGCGGATTTCTTGGATCGGCGCCGGAGGCGCCGCCGGGGGGCCCAGCACGGATCCAAGAAATCCGCGCGGAGCGTCGAAAGTTATGGTTATGGTGTTTTCCTTCCTCGAGGAATGGGTACCTCGTGGGTGTTTCTTCGAAGTGTTCTTATGCGTCTCCTTATCAGTGTTTACAATATCGTTAATACGATGAGTACAATGATTAATAAGTAGTAGTGGAAGTAGTAGTAGTAGTAGTAGTAGTAGTAGTAGTAGTAGTAGTAGTAGTAGTAGTAGTAGTAGTAGTAGTAGTAGTAGTAGGAGGAGGAGGAGGAGGAGGGGGAGTAGTAGTAGTAGTAGGAGTAGGAGTAGGAGTAGGAGTAGGAGTAGGAGTAGGAGTAGGAGTAGGAGTAGGAGTAGGAGTAGGAGTAGTAGTAGTAGTAGTAGTAGTAGTAGTAGTACTAGTGTAGTAGTAGTAGTATAGTAGTAGTAGTAGTAGTAGTAGTAGTAGTAGTAGTAGTAGTAGTAGTAGTAGTAGTGTATAGTAGTAGTAGTAGTAGTAGTTAGTAGTAGTAGTAGTAGTAGTAGTAGTAGTAGTAGTCAGTAGTAGTAGTAGTAGTAGTAGTAGTAGTAGTAGAGTAGTAGTAGTAGTAGTAGTAGTAGTAGTAGAAGAAGTAGTAGTAGTAGTAGTAGTAGTAGTAGTAGTAGTAGTAGTAGTAGTAGTAGTAGTGGTAGTAGTAGTAGAGTAGTAGTAGTAGTAGTAGTAGTAGTAGTAGTAGTAGTAGTAGTGGTAGTAGTGGTAGTAGAAGTAGCAGTAGTAGTAGTAGTCGTAGTAGTAGTAGTAGTAGTAGTAGTAGTAGTAGTAGTAGTAGTAGTAGTAGTAGTAGTAGTAACATGAACAGTGTTAGCACTAGCATTAGCATTATGCTTACGACTCGTACTAATTAGTACGATTGCGATTTCTAACATCCGTACTGATACTAATTATTCTGATTCGTATTAAGTTTCGAGGTGTCTCCTCCTTCTCCTCCTCCTTCTTCTTCGAGGTGTTATTATTATTATTATTATTATAATTATTATTATTATTATTATTATTATTATTATTCGAGCTTGCGTTGCTCTTCGAGTCGCTGTGCATGGCGTTGCTTCCTCCTCTGGTCCGTGCCGCTCGCTCTCCCTCGCGGGGCGCCGGCGCGGAGGGCGGCACGGAGGACGCCAGCGCCCCGCGCCACGGCCCGGCGCGCCCCTCCCGGCCGCGGGGGGCCGCGGCCGGAGGGGCGGCGCCCAGGAGCGCGACGCCCCTCCAGCGCGCCATGCCCGCCTCCCGAGGAACAAAAGAATCGGCGGTGGAGAGACCTCCCTGTGGTGAACCCCCCCCTTGGTGTGAAGTCGGGCGTGCCCCCCTATAGGGGGATTTTCGACGAAAAATGAGAGGTACTTAAAAAAATAGTCCTGAACGGTCAAAAACTACTAGTGAAAATATTTTTGAATATTCCTCCTGTAGAGGGACGGGCCCGACTGAACCTTAGTGAGAACGGCCTGGGACCGAAACTGACGGACCTGGACCCGCAAAAATGACGGCCGCGGCGCCCTCTCACAAACCGAGAAAACGGCCAATTCGCTGATCGACGTGTCAGGGTAGGAGGTCTATCAAACCCCGCAAAAAAAACATCATAAGCATAAACCTTTGGCGCTCCGCGAAGATTTCTTGGATCCGCGCTGGGCCCCCCCTGGCGGCGCCTCCGGCGCAGCCCCTGGCGCGCTCCGCGCGCCAGAGAAGGAGGGGTCCAGGCCAGATCCCAGAGATCCGCGCGGAGCGCCACAGATTTACGTTTATGGCTCTTTTTCTTCTTCGATCCTCGCCGAGCGGCACCGCCCGAGGCCTCGCATCGTGCACAGCAGCGGCGGTCCCTGAGATCTTGGCGCTGCAATTTGTGTCGCGCCGGGCGTGTTCGCCCCGTGTGGGGCCCCCCGAGGCCCTCACGGCGTGATCCAGCGCGAAAAACGACGCAGGAAGATGGGGTCGGGGGCGCTGGTCCCGGTGTTTCACGATCATGCAACTGTTTCGCAACTTCGGATCTCAGAAGTTGGCGGCGCGCACAGGAGGGTAGGGGGAGGGGGGAAGGCTTCCTGGAAGGAGGCTGCTTCTCAGGAGTCGACTGCACGCGGGAGCGACCCTGGGTAAGGGTGGCCTCTTTTGGGGCGCGGCTCACTGGGGGCCGCGAGGGGGCCGAACACGAGCGTATAGGACGCCAACACCGCCTCGCGCTCGGCGATCGGGGGACCCCATTGGGCCCGCACCAAGGGCCACCCCAGCGAGAGGTCACACTCACGTGTCGTCGAAGAAAGCGCTGGCCCTACGTCTACAGGTAAGGCCCGCGCCTGCTGAGGAGCAGGGGTGCTTCTAAGGAGCCTCCCCCCCTCGCCCGTCAGCCCCCTCTGCGCGTGGCCGGTGCGGGCGGGCGGGCGGGCGGCGGCGAGGTCGGCGTTGGGCTACGCCGCTCTCAGGGCCCGGCCGGCCGCGAGAGCCGGGGGCCCGGCCCAGCCGCCGCAGGCTCGGCCCCTTGCGCCGAGGCGTCCGCGGACGGAAAGAAACAAAAAGGAGAGATGGGACGCACAAGAGCAGACTAACCTCGTAGGGTGATTAGAACCCCCCCCCAACAGTGGAACGTAATTATCGTTTCCACGTCCTTACTGACGGACTGGGTCCCCACCAGTTGCGGGCAACCCGCTATTGGCGGGGCCCCCACCGCACCCGCCGCGCAACAACGAATACGACGACGACGCCTACGACTACGATTGCGACGACGACTGCGACAACTACTGCTACTTCTGCCTCAGGAGCGCTCTCACGGAAGAGGAGGAGGAGCAGCAGCAGCAAAAGGAAGAGGAGGGACGAGCTATATTCTCCCCCGAGAGAATCAGGGGAGGATGATCAAAACTAAAGACCCTTCCAGGTTAATACTATGTGTCCCCCTCAGAGGCGTGCGTCCGACCCGAACATATAGAACTATCCTGTGGTATATCGCTCCAGGAGCGGTATGGCCAGGAGGCGCATGCCACGGAGCGTAGACTATAACATTTATCGGTGCGCGCGTCGCCCCCTGGGGGGGGGGCGACGCAAACACTGTACTTGAATATTCGGGTGACGCCGAAGAGAGGCAGGAGAACGAAGGGCGAAGGTGACGAAGGGCGAGGGCGAGGGTGGAACGTGAGACACACATATAAGAGCTGGACACAGGACATGGTATTGCTATGTACGTAATTTCAATGATACATACAAGTAGGCAAAAAAAGTAGGCTTTGATCATGTCAGTGCACGCCTGCTCTACTGTACCCAGAACAGAATACACAATATTTGATCATAACGGGAAGGCTAAAACAACTGCGGGCCCTGCAAGCTACATCATGCAGCAACCACTGATGATGGTTCCTTGCACGATGAAACAACATCATGATTCCAGTGTTGGCTCTTTTCGCACAAGTGCAACATGTCGTGGTCAGTCCACTGATGCGCAGTGACATCCCCAAATGGTGCAAAGCGTAAACCCACATGTTGCTTTCCATAGGTGTGCATGCATACAGGGCGCGGCGCGTCATCTTGAAAAGCTCTGCAGAGCCAGCGCGTTTGATAAATCCCAGGCTTCACAATCGAGAAGGCCACAAATATCTATCGCCTGGCACTGTTTAGTGCGCGACACAATCTCTTCCTTGTAGTGTATACATATGTATATAATATATATATATATATATATATATAAAAGGAAAAAATGTTGCCTAGCTTACGTCATGCGCTGCTCACAGTGCGACCAATTATTCATCCGCTTTGTCCCTCAGCTGGCTCCTCAAGTCCTGATGGTACTGGCGAACCGCTTGGCACAACTTTTCGACAAAATGCTCACCAGGCATCGAATCCAAATTTTGTTGCGCAGCTGATTTTACACTTCCTTCCACAGCTTTCTTTCCTGCATAATCAAAAGATTAGCCAACGTAGTCGGAACCTTTTTCGCTATGTCTTTGGCTTTGTCGCCGGATACCTTGAGAAGAACTGCAGCGCCTTTTCAGCTCATCTTGACGCTCCGTTACGAGAGATGGAAGAAGGAACTGCGCACGCGCACTCACGCCCATCAAACCAAGGCCAACAAAAACCATTGCCAGTTTTCCCTTCTGCTTTGCAGCTTCCTGCATGTCTAGCTTCACAGACTCGTCAGCACGTGTACACTCGCACTCAGCACTGCCGATCCTATGACCAATCTCTGTCTTCAGTCGCAATCTGTCTACAGCCTCCAAGTTCATGGCTGAGTGAAGATGCAGGCCTGGGCTCTACGGCGCCCCTGCAGCCTGGCTGCTGCAAACAGACCACGCACAGCGAACGGATGCTTGATCCAAACTTGCAGTACGGACTTTTGGCAGGTGCATCTCTCAAGCTCTCCGCCGCCTCTGGCGGCGTGCGTTGCGAGCAGGAGCACAGCAAACACAACAAAAACAGCATAAGCGCTCGGTGCGCCGCGCGCGCGGAGCGAGGCATGCGCAGGGCACCCTGGGCGCGCCAGGCGCGCCGCGCACGCGCCTGGCGGGCCACGCGCGCGCCTGGCGGGCCAGGTGCGCCCAGGTGCGCAGGCGCCCGGCGCGCGCCAGGTGCGCCGCGCGCGCCAGGCCAGGCCAATGGCAGGCGCGCCGCGTGCGCCCAGGAGCCAGGCGCGCGCCGAGGCCGTCGCGTGCGCCACCTGGCAGCCCGCATCGGGCAGCACGGTGATGGCATTCCATGGGGAAGCCTTCAATGAGCCCAGCGTAGAGGAGGAGCCCCCTACCTGTCCTCATCCGAAGCCCAGCGCCGCGTCGGGCGGGGCAAGGGCGGAACATCCTCGGCTGCTGTGGATGGCGACGCCGTCGAAGTTAGCCGAATCTATATCAGGCCGCACGCGGAAGCCGTCGATGAGGAATCCAGGGCCTTGTATCCGGTGGAACTCCAATCGAGGCCTGGACATGGCCATCACCGCCGCCCTCACCAGATCAAGGAGTCCTCCAGGGTCTGCAGCCTCCCGGGCGCATTCCTGTGCCAACGCCCCCGCCGTCTGCTGACGCTCCAGCCTTCCGCGACAGAGCCGCGCTGCGTGACGGCGGGGTGGCCGGCATCGCGCACGGCGCACGCACCCGCAGTCGCATCGCACGGCCTTGACGAGCACGTGGCGGGTCGGCACGCAGATGACGACGCGCGACTCCCCAAGCCGTCCTGGTCAGAGCCATGCATATAGGAGAAGAACAAACGGCATAAACATAAACTTTCGGCGCTCCGCGCGGATTTCTTGGGTCTGCGCTGGGGCCCCCTGGCGCGCGGCGCCGCCAGGGGGCCCCAGCGCGGACCCTAGAAATCCGCGCGGAGCGCCGAAAATTTATGTTTATGGCGGTTTTTCTTCTTCGAGCAAAGGGATGATCGGTGCCCGCACAAGGTCCAGCGTTTGCCGCCCTATGAAATTTGCACGCTTGTTTGACACGGGGGGGTGGGGTTGGCACTGTCCCTGGCGGGCGGCCGCCTGAGTAGCGAAGTAGGCATCCATACACAAAGAGAGCACGGATGCAGGGTTTTATCCGCCGACCCCCGCTTGCCGGGGGTGACAAGGCGCGTGAGATAATTGACCTTTCCCCCTCTCCCCTGGGGCCCAAAATCCGATTAAAAGGCTTGTGTAGACGAGCCCGTCAACACACTCCCAGGGCCTCCTGGGCCCCCATTACTATTTCAGGAAGCCCCCCAGACAGCCCTAGAGAGCCCCGGTACGCCAAAAATCGCCCCAAGACCCCAAAGATGGCTCCAAGACGGCCCAAGAAGCCCCCAATACGCCCGTCTCGGCCTGCAAGAAGCCTCCCGAGAGGCAAACATTGTCCAATTCCCTAAGGAAAACGCACACGCTTTGCGAATACGACGTTTCGGTCTTCGCGGCGCTGAAGACGGCCCGAGAGGCCCCCAAGACCGCTCCAAGAAGGCCCAAAAGGCCCCCAAGAGAGCCCCAAGACGCCCAAGAGGGCCCAAGACGGTCCAAGAGGCTGCCAAGACGGCCCAAGAGAGCCCAAAGACGGCCCCAAGAGGGGCCCAAGAACGGGAACCCGAACCGCCAACTCGAGCCTTCCGCCCCAAGATGCCCCCAGGAGGCCTCAAGAGGCCCCCAAGAAGCGCCAAGACGCTCCCAAGAGGCCCCGAAGACGCCCCAAAACAAGCCCCAAGAGGCTGCCCCCCCCCGCACACACACACACACACACACACACACACACCTCAACCGTTAAGTTCTCTCCCCCCCCTGGGGGTCGGCGGAATGGCGTAAGCCTTTACGATGTAAGAACCAGACAAGGGGTGAGCACGCCAGGAAGCGGAAGTGACGAGGAAGCACGAGGAGGAAGAGCCACCAGGGCTTGCCGACCGTGGCAACGCAAAGACGTCCGCGGCCAGACTCGAGCAGAGGCCGTGCTCAACACCCACGAGGCCCGACTGCGCAAGCCAGACTGCCGAGCACAGTAGACGGTGCGAAGTCCTGCTGTAAGGAACCTGGCGGGGGCACGCTGTCGTCGAGATGCGGGCCTCCTGAGATCTCGCCCCAGGGCTTCTGTGACCCCCCCGGGGCCACCGGGGGACCAGAGCTCCCCGTGGGCACCTGCCGGCAGGCCGGCTTCTGATCTGCTGCGCCCACATGTGTGCGACGAGACCAGACCACGCCGCACGGGCCAAGCCCACGTCAGACGAGGCGCAGGGCCGCTGACAACAGACGGGGGGCGCCACGACGGCCACCGTTCTGCGCCAGTGCGCGCAGCATGCCTGTGCCTCTGCCCGGCAGAGGCTGGCTGGAAACCCGGCTCTGCCCAGGGGGAGCGGGCCCTGAGGGAAGCGCACCCTGGAGCCTTCCCCCAGCACCCGCTTCTCCTCCACAGCCGTCTCCTGACAGTCTCGGGGCCCGTGGAGGGCCCCGAGAGCCCGACAGCGGCGGAAAGCCTCAGGCACCGGTTCCCTCAGGCCCCAGTTCCCCCAATGGCGACCTGCGGGTCTCTTTCTCGGCTGACCGACACCAGCCGCGGCCTGTCGCTCGAGCTGCTCGTGAGCAGTGGCTGGGGACATGTCGTCATATCGCCTCTCTGAGCTGCTTGTCTTGCGCCGACCCAAGACATCCTCGCGAACCTCCGCCAGCCGACCTCCCCCCCCCCACGGAGGGCCTCCGCGGCGCGGCGGGCGCGCCTGCGGGAGCCCCCCCCCCGCGGCCGGCGGGCCCCGGGGTCAGGGTTGAGGGTTTAGGGTTTAGGGTCTACTAGGCGTGGCCACGAGTACACCTGGACCGCGAACCCACCTGCGGTGGCCGTCACTCCCACCCGCAAGCCACCCCACCATAAAGATCATCTCTCCCCTCGTTATAACCACATCGAATACAGCGTCGACGACGACGACGACGACGACGACGACGACGACGACGGCGACGACTGATGTGCGATCCAGTTGGCACGCGAGTGCTCGAACGGGGGGGAAGAGTCGGGTCGGGCGGAAGAGTTTCTGCACGCATGCGCAGCAAAGGCTATTTTGTGGAATAAATAGATCGGCTCGCAACGGAAGGCACTTTGCAGTGTAAAATACGAAAGATTCTGCACGCATGCGCAGGAAGTGCTATTTTTTTGCACTAGATGGAGCCGGTTTACATAACGGGGTCGCACTTTGTATTGTAAAATACAAGAGATTCTGCACGCATGCTCAGGAAATGTTATTTTGTGCAGTAGATGGAGCCGGGTCGCAACGGGACTGGGCACTTTGTAGTGTAAAATACACGAGTTTCTGCACGCATGTGCAGCAAATGCTATTTTTGCAGTAGATGGAGCCGGTCTGCATAACGAGCGGTTTTGTAGTAGTCAGGGTTTAATAATTATAGGGTTAGAGACTCAGGGTAAGAGCATGCGCGAGATGGCGCGGCGACCTTGCGCGTTGGCTTGCGCGGATAGCCCGCGCGGCACGCCGCAGTGGAGACGAGGGCGCTCACGCGAGGGCTCACGCGGGCAGCTTCCCCGCCAGTGACGGCGCCGGCGCCCATGTTTGCTCTCGTTGCTCAGGCGTGGGCTGCCTGCTTCGCCTGCAGGGCGTGTCTGCTGCCGACGCAGAGGGGGACACACTCGTCCGGTAGGTCCTCCTCGGAGGCGTGCGTCCGATGCGAGCATATAGTGCAAGCATACTGTAGCATATTGCTTCCGAGCGGTGTGTCCCAAAATCGCCCGCCGCAGAGCTCATACTAGAAGATTCTCGGCGCGCGCGCGTCGCCCCTGGGGCGGCGACGCACACATAGTATTAGCATGTTGGGGTGACGCTTCACCCCGTACGGGACAACTTTCGAGTTTAAGCCACTACGGCTGCACACTCGTACTCGCCCTGATGATGGTATCAATGAGACCACCTTTTGTCCCAACACTGGCTAGCATGACGGTGGGGTCCACCACGCGGGCAGGCATGCTCAAGAAAGACGAATGAACATACTGCTATATTTACACATCGGCTGTAGGTACATATTCAAAGCTACGCCCTCCCATGTTCAAACACCAGTATCCCGACGGCTTTCTTATCTTCACGACCAACGTTTTTGTGGTCGTGATGTGCGTAGTCGGTTCCACGACGGCCAGCCCAAACGACTACAATGAGGCTGCCTGAACGGGCAGACCGAGCAGGTGATATGGTCTGCCTCTTCCGCTGTCTCTCCCTGTGTGTCCTTGCAGAGCAGTGTTTAACTAATCCCTATCCCCACTGGCGTGGCATGGGCCCTACTGGCCGATTTACCCTCCTAGATGGGGATGTGGGCTAGACCCTTCGGGCTTCGAGGGGCCTATCCCCATCTGCGGTGGTGGGATAATGGGGATGAGGTACCATGGCCCGGTGTGGATGGGGATAACTTACTTGCATTTCCCCCTCTGAAAACATGTTGCACCTGTCCTCGCATGCCTCCGCACTTCATGGCATGCAGCGATAACACTGGCTGACGTCCCTCCGAGGTTCTCCCCTGGACCTCTCCTGGATGGCGGACACTTCCACTTATGGAATCAAGGAATCCCACATGCGGCCGAGGGAACGAGAACAACCACGCGTAGAAGAAGAGAAAACCATACACATAAACTTTTGGTGCTCCGAGCGGATTTCTTGGATCTGCGCTGGACCCCTCCCTGTCGCGCGGAGCGCGCAAGGGGCGGCGCCGGAGGCGCCGCCAGGGGGGCCCAGCGCGGATCCAAGCAATCCGCGCGGAGCGCCAAACATTTATGTTGATGGCGTTGTTTGCTTCTTCGAACGCGTGCAAGAACGACTACGGTCGGGAACCTTCGGGTGGCGTATCTCCACGGCGGCCCTAGCGACACGCTACGCCTTGCAAGCGGATGGCGTGTCACTACGCTCCGCGGGGCTGGAGACTGGGAAAAGCTCGGCACGTGGACGCCTCGGGACCGCGACGTGCATGGCGTGTCGCGCCGAGGCGTGGTGGGCCCGGAGCGGCGGAGCGACACGCTATCCCGAAGTTCCCGACCGTAGGTCACTCACTGCACCGACCTTGCAGACGTGCTGCAGCGGATTTTCGCGTGGACTTCTGTCAATGCAAAGCCCCGAAACGGTGGGCGAAAAACGAAGTGGACTTCACTTGTTGTTTAAGTCTTCCTTCCTGGTCCCAAAGGAATCCGAACGAAATGCGCCTCGAAGTCCAGAGCGAAATTCTCCAGGCCAATCTGGGCCCATCCCATTGTTCTCCTCACGAAATCCGCTCTGCGATGTTGGCGCCATGATAGGTCATCTCCCTCGCCCCAGTGTTCCCGAGATCCTGTCTCAAGCTGAACTGGCCATAGAGCTCGGTCACCGCCATGGCTGCCGGAACGGAGCGGAAGACACGAGGAGGACGCGGCCGAGTCACGAGGGGCCGGGCTGGAAGGGCCACCTTACCTTGAAAAAACCGAGCGCCATCCCCAGACGCTGCCGATCTGATGTTTCGATGCTCGGCCCCAGAGTTCCCGACCCCTTCCCTGGGGCCGGTGTTGTGCCCCAGATCCACTTATGATGGTCCGGGAGCCAGGTCAGAGGAGCAATCTAGCGGGTGACGCTGGACCGCTCCGACCAACCGCAGATGGGGGTAGCTTTGCTCATTGCCGCCCTGTTGGACACAGATCGTATCGTCGACGACCTCTCGAGAGCAACTCACGGAAGCTTCAATAGAGCGCTCAATAGAGCGCCCGATCCCGCACAAAAGCGGACATGGTGCGTCCCCCTCACATGGCACTATTCGGCGGTATTGGTCGCTAGCGGGCGATATCAGAGCGCTATTCGGCGCGACTGGGCCCTATTGGACGCTATATGGCGCTCTTGGGCGCTAGTCGGCGCTAGTCGCCAACATCTATCTAAATATATATATATATATATAGAGAGAGAGAGTCAGAGATACACTTCGCACACATATATATATATATATATATGAACATACAAACATAAATACATACAGACGGACAGGCAGGCAGACAGACAGACAGACAGGCAGGTACGCACGTACATGCATACATAGGTACATGCATGTATACATACATCCATACATACCTACATACATGCATGCATGCATACACGCAGATGTACACATACATACATATATATATATATATATGTGAATACATACATATATATATATGTGTATATACACAAATACATTCACACATACATGCATGCAGACGTACATACGTACATACACCATCATACCTACATAATCACACACCTGCACACCTGCCTACCTACATGCCTACATACGTATATGCCTGCGTACAAGTAACCACACATGCATGCGGATATGCACACATACATACATTCAGCTACCTATACTCAAACATGGACCTGTACAAAAACGTATGCATGTACATAAGCATGTACATATATATATATATATATATACAAATACATGTACACATACATCTACAGCTACATTTACACATACACAAACAAATGTATAGATATAGCATATGCATCTACATGTATGCAGATTGACATTACAATACGTGTACGTATCTATATGCTCGACACACGTTGAGCGGAAAGGTCCACACTTGGCTATCTCAGAGCGGGGGGTCAACGCAGATGGGCCCCCGAGGGAAGCGAAGGACCACAGCTCTCCCGGCTGTGGCTCGTGCTGAGGGAACAGAGCACAGCAGTGCAGTCGGACTCAGGCCAGAAGAACACCCCTCGAGCACATGAGGCCCTCCGTCGGCCAGAACAGACAGAACATCCAAGGGCACCCTCCCCAGGACGCACAAGAACATCCAAGAAACACGAAGAACACTGGGGTACCCTCCCCGAGCCGACCTCGATCTCATACCACGGTCCGACGGTAGGCATGAGCGCTCGGAGGCCCGCATAGATTCCTGGGGCAGGCGCTCAACTTCGGCGCCAAAGTCGCCGCCAACGAAGGACACAAGCCTTCCGTCAGCCTTTCGACAGGCGCACCCGATGGCGGGCAAGTCTTATGTTGTCCAGTCACGAAACGCTGTCATGAGGAGCCCTAGATAAGGAACGAGGCCCCTTGTTTCCACAAGTTCACTTTCGATGTCCCATAGAAAACCTAAGGAACACCTAAGACAAACTGCACATTTATTACGGAACACTGCGCCCCTCCCCAACGAAAAGGGCTCCTGCTTCAGCGGCCCGACTGCACCGTTTCTCGTCCGCTATCCTCGCAATCCCCCCCTCACGTCCTCTGGCCACCTTTGCGCTGGAGGCGCCGGCAGGGGGGGGGGCCGAACGCTTCTACAAGTTTTTTGCCAGCGTTGTATCATCCGACGCCCGCCCCCTGGCGACGACTGCCCTCCGGCTCGGCCTCTGGTGAGGGGGAACGATGAGGGGGGACAAGCTCCAGGAGAAGGCGAGGGGAAACATCGACCTTGAATTGGCAATACATCGGCCCCGGATGGCGACCCCCCACGCTCCTGGGCGGGGTGGGCTATCGGGCCCCCTGTCGGCGACTCACGGGCGACTGTGGGTGGATGCGCCCCCCCCTGGGCCTATCGTATATCCCCGTCCCCCCTGGCTCTCGGGCGATACCTCGGCTCTCCGGCGGCCGTTCGGAACTCAGCTGCCCCGATACGCAACACGAAACACGTACCGCATCGATACGGAACCCAGCACGTAGGCTGAAAACGCAGGCCCGACGCGATACATCCGCCAGCACGTGGTCCAGTACGTGGAGCCAACGCGCAACGTATTGACACGGGGCGCCTTGAGCACGGGACGTGTTGCGCTTCAAAACGCGCGCAGCGAGGCAACGAAGGTTCGGAACGATCCGGGCAGCCCCGGGAGAGCGCTCTCGGCGAGGCGCCGCCGAGCTCGGCGGGGAGGCCGCCGAGGGAACCGACGCGAGGGCGCCCGCGAGAGGGGCCTCCCGCGCTGCCCCCCGAGCCCGCCCGCCGCCCCCCCCCAGCCGTTGGCCCCTCGCCCCTGCGCCCGCGCCCGTCGACGGGAGCGGCCGCGGACGCGCCCCCCCCGTCGGGCGCCCCGCGCGCGGGGTGACGCGAGAGAGGGCCGGGGGGGGGGGGGCGGCCACCGCGGGCAAGTCTCTGCCAGGCGGCCGCGGGCGCTGCCGCTGTGCCGCAGGCGACCGCGGGCGCTGCGGCGCGGTGGAGCCCTGCGGCCCGGAGCTGCGGCGGGGTGGCCCGTG
The DNA here is from genome assembly GCA_963575745.1 of Prorocentrum cordatum. Classification (NCBI taxonomy): domain Eukaryota; class Dinophyceae; order Prorocentrales; family Prorocentraceae; genus Prorocentrum; species Prorocentrum cordatum. Next base: position 20,195 of record CAUYUJ010005308.1, read on the forward strand.
CACAGCGTGAGATCCCGGAGCGCATCATGGTCGCGACTTCTGGCTCCTTGGAATTCTGTTGCTCTCTCTCTCTCTCTCGAGCTCTCTGGCTCCTCTCCTCTCCTCTCCCCAGACATCCGACGTCCAGATGATGCCCACAGCGTGGACCCTGTAGGCCTCGACCTCCTCTCTGGGACCAGCCTTCCTCCCAGAGCCGTCTCTGGTCAGCCCCGGGGCCCAGTAAGAGGGCCCTCGGAGGCCGCGAATTGACAGCAGCCGCCCGTCGTGACCCGGGTCAGGCAAAAGGGGGGGATAGCAAAGGGGAGGGGTGAGAACCAGCTCACGTAGCTGATTTTCCCAGCGGCAACCCCCCGCGCTGGAGGCGCCCATGTATCGAGGAATGGGCCCCTCGGTGGGGCCAAAACCAGCTGTACGCAGCAGATTTCGTAACCCCCCCTTTCCCAATCCCCCCCTTTCGTCCAGCCCGAGTGACTTGTTTTCTGCTCGCGGCGAAGAGGTTGAAAGGGCCCTGGGACACACAATTAATAACACAAATAACAGGATCCCCTGGATTTTCCCATATTTTCTGTGTTTGTGTGTTCCACCCCCAATTCCAATATTTTCCCAGATCTTCTGGGGAATCGACGATTACTTGTGTCTGCATGTCTTTTTCCCCTCCTGAGAGGTGGGGGGGGCCTGCGGCCCCTCCGACGCCCTCGGCCGCCGGGGGCGCCGCCTGCCCCGCGAGGAGGCTCTGTGGCCCACGGCCGGGCTCGGCCACGCACGGGCTCCCCGCTCGGAGCAGCGGCAAGGAGAGGGCCTCCCGGACCCTTTTCTGACTGCCTACCTAGGGGAACGAAGAATGCGCTGGACCCCCTTCCCTGGCGCGCAGAGCGCGCCAGGGGCGGCGCCGGAGGCGCCGCCAAGGGGGTCCAGCGCGGATCCGAGAAATCCGCGCGGAGCTCCGAGTTTTTATGTTTATGTCATTCTTCGTTCCCCTCCTACCAGACCACCCCAACCCAGCCCGAAGACCCGAATATTTCAGGTTGGGGGGGGTCTGTGCTCGAGATGTGTTTTTTCGATGTTCCCCGACCCCCCCCCCCAGTGGAAATGGAGGGCAGATTGAGGCCTTCGGGTTGGGTTGGGGTGGTTTGGTGGGTGGTGACCTTCGGGAGGGAGGCGAAGAGGGCCAGAGAGATCCGCCGGCCCCCTTGCGGGGCCACCAGGCTGTGGGACGAAGCGTGCTGCTCCCTGCCCCAGCTGCAGCTTCAAGCCTCCGGTGCTGCGATCCTCCTGTCTGCCTCTTACTGTAAACTGTTTGAGTCCGCGCGAGGGGGGGAGCCCCAAACTGCCCGGTTACCACCCCCGAATCGCGTGCTCTGAATTCCCGGGGGGCGTGGGACACGTGAAAGTACATCTGATTCGCGCCCACGAAACCATAATCCCTCGTAAGTTGCACCATGTTCGCGTCCCCGAGGTCATAAAACCCCGTATATTATACAATTCTTGCGTAACCAAGGCAACAAACCCGCGTAATTTACACTATAGTCGCGCCCCCGATGCCATAAACCTTTTCAAATTGCGCCATATTGGTTCCAAGACGTCCCAAGAGGATCCAAAGAGACCCCAAGAGCGCTCCAAGAGGCCTCCCGAGAGAGCCACAAGACGCCAAACTCGTAGATTGTACGAAAGTTATTGGAAGGATGTTGGCCTTCGCACATTCTCGGCTTTCCGATGCTCCAAGACGGCTCAAGAAGCTCCCAAGACCGTCCCAAAGACAGCCCAAGACGCCTCCAAGAGGGCCCAAGAAGGCCCAAGAGGGCTCCAAGATGGACCAAGAAGCGCTCAAGACGGCCCAAGAGGACCCCAAGACGGCCCCAAGAGGGGCCCAAGCAGGGGACCACATTCGATATTTGTGCAAGAGGCGCCCAAACAGCCTACAAGAGGCCCCCGAAAGGCCCCCGAGGGGCCCCCCACGACACCCCAACACAGATACAACAGGTCTCAGACCCACAACCCAGGCACGGGATTGGCCGAATGCAACGAGGATAACGCCAACGTCCCAATATGCGCTGATGATTGATATTCGCCCCCGCAGGATGTTCCCAGATGCGCAAAGGCAGGGCCGCGACGCACCGACGCGACTCTCATACATCCCATTGAGAGGGGGCCGGCGGAAGGGGGCGAAGCCCTTACGGATTAGGGATGGGGGGTCTTTTTCTTGAGATGTATCGAACTTAACCGCCCACATCTATCGTCCCTTATGCAAGCACGGGGACCTAAGTGAGGCCACGTCATCACTGCGTTATTCGGGTTAGGGGTCCCTTCGTTGTAGATCACGATCTGAAGCGAAGCAGCTGTCTGAGGGCCAGAGCCCCTCGTGAGCCCAAGGCGGACCTGCCGTCAGAGCCCCTCCCCTGCCCTGGCTGCCCCCCTCGAGCCCCCCTTCTCCACTACCTCCTACCGGCCCTCCCTTTCCTTGACCTCCAACCACTCCTCCCCCGCTTATCCCACTCTCTCCTCCTCCTCCTCCTCCTCCCTCCTCCTCCTCCTCCTCCTCCTCCTTCCTCCTCCTCCTCCTCCTCACTCCTCCTCCACCTCCTCCTCTCCACATCCTCCTCCATCACATCCCCTCCTTCCTCCTCCTCCCCCCTCCTCCTCCTCCTCCTCCTCCTCTCCTCCTCCTCCTCCTCCTCCTCCTCCTCCTCCTCCTCCTCCTCTCCTCCTCCTCCTCCTCCTCCTCCTCCACATCCCCCTCCTCCCCCTTTCCCTCCTCCTCCTCCTCCTCCTCCCTCCTCCTCCTCCTCTCCTCCTCCTCCCTCCTCCTCCTCCTCCTCCTCCTCCCTTCCTCCTCCTGATCGCGTGGTCGTTGCGGGCGAGTCCAGGACAAGCCTCGGCACCCTCGCCTCCTCCACCTCCTCCTCCTCCTCCTCCTGCTCCTCCTCCTCTCGCGGGCATAAAGATCGGGCAGCGGCAATCTCAAGTCGCCCACCCACCGCCTTTCCCTCCCGAGTCTTCCCAACGCACCTAGCGTCTGGACTTCGCATTCTGGGAGGGGAAGGCCAGGTGAGTACACCAGCGCAGCTCTCCAAGTGGTATCGGTGCCTTCTCTCCCCCCCCTTCCCCCAGGAAAAGCACCTAAACCTTCATTGGATGGTTAGGTTGCTCAATGGTCATCTCCAAAGCGGCGAACGTCAAACACGCAAAGATGTCTGATATGAGCTTGACTGAAGGCGTGCACGTTGTCCGGTAGACTTGCCCTGTTCTTCCAGACTGCACCCTTGACCGCAGTCAGAAACACGAGCTAAAATAGAACATGATCGACCCACGGACACGGCAAGGAATCTAGAAACGTAAGGCATGGCAACGTTTTCAAGACACCTGATTGGGCGACGGGCACTTGCAATGCTGAGTGTATCGATATTGCCGTACCGTGCCACGGGTTGTGCCGTGCTGCGCCGTGCTGAATTGCGATGCGCCCTGCCGCGAGTGTGCTCCAAAGCGTTGTGGATCGAGTCCCCCGTTGCATCCAAGTCCTGAACCAAACTGATCTGGATCATAAGCTCGAGCTGCCTGAGCACATAGTAGCTGCCCCAGATCTACTTGACAGGGGGACACGCCAGGGGACGCGCCGTGGAACGTCCCAAGGGACGCGCCAGGGGTCGTGCCAGGGGACGCGCCATGGGGACGCACAGCGGGACGTGCCAAAGGGACACGCTACGGAACGTGCCAACGGACGTGCCACGGGACGCGCCAGGGGACGCGCCGCGCGACGTGCCAAAGGGACTCGCTTTGGGACGCGCCACAGAACGTTCCAGGGAACGCGCCAGGTTGCAAGGCTGAGTGTATCGATCTTGATGTACCGTGCCAAGGGCTGTGCTTTGCTGCGCCGTGCTGCATTGCGACGTGCCATGCAGCGATTGTGGTCTATAGCGGTGTGGATCGAGTCCTCCTTTGCATCCTAGTCCTAGTCCTGACCGAACTGATCTGGATCTTAAGCTCGAGCTGCCTAAGCACATAGTAGCTGCCCCGGGCCCCAGAGCTAATTGACAAGGAGACATGCCCAAGGACGCGCCGCGGAACGTCCCAAGGGACGCGCCAGGGGACGTGCCATGGGGACGCACCGCGGGACGTGCCAAGGGGACGCGCTACGGAAGGTGCCAATGGACGTGCCACGGGACGTGCCAGGGACGCGCCGCGCGACGTGCCAGGAGGACTCGCCATGGGACGCACCACGGAACGCGCCAGGGAACGTGCAGGTGACGCGCCAGGGAACGTGCCAGGGAACGCGTCAGGGAACCTGCCGCTGGACGTCCCTGACGCAGGGCCAGGACCCCTCGTAAATTACAATGCGTCCGCGCCCGCTCTCCCCGGGCCACGATCCCTCGTAAATTACGCTGCGTCCGCTCTCCCTGGGCCACGATCCCACGTAAACTGCGCTGCGTCCGCGCTCCCAGGGCAGCGCTCCCTCGTGAATTACGCTGCATCCGCGCTCCGAAGGCCACGCTCTCCAGTAAAGTACGCTGTGTCAGCCTCCGAAGGGCCAGGATCCTCCGTAAATTGCCCTGCAACCGCGCTCCCAGGGCAACGGTCCCTTGTAAATTACGCTGCGTCCACGCTTGGAGGGCCACGATCCCTTGTAAACTACGCTGCGTCCGCTCTCCCTGGGCAACGATCCCGCGTAAACTAGGCTGCGCCCGCGCTCCCAGGGCCGCGCTCCCTCGTGAATTACCCTGCGTCCGCGCTCACAGGGCCACGATCCATCGTGAATTACGCTGTGTCCGCCCCCCAGGGCCAGGATCCCACATAAACCACACGGCGTCCGCGCTCCCGGGGCCACGATCCATTGTAAAGTGCACTGCGTCCCCGCTCCCAGGGCCACGATCCCTGATAAATTAAGCTGCGTCCGCGCTCCCTCGGCCACAATCCCTCGTAAACTACGGTGCATCCGCTTTCCCTGTCCACGCTCCCAGGGCCGCGCTCCCTCGTAACTTACGCTGCGTCCGCACTCCCAGGGCCCCATGGGGCATCCTTGGGCGTCCAGGTTCCTGAAGTCTCGAAAACAAGCGTTTCGCTCGAGCAATCCTCAACACATGATGCAAAACAAGCGTTTCGTTCAAGGCATTCGCAACAAACGAAAATGCTTACTTCATCCTGTGTTTATCGATCGGAATTTCAAAAACCTGCGTTTCGCTCGGAACATCATCAAATTCTAATTCGCCAACCCTCTTCGACCTCGTTATCTATCCACCCATCCTCTTCCAGTCGATTCCGGGGGTACAACCTCTAAAAGAGAACCCTGGGCCGGAGCCCTTTCTGGGAAAAATGAGCTGTTGGTTTTGAAGCGGGGGGAACCGAGTTGAAGCACACAGGCCGCCAGGCCAAGCCGGACCACACAGTACGGGCGGGGCCTGCGAGTGTGATGCAACGAATCTGCGCTGCCCCGAAAGACGCCAACCGTTGAAGGCACAAGTGGCTGAACCTCAATCGAAGGAGGCCCAGGTCCCAGACTGAGCCAGGTGGCCGAAGAGCAACACGCGTATGTCTGGGTGCGCGCAGAACTGTGCTGGGCAGACGACCACCTGCGACAGTCGTTTTTCTGGAACGGTGCGCTACCGCCCGAAGTACACGAATTCTGAAAAGTGCATGCGCCGCTCTTAGCTCTGTGGCTTGAGCGGGCATGTCTCGCGTGTGCGACCAGCAGACACAGGGTCGGATCGTTTACACAACCCGTGTATACAGCTCCTTGGACCCCATGTACAGAAATACCCTCCAGTACCAGGACCAGAGGATCGCATGGCCCGAGGCCAGCATGATGGAAACATTGGCAACCGAGATCAGCAGCAGCACGCTGCTGGGGCAGCACCGCAGCTGGCACGGAGCCTCGGCTCCGAGCCCCGCGGCTTCGCATTAGTAGGCAAAAACCGCTTGCACCCGACACGGGCGTGCACGCGTCATTGACGAGACTCCGCGAGAGAGGGATGGCACCGTGCAGAACCCAAACTAGCCTGCACTCCAGCCCGCCTGCTCACGTGCATCGGGCGGGCTCGGCGGCGGGTCCCGGGGGGAAGTCAGAAGGGGGCGGGCCTCCTCAGAGGGCTCAGATGGCCCTCGCGCCTTCTCAGAAGTTCTTCTGAGCCTTCTCCGACGACGGCGACGGCTTCTCGGAGGGCTTCCGGGAAGCCCCGCTGCCCTCTTCGAAGGCCTGACCCCTCTCACTCCCCCCCCCGGGGGCGCGCCGCCGACCTAGAAGCAGCCTGCACTCCAGCGCGCACGCTCACGCCTGTCGAGCAGGCGGCAGCCCCCCCACACATACACAAAAAAAGTTGCCCTCGCCCTCGGACGACCTAATCCCTTCGGAACCTGCCCTTCGAGGCCTGCCCGTAGTCGCGGCCGCCTGGGGGCAGGATCTCCTGCGCGGCAGGGGGGCCGGAGGGATTCGGCAAGCGTTACCTCACATCTTAGTGGGGGGGTATCCCTTCTCGCCCTGCAAAAAGCAAGCACTCCTCTCGGCCATACTTGGTTAATCAATTCTTTGGTGTTCTGTGGTCTGACGCGTCCATCCTGCACGATTCGACGGCGCTGGCACAGCAGACACATCTTGTTCGGGGGAGAGGGAGGTGAGCGGAGAACAACCGCGAGGCTCCAGTGGTGTTGCCACGAATATGTTGCTTCCTGGTGCGATCGCTGGCCAAACAAACGCCACAAGGCGCATATGAGTCGGAGATGGACGAGGTCCACAGCCCCATCACCAATCACGGCTCAAAGGCGACTCGCGCTCCCGCATGACCCCGGCAACCGCAGCGACCCCCGTCCTGCATAATCGCACTGCTGTTAAGTCGGGCGCGTCCCTATTTTCGACGAAAAATAAAATTATCCTGGCGATGGACCCAACCATATGCAAACGTGAATACCGCAGGGCAGGTGGGACGAAGCAAGAGGAATTCTCTATGGGGCCACGATCCGCGTGAGGGGTGTGCCGAAATGGCCCGAGGCCGCCATGCGAACGCTGCCACTGGCGCCTTCGGTGGAGCTCCCTATGGGGCCACGATCCTCGTGAGGGGTGTGCCGAAATGGGGCGGGGCCGCCATGCGAACGCTGCCACTGGGGCCTTCGGTGGAGCTCCCTATGGGGCCACGATCCTCGTGAGGGGTGCGCCAAAATGGGGCGGGGCCGCCATGCGAACGCTGCCACTGGGGCCTTCGGTGGAGCTCCCTATGGGGCCACGATCCTCGTGAGGGGTGTGCCGAAATGGGCGGAGCCGCCATGCGAACGCTGCCACTGGGCCTTCGGTGGAGCTCCCTATGGGGCCACGATCCTCGTGAGGGGTGTGCCGAAATGGTCCGAGGCCGCCATGCGAACGCTGCCACTGGCGCCTTCGGTGGAGCTCCCTATGGGGCCACGATCCTCGTGAGGGGTGTGCCGAAATGGGGCGGGGCCGCCATGCGAACGCTGCCACTGGCGCCTTCGGTGGAGCTCCCTCATGGGGCCACGAGCCGTGTGAAGGGTGTGCCGAAATGGGGCGGGGCCGCCATGCGAACGCTGCCTCTGGAGCCTTCGGTGGAGCTCCCTATGGGGCCACGATCCTCGTGAGGGGTGTGCCGAAATGGCCCGAGGCCGGCATGCGAACGCTGCCACTGGGGCCTTCGGTGGAGCTCCCTATGTGGCCACGATCCTCGTGAGGGGTGTGCCGACATGGGGCGGGGCCGGCATGCGAACGCTGCCACTGGGGCCTTCGGTGGAGCTCCCTATGGGGCCACGATCCTCGTGAGGGGTGTGCCAAAATGGCCCGAGGCCGCCATGCGAACGCTGCCACTGGGGCCTTCGGTGGAACTCCCTCATGGGGCCACGATCCTCGTGAGGGGTGTGCCGAAATGGCCCGAGGCCGGCATGCGAACGCTGCCACTGGGGCCTTCGGTGGAACTCCCTCATGGGGCCACGATCCTCGTGAGGGGTGTGCCGAAATGGCCCGAGGCCGGCATGCGAACGCTGCCACTGGGGCCTTCGGTGGAGCTCCCTATGGGGCCACGATCCTCGTGAGGGGTGTGCCGAAATGGCCCGAGGCCGCCATGCGAACGCTGCCACTGGGGCCTTCGGTGGAGCTCCCTATGGGGCCACGATCCTCGTGAGGGGTGTGCCGAAATGGGGCGGGGCCGCCATGCGAACGCTGCCACTGGCGCCTTCGGTGGAGCTCCCTGTGGGGCCACGATCCTCGTGAGGGGTGTGCCGAAATGGAGCGGGGCCGCCATGCGAACGCAGCCACTGGAGCCTTCGGTGGAGCTCCCTATGGGGCCACGAAACGCTGCACTGGGTGGGTGAAACGCAGGGAAGAGGGGGGAGGAGGGGGAGGAGGAGAGGAGAAGAGAAGGAACGCGGGGCGACGTCTCTTCAAAACGAGGCCCCAACACCACAGGATGGCTAGGAAAATGACAGAAATTATCCTTGCGAAAGACCCAACCATACGCAAGTGTGAGAACCGCAAGGCAGGTGGGACGAAGCAAAAGGACTTTCCTATGGGGCCACGAACCGTGTGAGGGGGTGCGCCAAAATGGGGCGGGGCCGCCATGCGAACCCTGCCACTGGGGCCTTCGGTGGAGCTCCCTATGGGGCCAACAACCGTGTGAGGGGCGCGCCAAAATGGGGCGGGGCCGCCATGCGAACCCTGCCACTGGGGCCTTCGGTGTAGCTCCCTATGGGGCCACGAACCGTGTGAGGGGTGCGCCAAAATGGCGCGGGGCCGCCATGCGAACCCTGCCTCTGGGGCCTTCCGTGGAGCCCTCTATGGGGCCACGAACCGTGTGAGGGGTGCGCCAAGATGAAACGGGGCCACCATGCGAACCCTTCCACTGGGGCCTTCGCTGGAGCCCTCTATGGGGCCACGAACCATGTGAGGGGTGCGCCAAAATGGGGCGGGGCCGCCATGCGAACCCTGCCACTGAGGCCTTCGGTGGAGCTCCCTATGAGGCCACGAACCGTGTGACGGGTGCGCCAAAATGGGGCGGGGCCGCCATGCAAACCCTTCCACTGGGGCCTTCGGTGGAGCTCCCTATGGGGCCACGATCCTCGTGAGGGGTGTGCCAACACGCAGGGCCGCCATGCGAACCCTGCCACTGGGGCCTTCGGTGGAGCTCCCTATGGGGCCACGAACCGTGTGAGGGGTGCGCCAAAAAGGCGCGGGGCCGCCATGCGAACCCTGCCACTGGGGCCTTCGGTCGAGCTCCCTGTGGGGCCACGAAACGCTGTACTGGGTGGGTGAAACGCAGGGAGGAGGGAGGAAGAAGAAGAGGAGGAGGAGGAGGAGGAGGAGGAGGAGGAGGAGGAGGAGGAGGGGGAGGAGGGAAGGAAGGAAAGAAGGAAGGAGGAACGCGGGGCACCGTCTCTTCAAAACGAGGACCCAACACCACAGGATGGTTGTCAAATACCCCAAAATGGTAAATATAAAAAACAAAAAGAATACAAAACATCCCCAGACTATTGTTGACTATTTTTGAATATCCCTCCTGTACAGGGACAGGCCCGACTTCACACTGCTGCGATCTAGACTGACCAGCTCAAGAGCAGGTACTGCGTGCGCCCACCCCCGGTTTTCCCCGCAGCTGCGCGGGCCCCGGCCACGGTGCAAGAACCACCGAAGTCTCCACGGGAGTCCGCAGGAGCCCGCACGAGCGCACGCGGCCCCACGAGGCCGCGGGATGCCGAATCTCACTCCGCCCGGGTGGGAGCTACCAGGCGCACATCGGAACATACATAGCACTTCGAACTATGATGGGCCCGTTTTCCACTACCACCGCCACCAGAAGTTGGAGGGGGGAAGGAGGTGGAGGACGAGGAGGAGGAGGACGAAGAAGGTGGAGGACGAGGAGGAGGAGGACGAAAAAGAAGAGGAGGAGGAGGAGGAGGAGGAGGAGGTGGTGGTGGTGGAAAACAAGCCCATCAGACTAGCCGGTAGGATTCATAAACACCGCAGGCAACCATAGAACCCACGATCAACCGTACAAAGTATATTCTGGAATTCGTGAGGACCCATGGCACCCACAGAATTCAATAGAACTCAACAGTAACCGATTGGAGCCCGAAGTAATCCATGGGACGCCATCGAAATGATTAGATATCCGAATACAAACGTGGTGGACTCCATAAGAGCCCACAGGAACCCATCGGGATCTGAAGAAAATCATTGGAGTTCCTGGGGATACATAGAAAGTCCTGGAAACCAACTGGAATGGTACGGCATGAGTTGGGATCTATGGATGCCCGCGCGAGCTCATGGGATACGATAGGCATTCACGGGAACCCGTCGGGGGGTCCATCGGGACGTGAAGGGATACATCAGCATCGGTATCACACATGAGAAGCACCTGAGTTCTAGACGAGCACATCACACCGCAAATAATCTAAGAAGGCCACGGGAATCCCCAAGAGGTCGTGGGGAGGCACAGAGTACAATTGATACAGGCGCCCACCGCAAAGAATGGGCATCGTCAGGATCCCATAAGAGCACACACACACACACAATTCCATGGGATTATATACGGAAGGCACGGCATGCCGAAGTATAGATTGGATTCGGCAGGATTCCATGGGATCCCGTAGGAGTACAGGTGAACCAGTAGGAAGCTGTGCGAGTCCGTAGGGAATGATTGGAGCCTTCTTGCGAGCTCCTAGGAACCTGTAGGAACCGAAAGGAGTTCACAAACTCCCACAACAAAAACTATAGGAAGGCACAGCGCGGCTCTCGCCCTAACACCGCGCACGTTGGTATTCACAGCTTTCGGCAAGTATGTGGATGGAGAGCAGACCATTTTCATTATGCGGCTCTCGCACCATTGTCGCGCACATGCGTACTCAGCGCTTCCAACAGCTATGCGGACACATTGCGGTAGGCCATCGAAACATGCTGCTCTTGCCCTAGCGCCACGCATATGGTCTAACAAGATGCGAGCAGCTACACTGGCGCAGGTCCAGTCGTGTTCAAAATGCCGCTCCCGACATAGCGCTGGACATGTTCCCCTAAAAGGTCCCCAACCACTGTACGGATGGAGGGCGGATCGTTTTCACAATGCGACTCTCGCAACACCGGCGCGCACATCCGTCTTCAACGGATCCACAAGTGGCTCGAGTGGATGACCGTAGTTTATCAAACTGATGTTTTCGCCTGAGACTTCCAGAACTTCAACGGCATCTAAGTTCGATATGTCCAACAGCTGCATGAGAGAGAACGGTTCGTGGTGAAGCATCAACTACGGCTGTGGAACTTACGTTTTTCTATGGTCCTCAAGCCTGCCACCCCAACAACCACATAGATGCAACAAATAAGTTTTCTAATACGGTTCTTGCGCGAAGCTTCCTTACAATGAATTCCCCAGACAGTAGTGCTTGCAGCTAGGGGCTCTTCGCCTTTTGCTCGACCAACCTTGTTGGGTGGGCCGAGGCTTCGCCTGGTGCCCACCCGTGGGCGCCTCGCGGGCGCCCCGTGGGCGCCGCGGCGCCACTTGCCAGGGGGATGCGCCGAGGTGTTGCCTGGTGCCCGCCCGTATGCCGAGGTCTTCGCCCGGTGCCCGCCCGCGGGCGCAGCGTAGCTGGCACTGCACAGCTCACACCACACAGCTCACACCACAGGTCTTACACCGCACAGCGCTCCCCACGTAGCACAGACTGCGCTTTCGCTTGTTCGCTTGCACAAGCCGGCTCGGACCACACAGCTCACACCCCACAGCTTACACGACGCAGAGGCACCACACAGCTTGCAGCGCATAGCTCACAGCACATGGCTCAGGCCGCATAGCGTGCAACACACCCACACCACATAGCTTACACATTACAGCTTGCACCACACGGCTTGCACCGCATAGCTGACACCACATAACTCACGCCGCATCACTTACACCATCTAAGAGTGCACCACATAGCTTACACAACACATCTCCCGCAACATAGCTCACACATCAAGCGAAGGTGATACCAGACGCGCAATAGTCGACAATATCGTTCGCCCACCGGGAGTGCCGTCTTACAACGATCCGCATATGTACATGTTATGCGGATCAGGGTAGAACTCCCACGGGCGCTGCCAACTGCAGCTGTGATCGTTTCCGTGGACTCCTGGGATGTTCAGCGGGGGCATGTCTCACGCTGCTCAGAGAAGACCTCCTCTCTCTAGGCGCCGCCAGTTGCGCATCCGTCGACTCTTTCGTGGGCTCCTGGGAGGTCCAGCGGGGGGACGCACCACGCCTGTTAACATTAGTTCGGTTTTGGCGCGCAGTGCAGAACATCCCCGTGTAAGTCGCAGAAGCGGCACAGCGCCGTTTCAAGTGACAACCCGACTTGGATGATCCCCTTGGTCATGCCACTTGCTGCAGCGTGAGGCGCGCCAGTCAACGTATCAAATGCGGCAGTAGCCGTTTGCATGGCAGGTTTGCGTACACACACACACACACACACACACAGACACTTTTGCGTCGTCGGCTAGGCAAAAAGTGACTGCGCTGGCGATGAAGGACATAACCAGGGTCCGTTGGAGCGAATTGTGCCACCATGCAGGAGGAGGAGGAGGGAGGAGGGACGCGGCCGAAGAAAAACAAGGACGGGGCGGGCGGCTCAGGGGCCAAAACGCTCCCCGAGCGTGTGGCGCGGCTGGCCCCGCGGCTCGGCACGCGGCGGCTGCTGCGACATCGGGCCGGGGGCGGCGGGGCCCAGCGCGGGAAGACGAAACAGGATGACGATTGCGTGGCGGGGTGTCAAATCCGAGGCAGCCCAACCCTAGCACGGCAACACACACGGCCACACACACACACACACAAACACACACACACACACACACACCTCGCGCCTGCCGAAAGCTGCGCACCCGCAGATGTCTCTCCGGCGAAGGATCCCTCTTACGAGCAGCCGATCCAGGGAGCCTCGACAGCGTCGACGCTTCGCAGCCGCCGCTGCCCAGCAAGTGGAGTCGTGGTTTGGGCCTGCGCGGGACCGCACTCCGTTGGACCTGACAACGGGCTCACGAAAATGCTGACAGGCGGCAGCGCGTGGCGAGGGCGTGAATATAAAGGGGCCCAAGGACACACAAATAAATAGACACAAATCCCAGGATTCCCATTAATTTCCCACATGTTCTGGGTTTGTGTCTTCCCCCCCACTTCACATGTCTCCCGCATATTTTCAGGGGAATCGACGATTCGTTGGGTACTTGCAAGACCGTGAGACCGCACTTCGCTGGACCTCCCAGGAGCTCACAGAAGTGCAGTGGGCAGCGCACAGCGAGGGGAGCAGCAGTTTGGGTCTGCGTAGGACCGCATCCCGCTGGACCCACCAGACGGAAGCAAGACAGCTGCGCCCTTGGAAGCACTAAGGAGAGGCGCTCAGAGGGGAGAGGGGAGAGGGAAGGGAAGGTCCGGGCTGCGGGAGCCTAGCTGTCGCCAGGCGGGGACCTATCCACACTCCGAGTTGAATCATAAAAGGGGGGCTCCGATTTGGGAGAGGGTCTGGTTCGGGCTATCTTGGAGGCTTCGGGGTGGGGGGGGGGGGATCGATATCCGGGGACCTCGGCAGGCGGCAGCCCCTGCAGCACACACGTGCCCCGCAAGCTGATAGCGGGTCGGCAGGAGAAGCTCAAGGATCCTCCTCCCCTCTCCGTCAGCAGCGCGGCCCGGCCCGCTCCTGCTCTGGGCCGCCTGGTGGCGGCGCACGTGCTTGCGGGTGCCTGCTGGCAATGCGTTCAGGGCTGAGCGGCGCTCGGCTGCACGCAAGAGTGGCCCTGAGCCGGGGTGGCCCTTGGTGAGCGGCTTTCGGGGGCGGGAGGGCAAGCCCAAGCGCGGAAGCCGCTGCTATCGCATCTCGCTCGGCGATCCGGGGAGCCCACCCCGTGTGTAGGGGGGCCCGGGAGCGGCCTCGACCCCTGGCCGCCTGGAGGCGGTGCCAGGAGAAGAAGTAGGGGGGGAGGGGGAGGAGGAGGAGGAGGAGGAGGAGGAGGAGGAGGAGGAGGAGGGGGAGGAGGAGGGGGAGGAGGGGGAGGAGGACAGGTTCGGGCCCAAGAGGACGCCAAGACGGGCAAAGACCGCCCCAAGAGGCTCCCCAGGCTGTACAAGAGGGCCCCGAAAAGCCGCACGATCGGTCCAAGACGCCGAAGATGACCCCAAGACGGCCCAAGATGCCTTCGAGGCGCCCAGAGAGATCTCCTAAGAGCCTTCCCAAGAGGGCCCCAAGAGGCCACAATGATTGATTTCCCTGTCGTATTTCAATGCTTCTAGGGAGATTCCAACGCTCCATGACGGCCCAAGCCACGAAGACCGCCGCCAGGCGGCCCGAGAGGCCCCCAAAAGGGCTCCAAGACGGCCCAAGAGGGCTCAAAGACTGCCCCAGAGGCGCCCAAGACGGCCCAAGAGAACCCGAAAACAGCTCCAAGAAGTGCCCAAGAGGGGGCCCAAGAGGGGGAACACGTTCGAGGGCCCAAAGGGAGCCCCAAGAGGCCCTGAGAAGGTCCCAAGGCCCCCAAAAAGCCCCCCGACAACGCCAAGATCCCCCCACACCGCCCTCAACAGGCCTCAAAACGGCGCCCGAGAGGCCTCCCACGACATCCCAGCGAACATCCTAAGAAGCCTACGACCCACAACCCAGGCACGGTGGCGGGATGAGCCGAAGGCCATTAGACCTGGGCCGGCACGGAAACGGAAAGAGCGCCACAAACACATGAACCGAAACTACTCACACCACCGTTCGTACTGGGAGCCGTGACGTTGAGAGCTTGTTACGTCACCCCTCGCTCCTCCTCCTCCTCCTCCTCCTCCTCCTCCTCCTCCTGCTCCTCGTTCCTCCTCCTCCTCCTCCTCCTCCTCCTCCTCCTCCTCCTCCTCCTCTCCTCCTCCTCCTCCTCCTCCTCCTCCTCCTCCTCCTCCTCCTCCTCCCCCTCCTCCTCTTCGGGCGCGCTGGGGAGCCTGTTGGGGCCCTCTTGGGCTCTCTTAGGGCCCTCGGGGCCATCTTGGGCCGCTTGGGCCCCTTTGGGGCGCCTCTGGGGCCGTCTTGGGATGATCTTTGGGGCCTCTTGGGCCGTCTTGGGCCCGTCTGGGGGCCCTCTTGGACCGTTTTGGGCCCGTTTGGGGCGCCTGCGGGGCCGTCTTGGGACGATATTTGGGGCCTCTGGGCCGTCTTGGGCCCGTCTGGGAAAGAAACGGGCTATGGGAGCCGCCCGGGAAACGGGCTATTAGACCATACGTCTGGGCCTCGCACCCCCCCTGGACCCCCCCTAAGAAGGACTTCGCCCCCTACTCAACGTCACTCGCTCGTACCTCGCTCTTTCCGTCACCTGGCCCGGTACAGAAACGGAAAGAACGCTTCAGAAACAGAGACCGAAATTACTCACACCACCGTTTGTACCGGGAGCCTTGGTGTTGAGAGCTTGTGACGTCACCCCTCGCTCTTGGGAGCCTTGGGGTTCAGAGATGGTTGCGTTGCCGCCCGTTCCTGAGCCTTGGCTGGGCCTCGGTGTCAGGAACTTGTTACGTCACCGCTCTCTGCTGGCAGCCTTGGTCTTATCAGCTTGTTTACGTCACCGTTCGCTCTTTTGAGCATTGGTGTGAAGAGCTTTTTGCGTTACCGATCGCTCTTGGCGCCTCTGGGCCTTCGTGGGAGTCCTATTGGGGCCCTTTTCGGGCCCTCCTGGTGGCCTCTTGGGGGCCTCTTGGGGGCCTCTTGGGGCTTCTTCGGGGTCTGTGGGGGCCTCCTGGGAGCGTCTTGGGGCGAAAGGCTAAACTTTCGGGTTCGTGGTCCCCCTCTTGGAGCCGTCTTGGGGCCCTCTTGGGCCGTCTTGGGCGCCTCTTGCGCCGTCTTGGCGCCCTCTTTTGCCGTTTTGGGGGCCTCTTGGGAGCCTCTTGGGCCGTCTTGGGGCGGTCTTGGGGGCCTCTTGGACCGTCGTCAACGCCGCGAAAGCCGAAAAGCAGTGCAGTCTAAAAAGGTACGTTTTCCCATAGAAAATCTATGATGTTGGCCTCCTGATGGCCTCGTGGGACGCCTCTTGGGGGCCTCTTGGGGCTGCTTGGGGGGCTGTGTGGGCCTCCCGGGAGCGTCTTGGGGCGAAAGGCTAGACTTTTCGGTTCGTGGTCCCCCTCTTGGGGCCGTCTTAGGGCCCTCTTGGGCCGTCTTGGGCGCCTCTTGGGCCGTCTGGGGGCCCTCTTGGGCCGTTTTGGAGGCCTCTTGGGAGCCACTTGGGCCGTCTTAAAAGCCGAAGATGCTAAAAATGTACGTTTTCCTATGGAACTCGATGATTTTGGCCTATTGGGGCCCTCTTGGGACGCCCCTTAGGCGCCTCTTGGGGGCCTCTTGGGGGACTCTTGGGCCGTCTTGGGCGGTCTTGGGCTCTCTTGGAGCGCTCCTGGGCCGTCTTGAGGGAGAATCCGAAAAACATGCAAAAACCCGAAGGAAAAAAAAAAAAACGGCCATAGAACTCAAACGCTCGCGCTACGCCCCCCCCTGGAACCCCCCTTAAGGGGCTTCGCCCAACACACAACGTCATCGCTCGTATTTCGCTCTTTCCATTACCTGGCCCGGCACAGAAACGGAAAGAGCGCGTCAGAAACAGAAACCGAAATTACTCACACCACCGTTCGTACCGGGAGCATTGGCGTTGAGAGCTTGTTATGTCACACCTCGCTCTTGGGAGCCTTGGTGTTCAGAGATGGTTGCGTTGCCGCCCGTTCCTGAGCCTTGGCTGGGCCTTGGTGTCAGGAACTTGTTACGTCACCGCTCTCTGCTGGCAGCCTTGGTCTTATCAGCTTGTTTACGTCACCGTTCGCTCTTTTGAGCCTTGGTGTGAAGAGCTTTTTGCGTTACCGATCGCTCTCTATTTGGCGTACCTGGGCCTTCTTGGGGGTGCTATTGGGGCCCTTTTGGAGCCCTTTTGGAGGCCTCTTGGGAACCTGTTGGGGGCCTCTTGGGGCTTCTTGGGGGGCTCTGCGAAGGGCTAGTCTTTTCGGTTCGGGGTCCCCCTCTTGGGGCCGTCTTGGGGCCCTCTTGGGCCGTCTTGGGCGCCTCTTGGGCCGTCTTGGCGCCCTCTTGGGCCGTTTGGGGGGCCTCTTGGGAGCCTCCTGGGCCGTCTTGGGGCGGTCTTGGGGGCCTCTTGGAGCATCTTCAACGCAGTGCAAGCCTAAAAGCCGTGCATGCCAAACAAAATACATTTTCCCATAGGAAATCCATGTTTTTGGCCTCTTGGTGGCACGGCCCAAGAGCCCTCCAAGACGTCCTCCAGGAAGGCCCGAAAGGGCCAAAATCATTGATGTTCCTTAGGTTGTTGAAGGATTATGGCATTTGCACCTTTTCGGTTTTCCGACGGCCCAAGACGGCCCAAGAGGCCCCCAAGATCGCCCAAGAGGCCCCCCAAATGGCCCCACGACGGCCCAAGTTGCCCCCAAGACGGCCCCAAGACGGCCCAAGAGGCCTCCAACACGCCCAAGATGGCCTCCAAGACGCCCAAGATGGCCTCCAAGACGGCTCCGAAGCGCCCCAAGAGGGCCCCAAGTCGGCCCAGAAAGGCCCCCAAGACCCGACGAGGCCAAAATCATTGATTTTCCATTGGTTTTTGAGATTTGCGCCTTTTCGGCTTTCCGACGGCCCATGACTGCCCAAGAGGCTCCCAAGATCGCCCCAAGATCGCCCAAAGGGCCCCCAAGAGGGCCCCATGATGGCCCAAGTGGCCTCCAAGACGGCCCCAAGAGGGGCCCAAGACGGCCCAAGAGGCCTCCAACACGCCCAAGATGGCCTCCAAGACGCCCAAGATGGCCTCCAAGACGGCCCAGAAGCGCTCCAAGAGGGCCCAGAAAGGCCCCCAAGACGGCTCCCGACGGCGTCAGACGTGCCAGGAACCCACCAAGATGGCCGAAGTTGGCTCGAAGCTGGCCCAAGACGGCCCAAGAGGCCCCCAAGAGGGCCTCCAGGAAATATCATGTTCCTCCCTCCCCCTGGTCATCATCAGCAGCAGCACCAGCAACGTCAGCATCAGAATCAACAACGTCAGCATCAGCATACGCATCATCATCATCAGCAGCATCAACAGCATCAGCATCAGCATCAACAACGTCATCATCATCATCATCATCATCATCATCATCATCATCATCATCATCAGCAGCAGCAGCAGCAGCAGCATCATCAGCAGCAGCATCAACAGCAGCAGAGCATCAGCATCAGCATCAACAACGTCAGCATAAGCATCAGCATCTGCATCATCATCATCATAATCATCATCATCATCATCAGCATCAGCATCAGCATCAGCATCAGCATCATCATCATCATCATCATCATCATCATCATCATCATCATCATCATCAGCCGCAGCAGCATAAGCATCATCAGCAGCAGCAGCATCAGCATCAGCATCAACAACGTCAGCATCAGCATCAGCATCATCAGCATCATCAGCATCATCAGCAGCAGCAGCCTCCTCCTTCCCTCCCTCCTCCACGTCTGCGGGCGGGGGGGCGGGGGGGAGGCGGTCCTCGGCCTCGGGCACGCCGTGGGGTGCCATGGGCAGCGCGATCTCCTCCTCTGGCAGCACCTGCGGGCGAGCGAGCGAGAAGCGGAGGTCGGGCAGTGCCAAGGATGGGGGGCCACATGCGACCCCTAACCCTGCCCCCCACGATTTCCGAGGGGGGGAGGTGGGGTTCACTTCACTTCGCATGTGGCCCCCTAAAAGAGAGTCACAACTGCCAGAGAGATGCGAAAGGAGGAAGAAAACAAAACAGGGCGATGGCGATCCTGAGCATCGGTTCCTGTGCGGTAGCCCTTGCTGCTTCAGCTGGAAAGGCATGGAAGCATCTTCGAGCAGCCGCGGGGCTACAACCTGCGGCCTCGCTGGGGGGAGCGAGAGGAGGAGGACGAGGAGGAGGGAGGACGGGGAGTCTGCTCCTCCTCTGCCATCACCTTCCCCCCCCCAACCCTTGCAGCACCCCCTCCCTCCCTCGGAAGGGGGACGGGGGCGCACAGGGCCCTGCGGGGGCCACTCCGGGAGGGCCCGCAGAGGCCACACTCGTGGACTCCGCTCCTGCTCTTCCATGAGCTTCGTGTTCTCGCCCTGTTCGGGACGCCGACACTGGAGGCGTCACAAATGGGGCCTGGGCAGATGGGGTCGGAGAATCGCGTTGCATCGCCGATTCATCAAAGATGCGTCGGCAATGCGTCGGCGACATCGGCGATGCATCGGCGCCGTCAGCGTGGGCAAGATCGGTCACCACATCGAGCCGCATCGCCGATGCATCGGTGATGAGGCGCGATCCTCCGACCCCATCCCTTCGGGCCCCACGTGTGTGGAGGCGGGAGACACTCGAGGGCGCCCCCAGGGGCCCCCAAAGAGCCCCGAGGCGGCCCACAAGAAGCCCCCAGGAGAGCCCTCCTGACAGCAGCCTGCCGCCGCCGCCCCATCCTCGACGGGGAGGGGCCGCGCCGGCGCTCCAATGAGGCAGCCTGGCATGCACCCCCCTGGGGCGCATCTAGGGTTAAGTCGGGCCTGTCCCCCTACATGGTGATTTTTGACGAAAACTACAAAATAGTTCAAAAATGATCAAAAAGTAGTGCAAAAGTAATCTGGAGATCATTTTTTTGCGTATGTTTTGCCTTTTTGGTGTATTTTTCTGTTTTTCCCAACCATCCTGTGGTGTTGGGTCCTCGTTTTGAAGAGACGTCGCCCCGCGTTCCTCCTCCTCCTCTTCTCTCCTCCTCCCCCTTCCTCCCCCCTCCCCCCTGCGTTTCACCCACCCAATACAGCGCTTCGTGGCCCCACAGGGAGCTCCACCGAAGGCCCCAGCGGCAGCGATCGCACGGCGGCCCCGCCCCATTTCGGCACACCTCTCACGAGGATCGCGGCCCCATACGGAGCTCCACCGAAGGCCCCAGTGGCAGCGTTCGCATGGCGGCCCCGCCCCATTTCGGCACACCCCTCACGAGGATCGTGGCCCCATAGGGAGCTCCACCGAAGGCCCCAGCGGCAGCGTTCGCATGGCGGCCCCGCCCCATTTCGGCACACCTCTTCACGAGGATCGTGGCCCCATAGGGAGCTCCACCGAAGGCACCAGTGGCAGCGTTCGCATGGCGGCCCCGCCTCATTTTGGCACACCCCCCACGAGGATCGTGGCCCCATAGGGAGCTCCACCGAAGGCCCCAGTGGCAGCGTTCGCACGGCGGCCCCGCCCCATGTCGGCACACCCATCACGTGGCCCCGTAGGGAACTCCACCGAAGGCCCCAGTGGCAGCGTTCGCATGGCGGCCCCGCCCCATTTTGGCGCACCCCTCACGAGGATCGTGGCCCCATACGGAGCTCCACCGAAGGCCCCAATGGCAGCGTTCGCATGGTGGCCCCGCCCCATTTTGGCGCACCCCTCGCGAGGATCGTGGCCCCATAGGGAGCTCCACCGAAGGCCCCAGTGGCAGCGTTCGCATGGCGGCCCCGCCCCATTTTGGCGCACCCCTCACGAGGATCGTGGCCCCATAGGGAGCTCCACCGAAGGCACCAGTGGCAGGGTTCGCATGGCGGCCCCGGGCCACTGCGTCACATCCCTCACGAGGATCGTGGCCCCATAGTTGTGCTGCTTCAACAACCGCGCCTGGGCGTCGTACTCCGCCTTGTCGACGTGCAACGCCACCTCCTCCCTCATGGCTCTCAAGGGCCCTCTCCTGCTTTTGTTCCTCGGTGAAAGGGACGCAGTTCTTGTCGTCGTCGGCGCCCGCGAAGACGGCCACGAACGTGTCCCTGAGCATGTCGGGCTCCGGCGGGGGGCCGTGGCCACATAGGGAGCGCGGGCGAAGATGGTATTCACAATTGCGGTATTCACAACTGCATATGGTTGGGTCCTTCGCCAGGCTAATTTATTGTTCCTCGAAAATCTCCCTGTTGGGGGACAGGCCCGACTTAAATCTAGGGAGCGCCAAACCGCGCCGCCAGCCACTGAACACCGCCCAGGCCCACCGAACACTGCCCCAGCCTCCTCCAGGGACAAAAAGTCCTATTTGAGGGGGGGGCGGGCCTCAGGAACCCTTCAACGCATCTTCGGGGCTTTCACTGCCTCCAAATCGATGCTCCGGCGCCTCCAGGCTGCCCAGATATGCCTTCCAAGACAGTTCCAGAAGGGTTCCGATACGCCCACGACAATCCGAAATACTAAAAACAGCTCACTGTGTTTTTGCCATCTCGGTTCCTCGCGTCGTGACACCTCTGAGAAGCTCCGGATAGTATTCATAAGGCCCCTAGGCAACCCACCAGGCTCCGAAGCTGATCTTAACACAGGCCCAGATGGCCCCATAGGCGCCCAGCTGGCATCCTAACATGCTCAAGAAGTCATTCAAGACGGCCCAAACTCGCCCCAAGACGACCCGAAGGCACACACGCGGCCCCAAGACCCTCCAGAACGACCCCGAGACCCCAGCGTGACGGCGCCCAGCGGCCCCGCGCAGGCCACAAAGCAGGCCCAAACGCCCGGTCACGCACGTGTCAAGGCCAAACCCACCAGCACTCACTCATCGGGAGATTTGCGTGCAAGCGTCGCCTGGTGCGCCGCGGGGAGAAGCGAGAGGGGGCAGGCCTCCTCGGGCCGCGGCGGGGCTCCTTTCAAGCCCTGCAGACATCTGAGAAGTCCCCTGCGGCTGCGGAGAAGGCTCAAAAAGGGTCTCAGAAGGCCGGGGGGAGGAGGAGGAGGAGGAGGAGGAGGAGGAGGAGGAGGAGGAGGAGGAGGAGGAGGAGGAGGAGGAGGAGGAGGAGGAGGAGGAGGAGGAGGGAGGAGGAGGAGGAGGAGGAGGAGGAGAAGAGGAGGGAGGGAGGAGGAGGAGGAGGAGGAGGAGGAGGAGGAGGGAGGGGAAGAGGAGGAGGAGGAGGAGGAGGAGGAGGAGGAGGAGGGGAGAGAGGAGGAGGAGGAGGAGGGAGGGGAGGGGAGGAGGAGGAGGAGGAGGAGGAGGAGGAGGAGGAGGAGGAGGGAGGAGGAGCGGAGGAGGAAGGAGATGGAGGAGGAGGAGGATGAGGAGGGAGAGGAGGAGGAGGAGGAAGAGGAGGGAGGGAGAGGAGGAGGGAGGAGGAGGAGGAGGAGGAGGAGGAGGAGGAGAAGAGTGAGGAGGAGGAGAGAAGGAGAGGAGGCGGAGATGGAGGAGGAGGAGGATGAGAGGAGGAGGATGAGGAGGAGAGGGGGGAGGGAGGAGGAGGAGGAGGGAGGGGAGGAGGAGAGGAGGAGGAGGAGGAGGAGGAGGAGGAGGAGGAGGGGAGGAGAGGCGGCGGAGGGCGGAGAGGAGGAGGAGGAGGAGGAGGAGGAGGAGGAGGAGGCGGAGGAGGAGGAGGAGGAGGAGGAGGGGGAGGGGGAGGAGGACAAGGATCGGACCTGAAAATGCGCGCCCCCTCTGCCTTGCCCCCCGGGCGCGCCACCGATACTCATCGGGAGAGTTGCGTGCCAGCTTCCCCCATGCCGCTCGTGCTCTTCTTCCGCCACCCTTTTCTCCGCGGTATTCGGGATTCCTGCTTTCACCACCCCTCACCTCATCTGCTCGAACGCTCCTCCTCCCCCTCCTCTCCTCCTCTCCTCCTCCTCCTCCTCCTCCTCCTCCCTCCTCCTTTCCACCTCCCCTCCCTCTTCTTTTCTCCTCCTCCTCCCCTCCTCCTTCACTCCTCCTCCTCCTCCTCCTCCTCCTCCTCCTCCTACATCGTCCCTGTCGCACCCCGAAACGGGTCGCCAGGGCGGTCTAGGCCTTTCGCCTGAGACTTCCTCACCCTTCATGATCCTGCTGGAGCGTGTAATTTGCAACAGCTTCACGGATAGAGGGCGGGTGGTTTTCAGAATGTGACTCTCGCCTTAACGCCGCGCACATTCGTCTTCAAGTTCGCATGAGTTCCACAAATGGAGTGCGGGTGGGTTTCACAATGAGGCTCTCGCCCCAGCGCCGGGCACATTCGACATGAAAGTTTGCAAGAGCTCACAGATGGACGGCGGGTGGTTTTCAAAATGTAGCTCCCGCCTCAGCGCTGTGCGAACTAGTCTTACAAATGGAAAAGAATTTCAAGAATTTGTACGACTGACGTCCCAGAAGTTGTGTTTCGGCACGACTTAGGAATGTCAAGGCGCGACAGTCACATTGATTCACCGTGTTTACATCCGATAAACGGTGTCCTGACACGATTTAGGGTCGGCAGCTCGCAGAAGTCTGGGTTCACGGCGTTGACGTCCTACGAACGGTACTTTGGCATGGTTGAACGTGTTCAAACGGTTGTCTTCCAACGGTGGTCTTCCGCAATGAACAAGTATTATGTATGCAAACTTATAAAGAGGGAACTTGTAGGGATTGTGTATTACAACATCGTTGATGAGCTTTAGGTTCACACTGGTCATTCTCCTCCTCATCCCCCTGCGCTTTCTCCCAGTGCTAACTATCAGCTCCCGTCCAAAGGCTACTCCATGATCTCGGCAGCCCTCGAACCCACACATAACGCAGACACTGGGGTTCTGCATGAGCCTGGCGACCCCTATGGGCGCCTCACCTCGTCAAGGAGTAGCTTGAGTCAATCATACGGGCATCGTATGCTTGGTGAGCCGCCTGCCGAACCTTGCAGGGTCTCACGGGCAGTGGAAGTGTGCCGCAGATGCCGCGGAGGCGAAGTCGTAGACCACCCACGCGACGCTCGTACTTAAACGCGACTCTTGCCTTCTGTCTGCACCGCGGAGCCTACGCCCAGAAGGTGCAACAACCTGCACAATCCGCGTGCTCCTACAACCAGCCATCACGGCCACTACCCTCTGCAGCGAATCAGGCAGGGATTGGATCCACGCTACGAGTCACGTGGCAGTTTGGGGCCAACTCGGCGTAGTGATGCTTCAATTGTTGTTTATTTTGCTGCGTCGGCCGCCTCCCGTGTCCCTCCTGCGCCTCTCTGGCCACCCACTACCAATGACAGGCTAGATGCCTTGCGAGCGTGGCCGCTCGAGAGCGGGCCAACGCAGAACGAAATGCTGGCCAGGCGGCGTGATATTTGACATGACTGCAACTGTGTGCCAGATCACGTTCACACTCGGCCTCCAGGCCCCACCAGGGAACAAAAATGCGTCCCGAGTCGTGTGTGAGTATCTTTCAGTCGATCCCCATCCCCAGCGGCGTGGCCTGGGCCCACAGGCCGATTTACCCCCCTAGATGGGGATATAGGCCGGATCCTTCGGGTTTCCAGGGGTGCATCCCCAACTGGGCGGGGGTAATTTGGTGGGGGTCTCGAAGGGGATGGGGATGGGATGGAGAAAGGTTAAACGATACCGAGTGTGGGCAGAGCCAGTGGTAGAGAAAGACGACGAGGGCGAGGAGGCGGAAAGGACCTTGGCCTGGCAGGCGATCTTCCGGCAGAACTGCGAGGGGGTGCACGTGGGAGGGGCCGGACAGGGCGAGAAACAAACGCAAACCCCCGACGCCGCAATTATTTCTCACGTGGACACCCAGAGTTAAGTCGGGCGTGTCCCTCTACAGGAGGAATATTTAAACATAGTCCAGCCATAGTATGGGGACGAATTTTGACGATGTTTGCATGTATTTGGAGTTTTGGTTCATGATTTTGCATGTTTCGTCAAAGATCCGCCTGTAGGAGGACATGCCCGACCTAAACCCAAAGGTCTGGGCCCCTTCCCTGGGACCTGCTTTCCATTCCGATCCGTTTTCTAACGGCCCCAGGGTCACCGCGAACGCCCCCGGAGGCCGAACGAGGCCCAGAGCCGCCCGCCACGGCCCTTGCCGCGACGCGAGGACGAGGTCTGCGGCGGTCGAACGCAAGCCGCTCCTGAGAACGGCGCCCATGCACCGTACCATGTCTGGACTCCGTTCAGACCCCGCTCCAACGCGGTACGGTGCACACATCGGCGCTCCGAAAGTTTATTCCGACTTGAGAGGCACGGCACCGCGCGAATGCAGCGCAAACGCTAGGCTGGAAGGGCGCGGCAATGCATGCCCCCTGGAAAGGCGAGAGCAGCCGCGCCCCCGTGCGAACCCCGATCCCGCGCGGGGCGCGTTCCCGTTGACAATGGCTCACCGGGGGGGCCGTTCCTTGTGCAGGAAGTCTTTAGCGGTCTGCCCATCGGCGGCTCCTTCGGACGAGGCCCGGAACCACCGAGAAACCGTTTCTGATAGGAAATTCGAAGCGGTTTGCCCATGTTCGGTGTCTTCGGGGTGGGCCCGAAGACCTCGAGAACGATGCTTTTGCAAGGAGTCCTGGGCGGTTTGCGCATTTTCAGGTCGTTCGACCCGGACCCGAAATTTTTGGGGGGCAGTGGGCTGCCCATCGGCGCGCCGACTCTGCCCTCGCGACATCGCCCCCAACCGCCCTCGGGCCCCGCGAGTCTTATCCTGCGCGCGCCACCCCAGATGGCCGCGGCGAGCACGGTGGCGAAATTGAGGGAACTTTCGGATCGGCGCAGTAGTTTGTTCGGCTCTGGGGGCCGGAAAACGATTCACCGTACCATTCGGCCGAAAAGCGATGCACCGTACCATTCCCGGGTCGAAGATCAACGACGCAACGGCGACGGCGACGGCGACGGCGACGGCGACGGCGACGGCGACGGAAACGGCGACGGCGACGGCAACGGCGACGGCGACGACGACGGCGACGACGACGACGACGGCGGCGACGGCGACAGCGACAGCGACAGGGAGGGCGACGGCGACGGCGAAGGCGACGGCGACAGCGACGGCGTCGGCGACGACGACGACGACGGCGGCAAAGGGGACGGCGACGGTGACGACGACGATGACGACGACGACGACGACGACGACGACGACGACGACGACGACGACGACGGCGTCGGCGACGGCGACAGATACGACGACGACGACGACGACGGCGACGGCGACGGCGACGGCGACGGCGACGGCGACGGCGACGGCGACGGCGCCGGCGACGACGACGGCGACGGCGACGGCGATGGCGACGGCGACGACGACGACGAGGACGACGACGACTGCGACGGCGACGTCGATTGCGACGGTGACGGCGACGGCGACGGCGAAGGCGACGGCGACGACGACGGTGACGACGACGACGGCGACGACGACGGCGACGGCGACGACGACGGCGACGACGACGATGACGGCGACAGATACGACGACGACGACGACGAGGACGACGGCGACGGCGACGACGACGACGTCGACAGCGACGGCGACGGCGACGGCGACGACGACGGCGACGGCGACGGCCACGGTGACGGCGACGGCGACGGCGACGGCGACGGCGACGACGACCACGACGACGACCACGCCGACGACGACGACGAAGACGAAGGACGATTACGAAGACCACGACAACGACCACGACGACGACCACGACGACAACGACGACGACGACGACGAGGAAGACACCGTCCCACAGTCCGCTCTGGCTCCCTGAAGTCTGCAACACCGCGCCACACCCAGAGGGATGCGACGACGGGGAAGACACCGTCGGCGGCGATGTTGCTTTCCTTCTCCCTCCCTCCTCCCACCACCCGACGCCCACAGGGGAAGACCCCACCACGCCACGCCACCAGGGGGGGGGGGGGGCCGATGGCAGCAGCATGAGGGTGGGGGGGGGGCGGGACTCTGGATCATAGATCCATACCCACCGCCTGCCGAGGTCCCCAAAGATCGATCCCCCAGGCGATGGTTATGGATAAATCCCCGCCTCGGATTTTCCTCCTCCGACTGAGCTTTAAGACGAAGCGCCAGGACGAGGACAACTTCGGGTGAGGATAAAAATCGAGAATCTCTGGGATCCGGCGGCTCTGGAGGATGTCTCGGGCGCCGCGGCCTTCTCGGAGCGTTCCAGAACGCTCTGGGAGCGCTCCGGAACGCTCTGGAACGGATTTATCCTCGTCCTCGTCCTCGTCCGAAGAGGAGGAGGAGGAGGATGAGGAGGAGGAGGAGGAGGAGGAGGGGAGGGAAGGAGGGAG
Source organism: Prorocentrum cordatum (assembly GCA_963575745.1). Classification (NCBI taxonomy): domain Eukaryota; class Dinophyceae; order Prorocentrales; family Prorocentraceae; genus Prorocentrum; species Prorocentrum cordatum. Next base: position 47,092 of record CAUYUJ010005308.1, read on the forward strand.
GGAGGAGGAGGAGGAGGAGGAGGAGGAGCAGGAGGAGTCATCCTCGTCCTCGCCCCGCCCGATGCTTGGGAGGCCTGGGGGCCCCGCGCGCGGCGGGGGCGCCTCCGCCGTGCTCACGCCGGGCGCCGGGCAGCACCCCGGGCAGAGCCCCGCGCCGGCGGGCGGGGCGGACGGCCCCGCCGGCCCCGCCGCCACGAGGCGCTTGGCGATGCCGTGGACCCAGGCGGGGAAGGGCTCCGGGACCTCGCTCGCTCCGGGGGGGGGCCCAAAGACAAAGCTCATGTCGGGCCTGTCCCCCAAGAGGGGGATTTCCGACGAAAAAAAGATTCAAAACATATTCCAGAATGGTCAAAAAACGTGCTCACAAAATAGTCCCCAGACTATTTTTTAAACTATTTTGAATCTTCCCCCTGTAGAGGGACAGGCCCGGCTTAAAGCCAGGACGAGGAGAAGTTCGGGTGAAGAGAGATCGAGGATCTCCGAGATCCCGCGGCTCCGCAGGAGGTCTCGGGCGCCGCGGCCCGCGCGGAGCGTTCCGGAACGCCCTGAGGGCCTTCTGGAAGGCTCTGGAGTGGATTTGTCCTCGTCCTGGCCCCGTCCGCCTTCTCCCCCCCGCCTCCCCACCAAAAGTCAGACCAGTCTCTTCTTGGAGAGACTTCTTTGGTTTCATCGCCAGCCCCTGCCGCGCGGCGTGGCCGTCCCTGCCCCCAGGCAGTGTCCTCTCTCGGGCGGGCCCGCCGGAGTACGCACAAGGGGCGACCTGGCATCGGCCGCACATGCCCGGGCTCGGGCCCCTGTCAGGCGCAGGCTAGCATGGGTCGGGGATCAGTGGATAGTGCGCGTGGGCACCAGACCCCCAGATCGGGGGAAGGCGCTCCGCCAACATCAGACCAGTGCCGCCCGATTTGGAGGCGGAGCGCGCCGATGCGGCACGGAGAAGCGGGGCCCGTCGTTCGCCCGAGCGCCTTCGGCCACGCCGGCGTTCCATCGGCCACGTCAGGCCCTCCTCTCCGCGGCACGGGGCCAGTGGGGCTGGGCCCGGGAAGGCGAGGGCCTGGCGCGAGGGCGGGAGGATGGCGGCACTGCTCCTCGCCCCAGGGCTACCCCCCCCCCCTCCCCACACCTCCTCCCGTTGCGGAGGCGTTCGCAACGAGCCGTTGTTGACAATGTTCGGCCCCTGGGGTGGCCACCCCTGAGCCTGTCAATCAATTACGGTGAGGGCATTGGATGAGGAACAACTGGGTAAGGAACCCAGGGTCTGGAAGCTGGTGGAACTCCAATCGTGCATTGGCCATGGATATCACCGCCGCCCTCACTAGATGAGGACTGGGCGCATTCCTTAACGAACGCCCCCACCGTACAGGATGGAAAACCAGTCCTGGGGAAGGGGTCCAGAATGGTCCAAAAATGCTGGGGTCCACGATGTGAAAAACATTGCAGCGAAAGCAAGTCGGAGGTCTGAGTCCCTCTCCCCTCCTCCTCCCCCTCCCCCTCCTCATGATCATCCCTGGCCCTCCTCCTTTCATTCCCTCTTTTCTCCCTGTTCTCCCTCCCCCCTCCCTCCCTCCCTCCCTCCCTCCCTCCCTCCTACACGACGGGGACGCCGAGTGCCGCTCCGTGGGGGGTCCCAAGTCAGAATACCACCTCCCTCCTCCTTGGGGGGGTTCCCGGGGGAGGAAAAGCCCGGGGGGGGGGGTTCTGGGCCTGGGGGGGGGTCCCGGGTGGGGTCAGTGGGGCGTTCCGTGGTGGGGGGGGGGGCCGATGCAGGAGCGACATCCTCTCTCCCCTACCGCGCCGCCGCCTCCCCGCCCCCCCTCCCCCCCCCACTCCCGCCCCCTTCCGCTCACCCCCCCGCGCCCTCTCTCCTTCCTCTCCTCCTGCCGCCTCCTCCTCTCCTCCTCCTCACGCGCCCTTCCTCCTCCCTCCTCCTCTCCTGAGCGTTCCTTGCACCTTCTCCTCTCCCTCTTCGTTTTGTATCCCCCTCCTCCTTCCTCCTCGTCCTCCTCTACCTCCCCCTCCTCCTCCTCCTCTCCCCTCCTCCTCCTCCTCCTCCTCTCATCCTCTCCTTCCTGCTCTCCTCCCTTCCTCCTCCTCCTCCTCCTCTCCTCCTCCTCCTCCTCCTCCTCCCTCCTCCTCCTCCACACCACATCCTCCGCCTACCTGTCACGTTGTCCTTTAGATCCTTGTTGTCCTTTAGCTCCTTCCTGTGATCACACATCCCATCGCCATCGACGGCCAATACCTTCAGGGTCGGCGGCACCGGCCGTAAGGCCTTCACAATAGTTTCAAAAAGTAGTCTGGGGAAGATATTTCTTCTACTATGTGACCATTATTGAACATGTTTGGTGGATTTTTTATTTTTCGCCCAAAATCCGGCTGTAGGGGGACATGCCCGACCTCAACCTACGGCAGGTCGACCCCGGCGTTGGTTTCTGACGCCGCGGGGATCGTTCAACCTTGAACGATCGGCCGTTGCCGAAGCGTCCCAATCGTTCCACCTTGAACGGATTCTGGGTCGCCCGCGGCGTTCGACGTCGAACGCCGCTGGCGGGGTCGCCGCCAGTCGACACGACACGAACCTAAGTGCACCTACCAGACCAGCCAAACCCAACCCGAAGACCCGAATTCAGGATTCGGGGGGTACGGGCTTCATATGGGCGGTTTTTCGGAAGCCCTGAACCCAAAAGCTTTTATATCTCTTGGGAGCGCATGTTTGACTTCCGCCGACCTTCCGCCACCCTTCCGCCGCCTTCCGCCACGGAAAGGATAACAACTCCTTCGATCCTCGAAGGCAAGGCATTTTTGGAACGCCCCATATGTGTTTTTTCATGTGTTCCCCGACCCCCCTCCCCCACTGGAAACCGAGGGCAAATCGGGGCCTTCGGGCTGGGTGGGAGTGGTCTGGTGGGCGGTGGCCAGCCAGCCCTCCCCTTCCGTGACGTCCTCCACGCCATTCGCAGAAGAATCTATGTTTTTTTTTTTTAAAAAATAAAAAAAAAAAAAAAAAAACAAAAACAAAAAAAAAAAAAAAAAATATATATATATATATATATATATATATAACAAAAAACAAAAACGAAACAAACAAACAAACAAAAAGCGTAAACAGAAACTTGTGGCGCTCCGCGCGGACTTCTTGGATCTGCGCTGAGCCCCCCTCCCTGGCGCGCGGAGCGCGCCAGGAGCGGAGTCGGAGGCGCCGCCAAGGGGGGCCCAACGCGGATCCAAGAAATCCGCACGGAGCGCATGGTGGTTGTTTCTTCTTCGAATCCGAGCTCCCCTCCAGCCGCACACATACGCCTTGGGGCCATGCGAGGGGGACGTGACGGAAGGGGATGGATTGCTGGTGGTCAGTCAGGCCGTCCCTGACCCCCTCGAACATCGCGCCCCGCGGTGCGCGACGCCAAGTTACCCTCGAGCCCTCGCGCCGCCGTCCCCGCACCCCTCGAGAAGGGCGGCTCTCCAGCCAGCGCCGCGGACGCGCGGAGCGCGATTCCATTCGCGCCCCAGAGCCACGAGAATGCGCGGATGCTTCCCGGATGCCTCCCTTGCCGCACGGCGCATCTTCTGGAGAGGGGGAGCGGGGAGCGGGGAGGGAAGCGCGGACAGCCGACGAACAAAGTCCCACGTGTAGCTTCTCGGTGCAGTGCCGAAGCCCCGGCATGAGCGTGCCCTCTCCGCCCAGAAGCAACTCACGCATGCGGCGAATGCACCGCGCCGACACTTCCCAGGGACCACGTCTGGACAGCGGGCAGGGCGGGGAGAGCACCTGGGGGCGAGGCGGAAGCGCCGGCCCCGACCTTGAGCCCAGCCACCAGTATGGCCGCGAAGTCCGTGCAGTTGCGGCTGAAGCAGTTGTACGACCTGGTCGCGCCCGCGGAAGGCAGCCCGCGGTCGACGGCGGCGGCGCGCTCCGATTCGACTGTGGTGCTCGACATCGTGCCCCCACAGGGCACAGTCACTGTGCCCTGTGGGGGCACGATGTCGAGCACCACCCTCACAGGCAGGCTGGTCCAGCACAAGGCCGCGGAGAAGGGGCTGTGCACCAGAGCGGCATCCCCTGGGGATGCCATTGTTGTGCACTAGCCCGACGAACAAGCTGATCTGGCACAAGGTACGCGCGCGGGGACAATGACCGTGAACCGTCATCGTCGTCATCATCGTTGTCGCCATCACCAATCGTCGACATCGCTCGTCGTCGCCGTCACCCCTCATCGTCGTCGCAAGTCGTCGCCGTCGTGGTTAGTTATCGGCAGTCGTCGTCGTCGTCGTCGTCGTCGTCGTCGCCGTCGCCGTCGCCGCCGTCGACGCCGTCGCCGTCGCCGTCGCCGTCGCCGTCGTCGCCGTCGCCGTCGTCGTCGCCGTCCCCTGACGTGCAGGGCAGGCCAGCGATCTGGGTCACCTCGCCCCGCGCGCCGAGCACCGCGGTGCGATACGCAGGGTGATTCTCGCGCCCTCGCAAGGGAACTCGGCGGAGGGCAGCCCCCCGGGCCCAGGCCACAACGCGCCCCCTGGGGGCGTCCAAGACGAAGCCGGGACGAGGATAAAATCAGGCGAGGATACGACCGGACCCAGGACAGAAAGACTGCCCTCAAGAACACAAGACCCTCCGCCGGCTCAAACTGAAGAGCATTCGAGGGCACCCTCCCGGGAGAGGGAACGAAAGGGAGTCCCTTCCCATTGATCCCTCACCTGCCGGGGGGGGGGGCAAGTGGGGGGATCCCGAGGTTGTGACCCGCCCAGGAAAGAGCACACCTCCCTGGGAGAAGCTTTCCACTTCTATTTCTTGCCTCCGAGACGCATCGAGCTTACTTGTACCGCGGCTTGCTCCAAGAGAGCCCTGAAACAGCCCCAAATCCCTCCAAGACAGGCCGAGATACCCTCAAGACGACCTCAGGAACCCTCAAGAGGGCTCCAAGAGGAGCCCAAGAGGGCCCCAAGAGGCGAAAATCCTTGACGTTCATTAAGCTGTTCTACGTGTTTCGCGTCCTCGCCTTCTCGTCGTCTTTGTCGCCGTCGCCGTTGTCCTCCTTGAGGGTCGGCGGCGCCGGCAGTAAGGCATTCGCAATAGAGGAAGCGGGGACAGCGAAAAGGAGGGAGATAGGGAGCGAGAGCGAGAGAGAGAACAAAAAACAAGAAAATCATGGAAGCAAGAAATACATAAAGAGAGAAAAGAGAGAGAGAGAGAGAGAGCGAGGGAGAAGGGGACAGAAAAACAGGAGCACAGTCGAGGCCAGTCATACGGATGCCAGGCAAGGATGCAGGGCCCGCAGGTGTCCAAGATGCAGCAACTGGCCAGCAAAATCGATTGGCTCAGACAAAATGAGGACGCAGGGTGCACGGTATCCTTTGCAAAGCACCTCAGCCTCATTGGGGGATCTGCGACTGGAGGTGCAGATGTGTTTCAGGCTCGAAAAGATCAGCTTAATACGAAAGCCCTTCGCAGGCACCCCTCTGTGGCGGGAGGATGAAGATGAAGATGAAGAGACGCTCGAAGATCAGAAATCTCGGCTCAAGACAGCCATCCGTCACAGGCGCCCCGTTTCCAGCCAGAGGGGGGCCAAGGACGTGGCACGCCCGAAATGGGTACGGTGAGAAGGGGGACGACGCCCAACAGCAAGGGCGGCGGCCCAACAAAAAACAGCGGCCACTACTGGGCGGGCGACACCGACAGCGAGCCCTGTTCAAAGCGAGTATTAGGTCTGGCATGTCCCCCTACAGGCGGGTTTTGGACGAAAAATAATAGATACTCAAAACACAAAAATAGCCACACACACACACACACACACACACATATACACACACCAAAAAAAACAAATAAAGTCTCACACACACACACACAAACACTCAAATCGTCCCCTGACTATGTTTCGACTCTTTGGGAACATTCCTCCTGTAGAGGGACAGGCCCGACTGAAAAGTAGGGGCTCGTGTTGGCCTTCGTCTTCGTCGTTTCCCTCCCCAACTCGACCGTGCCGGCAGACGCGGCCGCACGCAAAAGGTGGCCCTGGGCAAGAGTGGCCTGTGCGGCTTAGGGGGGGCCGCGCGGGGGCCATGTCCAAAAACGCAGGGCAGTGCTAGGGCGGGCGTGTCCCCCTACAGGCGGACTTTGGACGGCCCAAAAAGACATACTCCTAAAAAGTGCTCAAACATACTAAGAAGTGATCACAACAGCAAACGTCCCCAGGCTATGTTTTGACTATCTTCAAACTGTCCTCCTGTGGAGGGACTGGCCCGACTGAAGGGCAGTGCCCGGGGATCTCTGGCGAAAGGTCACTCCTGCGCGTATGGCCGACGGGCCCTTCTTCCTGTGCGCCCTCGTTCTCGCTGGTCCTTGCTCTCTCGCCCTCTTGCTCTTCGTCGCCTCGCCCTCTGTGTGCTCTCGTTCGTTCCTCCTCCGCCGCGTAGCTCTCGCCACCGCTGTGGCCCTCTTCCGCCTGCCCCGTTAGGTTGGCCCGTCGTCTGCCTGCCTTGACGGCGCGCAGCTGCCTGCCTCGCTCGCGATCGATAAAAAAGTAGAGAGCCGACGGGCGCGCACCGCCGCCCGTGCCTGGCCGGCCACCGCTTCTCGAGGCCCTCCAGGAGCTCGCTGATCTCGAAGGCCCCCAGCGGCGACAGCCCTCGGCCGCGCGGCGCGTGCGCGGGCCAAGAGGCGAGGAGGACCGCGGGCGAAGAGGACGGCGGCGCCGCGGCCGAGGAGGACGAGGACGGCGACGGCGACGAGGACGACGAGGACGAGGAGGACGACGACGACGAGGCGGACGACGAAAGCGACGAAAACGAGGACGACGACGACGAGGACGAGGACGACGAAGACGAGGAAGACGACGGCGACGAAAACGAGAACGACGACGACGACGAGGACGACGACGACGACGAGGACGACGAGAACGACGGCGCCGACGCCGACGCCGACGGCGACGGCGACGGCGACGGCGACGGCGACGGCGACGGCGACGACGACGGCGACGACGACGGCGGTGATGGTGATGACGGTGATGGCGACGACGACGGCGACGGCGACGGCGACGGCGACGACGACGACGACGACGACGACGACGACGACGACGACGACGGCGGTGATGGTGCTGACGGTGATGGCGACGGCGACGGCGACGGCGAGGCCGACGCCGACGGCCACGGAGACGACGGCGACGACGGCGCCGACGGCGACAGCGGCGGCGGCGACAAAGACGACTCTGGATGAGAGAAGGAAGGGCCGCCCTCCCTCGGCTATACGCAAGAGTGACCCTGGGTAAGAGTGACCTTTGGTGTGCCGCCTTTGGGGGACGCAAGACGCTACTATTGCATCTCGTTCGGCGATCGGGAGACCCCAATGGGCCCGCACCAAAGGTCACTCCGGCGAAGGGTCACTCTTACGTGTAGTCGACTCCCTGCACTTCCTGATCCGGTGCCGGCGCCGGCGCGGTGGCATCAGCCCCGGCGGAGAAGGGCGGCCGGGGCAGCAGCGCAGTGGCCGTGCAGGGCACGCGGGTGCAGGCGCATCGGCGGCTGCGAGACACGATGCCAGCGCCTGCCTGGGCACGCCCGGAGATCCCTTTGTCGCGGCGCCAGCGGTCCCGCGGCGCGTCCAAGCCAACGACGACGACGACGACGACGACGACGACGACGACGACGACGACGACGACGACGACGACGACAAAACGACGACGACGACGACGACGACGACGACGACGACGACGACGGCGACGGCGACGGCGACGGCGACGGCGACGGCGACGGCGACGGCGACGGCGACGGCGACGGCGACGGCGACGGCCGATAACGAACCCCGACGACTCCTTGCTAGAACCAGCTGCACGGACGAACCCCGACGACGGCGACGACGAAGACGACAACGACGACGATGACGAACCACGACGACGACGACGACGACGACGACGACGACGACGACGACGACGACGTCCAAGGCAACGATGGGGTGCAAAGCCGAGAGTTAGCACGCAGGAGAGGGCTGGACGAGGAATGGGCGGCCGCGGAGGAGAGGAAGCGGGCGGGCGACTCAGGCCGCGTCGGCCCTCAAGCGCAGCGCGCCAGCCTCGGGCTCAGGGCGCGCCGGGACACGGAGGCCACAGCTCGCGAAGCGCTGGGCCTGCGAAGCCCAGAGTCGCCTGTCAAGGTGGCCCTGGGCACCACGCGAAGGACAGCGAGGAGAAGGTCGCAAACATCCAGCACGGCGTGCCGTAGGAGCGGGTTTCTTTATTTTCTGCGATAATGGGCATTTTAGTGATGTAACGCCTCCCCCCCGCCGTGCGATGCGCACGGCGGCAGTGCCCGGAGCGCATTGAGGGGGGGAGGGGCGTTGCGATATAGGGAGGAGGGGAGGGGGGGGCCGGGGGCTATCATGCCCATTATGCCCCAAGCAATAAAGAAGCACGCTCCAGGTGGGGTGATGCCGTGTGCTGCTTGGTCGTGCCTGCAGCCGTCTTGCTACCCCGAGGGGCGCCGAACGGAACGGACGGGATTCTGTTCTGGACACGGCAAGCCTCAGCCGCGAGCAGCCTCCCCGACCTCGCCCACTGCGGAGAGGCCTGGAAACCCCGGCGGCGGGTTGGCAAGCCGTCTGGCCCGCGAGGGTGGGTCGGGGCAAGACCAGGAACCGAGGACGAGGCCATTTCTGGAACCACGCAACGGAGCGCGTTTCTGTATTTTCGGCGAGAATGGGCATTATTGCGCGGGGTGGGGGGCGCGGGGGAGGTCTAATGTAACGCCTCCCACACGCCGTGTGCCCGATGCGCACGGCGGCAGTGCCCGGAGCGCACTGGGGTGAGAGGGGCGTTACTTTATAGGGAGGGGCCAGGGGCTATCATCCCAATTATGCCCCAAGCAATAAAGAAACACGCTCATGTCAAGGGGGGGTCACCACTGAGGGGGTCACCACTTGTTCCAGGAAACGGACCCCCCTCGACCCCTCAGAACCAACCCTCCCGTAGGCCGTCCACCCTCCCTGCTCCTTCTCCTCCTCGACCCTCGATTCCGAAGAGGACCTGGTGATCCCCCTAATGGTGAGCCGTACCTGTTCTTCGCAGGGTGCAAGATTGGGGGCGGCGTCCATCCTCGAAAAGGGTGCTTCCAAATAGCCCCGCGCGGGTACATCTCCGAACTTCCCTTCTCGTCTGTTAAACAGGGACCGATCGACCCGGCATTCCTATAGGACTACCACGAGATGTTCTTAGAACTCAAGAAGGTTCTCATAACAAAAGAAAATGTTCTTGGAACATACACACGATGTGCTAGGACAAGATAGTCTCCGTCAGAAATCATACTAGAACATTTCGCGCAGACCACATAAGGTTCTCAGAATACTCTTTGGTGGGCCTATGAGCAAGCCTGGACGCTTCGCCACTGCTCGATTGTTCAGGGAAGCTCGGCGACCCGGGGCCAGAAGCTGCCTGCGAGATCTTCCGCCTGCCAGACACAATCACTGAACACTCCCCCTCCCCGTCAAACTCAAAAATGGCACGCGCGGGGGAGACTGCGCGGACGAGGCGCAACTCATCAGACCCACCGCCAACTTTGAACACTGGGGGGAGGGAGAGGCGTTGACAGATAAATGCGGCATGAGCGTCCGCTGTCTTTTTCCGAGGCCTGACGCGCCGGAAGCGAGGCCCTTGCTGGGACGCGCCATGTCCGTGGCTCCGGACCTCCGGCGTCGTGCCATTGTTGTTCGCTGCGTGGGCCCTGCGGGATTCTCGGGCGGGTGCCACAGTAGCACCCGCCCGAGACAAGGGGGACATATATCTTCCACTGCGCGGAAACATGGGGGAAGCCTGCATTGAAACAGAAGTACAGGCTGCCGTGAGAGGCCTCGATGAAAGCACAAATCCTTGTGGATATGGCTGCCCTTGCGGCCGCACTTGTGGCCCCTGCTTTCTGGCACTAGTTGTATACGTACCATTGACTATATGACTGATGGGCGGGGGCCCCCGTGAGGGGTGAAGAAAAGGGCCCTACCAGGGGCCCTTGAGGGCCCCGTTGTGGGCACCCCTGCTGGCTGCAGAAGGGGCCCTAAAGGGCACGTTGAGGGCTCTCTTCTTCGCCCCCCTTTCGGGCCACCCCCAGCGCCCGCCCAAAATTCTGGACCCCTTCCCCGCGACCGGCTTTTCGTCCTGAGCCGTTCGTTGACGGCGCTGGGGCTCGGTTGGGCCCCCAAGGGCAATTGTTGTTGGTGCTGTTGGTCTTGATGTTGTTGATGTTGTTGCTAATGTGGTTGTTGTTGTTGGTGTTATGGTTGTTGCTGTTGGTGTTGACACTGGTGGTGGTGGTGTTGTGGCTGTTGTTGTTGTTGTCGTTGCTGTTGGTGGTGTTGTTTGCCTGGTATTTGCGTTTGGGAAGATGGCTCAAACTTTCGAATCGTTCTTCTGAATCTGCGGCGCCTGTGTAGCGCACCTCCGCCAAGCACTCGCCACCTGATTAGAAACAAGTTTCGCCATGATAACAGACAGCGCGCTCTCCGAATATTGAACACCTTTCTGTGCGCTAGCGCACAAAAAGCAGAGCCAGATGCAGAGATCCTTACCCCGCCCCCGATGCGATCCGTCTATTTCCGCTGTGTATTTGGGGGCACGCAGCCCAGTCAGGGATGTCAGTGGCCACCACGAGTTCGTCGACCTCGTCGAACTTCAGGGCAGAGAGATTGGCACCTCTGACCCTGGCGACGCTTCTCCCATGCCAGGCGAGTATGCCTACACCCTGTGCGCGAAGCCTAGCCCGGAGCCAGTCGCAAGAACAAAACACGCTGAGCGGGTCGTGAAACTTGCCTTTCGGATGCACCGTGCGGTGTACCTCTTGGACGACACCCTGTGTGCGCAAGCAGCGTGGTGAGGGCGCAATGCGCGTGACTGAATTATGCTCGTGAGATTCGAGTGCCACATTGCCCTGCGTCACCACCGTGTATGTCCGAATCGCTGGGATGGCACGGTCATCTTCGATGCCTACAGTCGCTACGAGTTGGCATTGATTCTCGCCTGGACCCAGCTGGGCCAGGATGTCCAACGTACCTCCACAGCAATCGTCCACAGCACAGCTGCTGCGTCAACAGACGATGTACCCAACAGAAGCTGTACGCCCACCAGCCGATGAGACACCAAACTTGCAATCGCGCCGCATGAACAACAAGCGATCTGGGGTATAGCCAACCAACACGCGGTGAAACTGACACCGCCACCGGCCCGTTGAAAAGGAACATAACTGCGCACTCTCGCGCTGAACGGATTTGCCATCGCTAATCCAGTCCTGCTCGACTTGATGCCTAGCCCGTCTCATCACATGAATACACACCCCGAGCGGTGGATCTTCAATGAGAGAATCTGGAAACACATCCCCCCATACTTTGCGGGCAACTCTCTCTGAAATGAGTCCTCGTCATTGCTGGTTCACTTTTGATAGGGTGCACGCGTGGCACGCCGATGTAGCAACACAAGTATGGGGCAACACAGAAGTCTCGAACAAAGATCCGGACAACGCATCATCTCGATGCGTGCATGTGTGCAGTAGTGGTGCATGAGCCCGAAGCGAGCAATATCTGGATCACAACGCCCTGCCCAATCTCGAACTGAAGCCGTACGCCACAGATGCTCCAAGATCTGCAAGCGGCCATGCTTCTATCCAAACCACTGGGAACATAAGATAGCAGGAACTTCCTGGGAAAAAGAGCTAGTCCTCTTATCAAGAACGGTTCTCATGTCAAGCACCCCGAGGACTTTTCTACTAGAAGAGGAGCCCGTCAATGCTGATGGCTCCCATTGGAATGTCCTGGGCCTTCAGTCCAGAAATCTTGAGCCAAAATGAGTTGAACCAAAATGGCGACGGAAAGCCCCCAGGGGCAAGATTTTGGCAAAACCTTCGGTCTTGATTCTGTCGCAACGAGAGGAGTCGTGGGAAGGCGCGGCCCGTTCTGGAACGCGCCGCATCCGTACTTCCAGCTCCCCTCTGTGAAATGAACGACGCGGTGGCCCGTGTCTCGCTTTTCGCAGGCGGTCCACGCGGGACCCCCGCCCCGCGGACCACCATCTGGCATCACGAGCTCGTGGTTGGAAATCTCGGGCTCAGACTTCGATTCTGCAAACAGTTTCTGCGCATCGGCGCAGCCACCAACGCTCCAGCTTGAATTCCAACGTGGGTCTGTTACTATACAGAGAGGGTCAGTAAACAGACGTTGAAACACATATGATGACGATCTGTGCATATGCGGTCTGGTCTAAGAATGGTGGCTGGAGCCTCCAGCCACCATCCCAAGAGATTCGGATCCTCTGACCCAGGGTCTGCCACCGTGCCGCGAGGCACGAGGGGCGGGCGTTGCAGGCATTCGCCTGGGAGCCTCACCGAAGGCATGTACCATCGGCGCCGCTGGATACGTGTAGTGTATTTAAAGGGGCCCAGGGACACACAAATAAGTAGACACAAAGAACAGGATTCCCCATATCTATATTTTCTGGGTTTTCGTCTTGCCCCCCCACTTCCCATGTTTTCCCACATGTTTCCTGGGAGTCGACGATTCATTGTGCCTGTTTGTTTGTTTCTTTCCCTCCTGAGTATTGCTCTCCCCTGGGCTGTTCGCCCCTCGCGTCGCCTCCGACAGGTTCTCAAGGCTCCCATGGCCTCCGGCGTGCCCCATGGAGGGGCCCCCCGAAACGGGCCAAGAGGGCACCGCCAGAGGGACCGAGGGCCGCCAGAGAAGGAGAGGCCGGCCTCGGGAGCAGTGGGCGCGCGTCTGGACGCCCGAAAGGGGCACGGAAAGAGTGGGCACGATGCCCCACCACAGCTGCTGCCCCAAGCCAGCAGCGGCCACTGTTGGGCAGGCGGCCCTCTGCCTCAAGTGGACACGGGCCGCGGCGACACCGCCAGCGAGCCCTGTTCAGAATGAACAGGAACTGCTGTTGGGCGTTGCACCCATTCTTTCCGTACCCATGTAGGTCGTCCCGAGGAAAGGATGCAGGGACACCCTTGGAAGTGCTCGGGGGGTGCTAGAGGTACCCCTGGCCCAAGGTGCACCCAGGATTTCTCCAGGGAGGCCCCCACCGGCCTCTGGAGCACCCCTCACGAGGCCCAGAGGGCCCCAGGGGCTCCAAAATTTTCAGAATGAGCAGGAACTGCTCTTGGGCCTTGTGCCCATTCTTTCCGTAGCCAATTCGCTCGTGCCGAGCGCGGGGCCCAGCGGGACGGACTCCCGGTAGATGTGGCGGGGGTGCGACTTCGGCTCGTGCCAGGTCAGGCCGGAGACGTCCCTGGACTCCTGGGCTTGGGGGGGCGCCGAGCGCGAGGCCGGCCGCACGCGTCGGGGGCGCGCAGACATGGATTGGCAGTCCATGGATTTGGCGCGCGGTCGCCAGAGCCATGGATCGGGAAAGGTGCCCTCCCGAAAATGCGGCCGGTGCCGCCGACGTCCGGCGGCGGGAATCCGAGATTTCCCATGGAAACGGGACCCGTCGCCCCCTTGATCCTTCAGTTCAGCGATCTGGCCCCTGGGCCTCCATGGCGACTGGGGAGGCGAGGATTTCTGATCTGGGGAGGCGTCTCCATGTCAGTACTCCTCGCCTCCCCAGTCGCCAGGGAGACGCCCAGGGGCCAGATCGCTGAGCTGAAGGATCTCAGAGGGCCCTACAGGGACCGACTTTGAACGGACCTGGGCCAGGCGGGAGCGCCGTCATTGTCCCAACTGGCCCTGCTCCAAGAAAGCACGACGGGCCGCTGGAGGCCGATCACCGGGCCCCAGGGCCATCAAAAACAGCTCGGGACGAAAATGATGGGCCTGTTTTCCACCACCACCACCACCATGAGTTGGAGGGGGGAAGGAGGAGGACGAGAAGGAGAACGAAAAGGAGGAGGAGGAGGAGGAGGTGGAGGAGGAGGACCCCCTCCCCCTACAGCTTGTGGTGGTGGTGGTGGAAACCAGGCCTATCAGAAAAAATCGATTAGGGAGGAGGGGGGTCCAGACCTCTTGGGAGCCACGCTTTGAAACAAACAATCAGGGACCCCGCTTCCCTCCCGATGTCTGCGTCGTTTTCTGGCGAACATGACTTTGCGGTCAGGATGCTCCGTCTCGCCGCGAGGGACCCAGCATCTCTTCCAAACGATGCACCCACTGTGCAGACAGAACCTTCATCGAGTGCATCGCGGGAGCAGGAAGAGTCTTCACCCAGGAATGGCGGCGGTAAGTGTACCATACCGCCCAATCACTTCCAAATCCATAACCTCGTGTTGTCACTGAGGCTGAATATCAGAAGGCGTCAATTATCAATACCCAAATGTCGTTGTTTGCTCACTTGAGCTCCGATCCCGATTCTGGTGTAATCGCATGCTTTCCCCGTCTCCAGATGGTTTCAGACCTGAACTTTCGGAAGATTTGGAGCGTCGTCGGTCGATCCGACCCCAGGTGTCAGCTGACGGAAGCAAGACCACGCCTGACAACGCCAAGCTTACGTTGTGATACAGAACATATTACTCGGCGATGCCCTAGCTAACAGCGGCCCGAACTAAGACGTCAAAACCCGCCAGGCAAGGCCAGACTTACAGGAGCAATGCTGTGGGCCGCTCCTCGCGAAGCTACTCCGCCAGCAGCTCCAGCCTCGGCTACCCGCCCTGCCCCCGAGTGAGCTCGGCTGCCCTGAGATCCGACTCCGCGAGAACCACACACACAAACCAACAACACACACACACACCAACAACAGAAACCGCCCCTCGGGGGGGGAAGGGGGGAAAAAAAAACATCGCGCAACAATCGCGACCGGGGCCCCCCAAGGCCCGAACTTCCTGCGGCACTTCTCGGGCCGTGTCGATCCGCGAGGGCCCCAGGGGCCCCAATTCCGGGCGAAGAGGCTCGGCGCGAAGAGACTGCGACGCCGAGGGCCTCGGCGTGGGTGCAGCACGTTCCTTCGACACGTCGAGCCCGCGCGATGATGGCGCTTGTCTTGCGGGGGATGTGCTGTCGGGTCACCCTTACGCTCTCCACCTCCTCCGGGCGGATTCCTCGACTCGGCGGGGCGGGAGAAAAAGGAAAGGAGGAGACACATGTCGGATAAGAAGGCGAAGAAAGCCATTCAGGAGGAGAGCAACAGCAGGAAGCCGGGGAAGCATGCGAATCCGAAGCACAGGAATGAGAATAAGGAGCAAAGAAAAAGGGGCAGACTGCCGAGGAGGCGAAGGAGTGCGCGCGCGGCGCGGAGCCCTCACCCGCAGACGCCGAGCCAGGAGGAGAGCCGACCGGCCATTACTGGGGGAGCTGTGGCCCTTACCCCCTGGGGGGAGCCCATCGCATCGACGATCGCTCGGGGTGTCGAAATCGATGGCTCCCCCAGGGGGGGAAAGGACCACAGCTTTGGACGCCCGAAATGGGCACGGAAAGAATGGGTACAATGCCCAACAGCCATTGCTGTCCCAAACCAACAGCGGCCGCTGTTGGGCAGGCGGCCTTC
>CAUYUJ010005309.1:0-12500 GCA_963575745.1 Prorocentrum cordatum
CGCGGCTCCAGCGCCCGCCCAGTGCCCCCTCCGCCACGACCACTTTATTTCGGCACCGCACCCCCCCTCCCCGCTCCGCCCCCTCCCCCGCGCCGTCTCAGCGCCCCCGCGCGGCTCCAGCGCCCGCCCAGTGCCCCCTCCGCCCCGACCACTTTATTTCGGCACCGCACCCCCCCTCCCCGCTCCGCCCCCTCCCCCGCGCCGTCTCAGCGCCCCCGCGCGGCTCCTGCGCTCGCCCAGTGCCCCCTCCGCCCCGACCCCTTTATTTCGGCGCCGCACCCCCCCCCCGCTCCGCCCCCTCCCCCGCGCCGTCTCAGCGCCCCCGCGGCTCCAGCGCCCGCCCAGCGCCCCCTCCGCCCCGACCATTTTATTCTCTTGCACAGCTGTGTTCTAGAGCTCGGACCTCTTTATTTTCGTTCGTCGTTCGTTCGTCATTCGCCGTTCGTCCCTCCCCGGCCACAGAAGGAAACTCCTGGGGGAAGGAGGCGAACGCCTCCTGTCCCTCGCAGCTCCTTGGTGCAAGAGCCAGGGCACGCGTGCCACTTGTTTCGGCGTACCCATCACACGTTTCGTGGCCCCATGGGTGCTCCACCGAAGACCCCAGTTGCAGCTCCCGCATGCAGTTCCACGCCCACTTCGGCGCACCCCGTACACGTTCCGTGGCCGCCAAGGGAGCTCATCCGAAGGCCCCAGTGGCAGGGTCCGCATGCAGTTCCACCTCCAGCTCGGCACACCCCTCACACGCTTCGTGGCCCCATAGGGAGCTTCCCCGAAGGCCCCACTGGCAGCGCCACCGCCATGCGGTTCCACATCAACTTCGGCGCACCGCTCACACGCTTTTTGTGGCCCCACATGGTGCTCCACCGACGGCCCAAATGGCAGCGCGCGCGTGCCATCCAAACTCCGTTTCGGCGCACCCCTTCCACGTTCTCGTGGCCCCACAGGGAGCCCCACCGCAGGCCCGAGTGGCAGGGCCCGCGTGCCGCCGCCATCCCACTGTTGGGGTACCGCTCGCCGCACGTTCCGCACCCCGGCAAGGAGCTCCGCCGAAGACGGTACTCACGACCTGCGGCACGCACAACTGCATAGGGTCGGGCCGCTTCGCCAGGCCAAGTGTTCCCAAACCGTCCTGTGGTGCCGGGTGCTCGCTTCGAAGAGACAGCGCCCCGCGTTCCACTCCTCCTCTCCTCCTCCGCCTCCTCATTCCTCCCATCCCTGCCTTTGCCATCCGCACGTCGGTTTCGGCACACCCCGCATGTGAGCCTCGCCACACCCCTCGCACGCTTCGTCGCCCCAGAAGGAGCTCCACCGAAGGCCCCAGTGGCAACACCAACATGCAGTTCCACCCCCGTTTCGGAGCACCCCTCACAGGTTTCGTGGCCCCATAGGGTGCTCCACCGAGGGCCCCAATGGCAGCGCCCGCATAGAGTTCCACCCTCCTTCTCGGCACACCCCTTACACGCTTCGTGGCCCCATTAGGGTGCTCCACCGAAGGCCCAGGTGGCAGCGCCCGCAGACAGTTCCACTCCCACTTCGTCGCACCCCGTACACGTCTCGTGGCCCTCCAGGGAGCCCCACCGAGGGCACCAGTGGCAAAGTTCGCATGCAGTTCCACCACCCATTTCACACCCCTCACACGTGTCGCGGTCCCATAGGGAGCTCCCCAGAAAGGACCCAGTAGCAGCGCCCGCATGCAAGTCCATCCCGTTTCGGGCCACCGATCACATGTTTCGTGACCCCACAGGGAGCTCCACCGAAGGCCCCAGTGGCAGCGCCCGCATGCAACTCCAATCTCATTTCGGTGCACCACTCACACGTTTCGTGGCCCCACAGGGAGCTCCCCAGAAAGGACCCAGTAGCAGCGCCCGCATGCAGTTACACTCCCATGTTGGTGCGCCACTCACACGCTTCGTGGCCATAAGGAGCTCCACCGAAGGCACCAGTGGCAGCGCCCGCATGCGATTCCACCTCCATTTCGGTGCACCCCTCACACGCTTCGTGGCCCCATAGGGAGCTCCCCCGATGACAGCGGCCGCATGCAATTCCACCTCCATTTCGGCACAACCCTTCACACGTGACGTGGCCGCCAAGGGAGCTCCACCGAAGTCCCCAGTTGCAAGGTCCGAAGGTCCGCATGCAGTTCCACCTCCAGTTCGGCACACCCCTCACACGTGTCGTGGCCCCATAGGGATCTGCACCGAAAGCCCAAGTGGCAGCGCCCCCATGCGGTTCCACCCTCCATTTCGGTGCACCCCACCTCTCACACGTTCCGTAGCCCCATAGGGAGCTCCCCCGGAGGCCCGAATGGCAACGCCAACATTCTGTTCCACCCGCCATTTCGGTGCACCCCTCACACGGATCGTGGCTCCATTAGGGAGCTCC
The DNA here is from genome assembly GCA_963575745.1 of Prorocentrum cordatum. Classification (NCBI taxonomy): domain Eukaryota; class Dinophyceae; order Prorocentrales; family Prorocentraceae; genus Prorocentrum; species Prorocentrum cordatum. Next base: position 2,383 of record CAUYUJ010005309.1, read on the forward strand.
CCCGAAGGCCCCAATGGCAACGCCAACATTCAGTTCCACGCGCCATTTCGGTGCACCCCTCACACGGATCGTGGCCCCATTAGGGAGCTCCCCCGAAGGCCCCCGCGGCAGCGCCCGCATGCAGTTCCACCCGCCATGTCGGTGCACCCCTCACACGGATCGTGGCTCCGTCAGGGAGCTCCCCCGCAGGCCCCGGCGGTGCCGGTCGCTGGCCCCCCCCCCCCCTCTCCTGCATGTCCTGTCCCCTGCGGTGCGCTCGACGGCCCCAGCGACGGCGCCCGCAGGGCGGCCACGCCGCGTCCTGGCACACCCTTCCCTCGCTTCGAGGCCCCTTGAGCAGAGGTCGAGCAATCCACCCCCATGATAACCGCCCCGACACGCGAAGTCGTGTGGCAGAAGCGCCCAAAGAAGGAATCAAACAGGGCAAGGCTGTTTATATAATAGACGCACAGGGCCGTTGAGTAAACGCCAACTGTCCCGTCTGGGTGGTTGTTCCTCCCTTGAATAAGGGACTCCACCGAAGGCGACACTCGCAACGACGGCTCTCCGTCGCCAAGCTCATTTGGGGGGGACCCAGACCCGGTCCAGTCATTACGTATACAAGCAGGTGCCGACATCCGAACCCTACAGGGCAGTTTTGAAAACATAGGATTTTCAAATATATAGGATGTTTGATACATGACTAATGTAGGAATAAACGTATGCATGGACCCATCGTTGTTTTTAATACTAAGTCCCTGCATGTTTAATACATGATCCGCAAACGGAGCATATATTAAGAACGGCACTGTACCCCCCCAACATCTAGTCTCCTGAATCGATGGGAGGCAGAGGTGGGGGCTCGGATTTCGCCACGCGCACGACGAATTCCGAAGTACGTCGGAGCTACGACAGGGACAACCTCGGACAGGGATGCGTCAGGGATCCCTGCGATCTGGCGGTTCTGGAGCATGCATCGGGCTCCGTGGCGATTCCAAAGCGCTCCAGAACGCTCTGGGATCGTTCCGGAGCGCTCTGGAACGACCCATCCCCATCCGGGGCCCGCCCGAAGAAGGTCTCTGATCTCCCGAGAAGCTTCCCGAGCCTTTCTGAAGCTGCGCCGCATTCTGATCGGCTCCACGCAAGAGTCGGGGACTCGGGTTGGGGGACGGGGGACGCGGGTTGGCCTGACGGGGGCCATCATACAAATGACGAGACCCAATCTGAACCTTGACGCGGGCTCCCGCTGCTGACATCCCACGAAAACAGGGCCTTCAAAATACAAGACGCACTCGTCAAACAAAAATCAGCAAACCCGAGTTCCGACTTACTCGAGTCTTACCTTTCCCCGAAAGGGTGACCCCAGACAATAGCGACCTCTGGTGCGGCTTCAGAGGGCCGTGGGGAAGGCCGAATCCAAGTCAGGATCCCTGTGGGCCCGCACCAAAGGTCACTCTGGCGACGGGTCACTCGTCCGCGTATACAGCCGATCTAAAGGCAAGACGGGAATGATGTCATGATACCATTGGCACAGGATGCCTTTCAGGCTTTCAAGAGCATCTAGCTGCCCTCGGTCTTTGCAGTTCCCGTGGAATATAAGGAGATTAGGGAAGCCCTGGAAACTCTGGAAGTTATCATTGCCATGGCCTTGCTGCTCCAAAAGAGTCGGCCGTCGGCGACTCTGACAAGTGTGGGTTGCAGAGGGTGTGGTTTGCAACAGGCACCCCGGGGTGCACCCCACGAGGCGGCTGGGGACCTACGTAGAGTTCTCCGCCGCGCCCCGAGGAGGCCCGACGAGGACAGCGTCGTGGTGCCCAGGCCCCAGCGGTGCCGATCGGAAACCACACCCCGGCGTAACCATAGCCTGTGATAGTCGCCGAGAGAGGGGGCCTGTCGCTCTCACTTTGGGCAGAGACCGGCCGCCCCGGCATCCCGAAATGTCCTAAGAACACAAACGACGTCTTTAGAACATGAGCCCGAGGCGTTAAAACAGGACTGCCCCAGCCAGAGACGTCCTAAGAGCATTCCGTGCAAACCACCAGAAAGGGTTCTTAAAATCGGGGGCGGCCAAGAAGGGGGCGTCCAAAAGGGGGGCGCAAATCATGGCTGGCGGCATGTGCGCGGCTTAAGAGGGGGGCCGGGGACGTACTGAAACAAGAGGAGGCGCCATCAAATCTGGGGAGATGCCATGGCCCCCGCCATGACACCCCCCCTTTGTCATCTCCCCCCTATTGGCCGCCCCCGATAAAACATCCGTTGGTGGGCCTATGGACAAGCCGGCACGCTTCGCCGCTGCTCGATCACTGCTCACTGCACCGACCTTGCAGACGTGCTGCAGCGGATGGTTGCGTGGATTTCTGCCAATGCAAAACACCGAAACGGCGAGTGGAAAACGAAACGGTTCTTGCATGGGTTCGTTTGTCTTCAATCCTGGCCCAACGAAATCCGCGCGAAACTCACCTCGAAATCCGGAACGACATTCCCAAGGACAGTCCGAAACGGAATCCGCTCTGCGATCTTGGCGCGATGACGCTGCCCTCCCACCCCCCGCGCGCCACCCAGGAGTAGGGCGCAAACAAACCTACCTCGCTTTCGACCACACTCGCTTCCAAGAGATACCAAGCGACGCCAAACTGCGGCCTGCGCTGGTCAGGCCGCTTGACGAGGTGGTGCGTGGTATGACTTGGTTTTACCTGGAAGCGAAACCGGGGTAGGTAAGTCACGCTCTGAAGGAGGCTCGGCGCGCTCGCCTTCGGGTCGTGCGGCGGCGGCGCCGGCGTGCCTTCGCTGCTGGGGCTCAGCCGCGCCAGGATCCGCCCGCCCCGCCGCCGCGGGGCACGGCAAAAGGAGGGGGGCGTGGCCCGTGGCGCGCCAGGCACCGTAAACCCTAAACCCTCAATTCCCAAGCACCTCGTCGTGCTTCTGCCCACCCACCGCGCATCACCGTCGCCGTCCACGAGAGACAGGGCATCTCTGAGATGCGTCAGCTGGTTGCCAGACCGGGTCGCCCATGCAGCCGTAGGCTGCCCCCCTTCGGGGAGTCGCAATTCAACGATCAACTCCCCCTGGTCCTCGAAGAAGACAACACCCTAAACCCGGCAACTTTGCGTCCCTGGAACCCGCCCTGCTCCTCCGACGCGTAAAAGCACGTGTGGGGCGCTCTAACCGCCTCTGGGCGCACTTGGGACCGCCTGGGAGCGTCTGGGAGCGCCAGGGAGCGCCTGGGAATGTGCCGGGAGCGCCCGGGAGCGCCCGGGAGCGCCGGGGAGCGCCTGGGAGCGCCTGGGAGCGCCTGGGAACGCCTGGGAGCATCTGGGAGCGCCTGGGAGCGCCTGGGAGCGCCTGGGAGCGCCTGGGAGCGTCTGGGAGCGCCAGGGAACGCACTGGGGAATTTAAGGGCCAGCGGCCCTAAACCCTAAAAGGCTTTAGTTTGGGAGGTCGCCGGCCATACGGCCGGGGGTGGGAAGTGGTTGCAGCTCTTGCGTCGTCGGCAGGCTACATCGGGTCGGCTGAACGCCCCCCAATCAAGCCTGCCGAAGGGGGGGGCAGCCTTGCCCAGACTGTCGGCCGCTGCGCGCCCGAGAAGCCCTAAGCCCTAAACCCTAAACCCTAAGGGTTTAGGCTTGGGGGTCCCGAGACGGAGGCCATGGTCGCCCGAAGCAGCCTCAGAGGGAGGGGCTGGCTGGCTGGCTCAGGGGCCGGCTGGCCCAGGGGCTGGCCACGAGGGGGTGGCGGGCTCAGGGGCTGGCCACGGCGAGCCTCGGCCTCGAGCAGGTTCCCCGGCCTGGACCCGGGGGGGCGGCCCCCAGGCCAGCGCACACCGCGTGGCCACACCGCGTGGTGAGCCTGGGCCTCCTCCTCCTCCTCCTCCTCGTCCTCGTCCTCGTCCTCGTCCTCCTCCTCCTCCTCCTCCTCCTCTTCCTCCTCCTCTTCCTCCTCCTCTTCCTCCTCCTCCCCCTCCTCTTTTTCCTCCTCCTGCTGCTCCTGTTCCTTTTCCTCCTCCTCCTCCTCCTCCTCTTCCTTTTCCTTTCCTCTTCATTTCCTCTTCCTTTCCTCTTCATATTCTTATTCCTCCTCCTCCTCCTCCTAATCATCATCATCATCATCCTCATCATCCTCCTTCCCGTCTTCCTCCTCCTGCTCCTCCTGTTTCTCCTCCTCCTCCTCCTCCTTTCCTCTTCATGCTAATGTTCCTTGTTTGTTCCTCCTCCTCCTCCTCCTCCTCATCATCATCATCATCATCATCACCAGCAACATCATCATCACCATCAACAACATCAGTACCATCATAACCATCAGCATTATCAGCAGCACCAACATCATCATCAACATCATCACCCACACCATCATCACCATCACTACCATCATCACCATCATCATCATCACCATACTGATCATCATCATCATCATCATCATCATCATCATCATCATCATCATCATCATCATCATCATCATCATCATCATCATCATCATCATCACCATCCAGCGTTATACCCAAGCCAGAGAACGATTTTGCGTTCGCAGGCCAGGCCAGTGCACGCGACGACGGGCCACTCGTGCCGAGGATCGGCCGGCAGCGGGGGAGGGAAGGGAGCAGGAAGAAAGGATACCACCACCGACCAGGAATGGAGGGAGGAAAAGGGAAAGGAGGGCGGGCGAGAGAAAACGGCGATGGAACAGTCTGGCGGCTCTCATTTCGGATCTGGCTTGAAGTTCAGGAAGCTACCATCCAGCGTTCCGCCCAGGCCACAGAACGATTCTGTGATCGCAGGCCGGGCCAAAGCACACGACGACGGGCCACTCGTCCGGCAGCGGGGAAGGGAAGGGGGCAGTAAAAAATGGCACCACCACCGACCAGGAGCGGGAGGAGGAGAAGGGATCCCAAGTCCCAGGATTGCTTCTGGCCTAAATGGCCGTCAAACTGTTAGAACATGTTCAGCTGCGGCAGACGGGCCATCTGAAGGTTTCGAGCGCCGTTCATCATGGCCGCGACAATGGTCGAGGACATCCAACGTGGACAGCCCTGCGCCACTTGTGTCCAGGAACTTGGAGGCGGGGGCTCTGCCCGTTAGAGCGATGTGATGCCTATGCGAGCGCAGGCCGATACCATCACGGACGTTACACAACTTGGCATCCTGATCTGAAAACCGTGGGCCCATGCTTGGACGCGTGTGCGTTTCTTCAAGCGGGTCCCGGAACCACAAACATCAAAAACGATGTTTTGCGAAGAGGGGAGGGAAGCGAGTGTGACAAACGGGGGGGGAGATCAAAGAAAAGAGGAGGCAGGGTTCTCGAGGAAGGCGGGGACCCCCTAGCGTTCGCAAGCTCGAATGACTTTCAGGCAGGAGAACAACTGGCTTTTCCCACGGGCGACAAAGGCACGGGCGCGATCGTCCAAATCGGGCAGACCCCAGATGGCGTTGGGCGAACGGAGCCGACACCATCTGCTGCCAGGGGAGCCGTGCCGTGCTTGAGACCAGCAGTTGCACGGTGTCCCAAGCAACGCGGCAAGAACGACGCCCGAGACCCAGCCGAGTAGTGGACGGACGTTGGATGACCGGCCGATCCAGATCGAACCAAGGACGAGAAACGAAATCCGCAGCGATGACTCCGCACGCGAGATTTTCCACCCCTCGGCTGAACCCCTCGGTTCCCGCAAACAGTTAAAAGGAAAATCTTCTTGCGATCGCGGGAAGAGGTGGCCACGGCAGCACGGAGGAGCGAGCGGAGACGGGCAATGATTTGGCGGTCGCTCAGCGACGTCTCACTCGGGCCTGCGGGGCCTGCCCCAGGGACGGAAGCGCAAGGATGACGGCCGCGCCGCTGAACACTGTGCCGAGCTGCTCCGAGACGAGGCCGCCGCATTGTACTGCGCGAGGATGGGCGCGAGCAAGCTCTGACACCACCCGCGCCTGATTGGCACGCCGCTTCAGCGTGGAGTCCGACGCCCAGCGGCCCCGGAGCTTCACCCCCAGCGGCGTCCTGAGACAGCGGGGGAGGTGGTGAGACGCTCTTCCGTGGCGAAGCCCGCGCGCTGACCCCCAGGTCCACCGATTGGGGCTCCGCCGCCACCGTTGCCAGCCGCGCGGACAGGTCGCCCTCTTGAGAGGTCCAGACGCGGTCCGACGGGGCACGGGATCGGGCCTTCAAGACCTGGAGGCAAGGGTAGAGGGTAGAGGGTAGAGGCGCATCGCCGAGTCGAGGAGCACAGCGTCGTCCCGCGCGTTGGTCTTGCTGGGAGCCCCCTGCTCTATCGGCGCAGGAAGCAGCCCCCTGGCGCTCGCGGCCCCTCTGGCCGCCTCGACAGGGGCGACCAGCTGGAGCGACGAGAGCGAGTCGCAATCGCCGCGCCGAAGGTACGCCACGAAGGAGAGCTGGGCGGCCACCGCGAACTCGACCAGGCCCCTGCGGATGAGGGCCAACATGGCCCGCGGCACGGTCGCGCGGTTCTTCCCGGGCACGACCTCGCCCCGGCCGGCCAGCGCCCGCGACGCGCGGGGGGCCGAGCCCGCCCCCTGGCGCCCCAGATCTGGGTAGAAGAACCCGATGACCGCGACAAGCATGCCGGCACCGTCCCCCGCGAAGCTTCCGAAGAAGAGCCTGTCCAGGAACGGCGCCAGGCGCGCGCCCAGCAGGCGGGCCGACTAGACCCAGTGGAGGAAGGCCACGGCCTGGCGGCGGCAGTCCTCGCGCGTTGCCGGCGCCGCCCGCCGCCTCTCCAGGTAGACCAGCCCGCCGACGGTGGGGGGGGTGAAGGGGGGCGGCGGCGGCGGAAGACGGCGTTGACGCGCGGCGATCTGCGCTGCGCTCGGAGCCCGTCCGCGCCGCCTGCCACGCGGGCGCCTCTTGCATGGGTGTCTGCGCCGCGTAGGGCTCCGCTCTCGCCGATGGCTGGGAACGGCAGGGCGGCCGGCAGGTCGCAGGGGTCGTCGCCAGCGGCCTCGGCGTCGCCCGCAGCACCCGATGTCCGGCATGTCGGCGCTCTGGATGCACGGGCGACCTCGCGAGGGGTAGTCTGGCGGGCCACGCTCCGACGGGGCCCATCGAACCGAGTGCTGCACTCCACGGGCCAAGGACAGGGCGCAAACTTCTACGCACATTTAAAGTCTGGGAGGCCCCAGACCGCCCCTCCCCCGCCGCGAGTGCCAGCCCGAGGTCGTCGACGAAGATGAGCAGCCGTCGGCCTAAAGTAGCGCGGCCTCGAAGCAAGTGGCGAAGAGCCGAGGACAGAGCCAGCTCCTCGAGACGGAGGAAGTCAGCGTCGGTCCCCCAGCGGAAGCCCACTTGCCAACGGTCTGGCCGCGCGAAGCCGGCGCCCACTGGGCCGGGGGGGCCCGCGGCCGCGCCCGCGCCCGCGGCCGCGCCTGCAGCGGCCCAACTGCGAGCCCCGTCGCGTCGTCCTGGGCGACGGAGCTGGGCGCGTCGCCGGCGGCGCCCAGGGCGTCCTCGGCGAAGAAAGCACGAACCCGCGCACCGACGGCACCCGCGATGCGGCGCCGCCAGCGCTCGGCGACGCGGCCGAACGAAGCGGTCTCCGAGGGCGCGCAGCGCCGTCGGCAGACGTGCGAATCGTCGCCGGCAGCCGCGACATCGCGCCAGCGGGCGCCCGCGTTCGCGACCGGCAGCGAGGGCAAGCCCATGACCGTGGTCAGCTCGCGCTGGACGGAAGGCCACAGATCCGCGAGGCGCCCCTCGATGCTCTGGGAGAAGGCGTAGACCGAAGACTGCGCGGACAGCGAGCGCCGCTGGATCAGCATGCATCATGGCACAGGCCCAGTGCTCCGCGAGGATCTCCACGACGTCCCCGCCGCACTGCCCCTTGGCCAAGAGCTCGGTCAAGGCGGCCTTGAGGGGCCCGGCCCGCCCGGGCGACGCGCGCTGAGCGTGTCGGGCGGCGTCCAGCTCGAACCCGGCGAACTGCACCTGCGTCGAGACGCCAGTCTCCTCGTGCACGACGAAGCCGACGTCGGCAAAGGAGTTCGCCACCTCCTGACCCGCTGAGGCCACGACCTTGCGCGGCCCCCCCATCGCCAAGAAATTGTCGACGCGCGCGGTGCCCTGGGAGGCCAGCGGTGCCGCGGGAACGGCCGCCGCCTGGTCGCTGGCGAGCCGATCGCCAAGCGGGCCGCATCGTCGCGCGGCTTCCTCGACCACGGGCGGGCAGAGATGACGCGCCCAGCTCCACCCCATCGGGGGGAGAGCGAAGTGCGGGGCGAGCCGCTCGCCAGGCCCCGCAGGGCGGCAGCCGACAAGCGAGCGGCCCGCCGACTCGGCTCGGCAAAGAATCCAGTCGCCCAGCCCGCCGGGAATCGCGATGGCGTAGATGGCGTTCTTGATGTCGCCGGCGCAGAAGTAGCAGACGTCGCAGTCGGCCGCCCCGAGCCGGCCGACGACCGCCGCAGCAGGCAACTGGGTGCGAGGCGGCGGGGGGGAATCCAGGTTAGCCCCCCGGATGTGGCAGATGATCCGCCGGGCGCCGCTCTTCTCGGCCGCGGGGGAGATCCCCGGGGCCGACCCGCGGCAGGGGCGATGCGCGCCATGCCGCGAGGGCGCAGCTCCCCGACGATGCCAGAGCAATGGGAGGAGACGCGGAAGGCGAGATCGGAAGAAGGGCCCGCAAGTCCCGGTTCCTTTTCGAAGGCGGTCGGCGCCATCAGCGCTGCGACGCGACGTGGGAAATCGACCCCTCAGCCGCGAGTGGCGCCCAGGGGCGGGCGCGGCTGACGGCGAGGACTGGAGAGGCGCCCGTCTTTGGCCAAGAGACAAAGTCCTTGCTGCAAGGCGCGGCCGGGGGGGGGCCGCGATCCGCGACGGCGCCCCCCCGCAGTGCTCGCGAAGGCCCCCGCGGGTGCCGACGTCCCGCGGCGGGGGGCCCAGCGCCGCGCAGTTGTCCGCGACGCGTTCCTTCGCGAGCGCCTGGGCTGCCGTGTCTCCCTGGGCGGGCCTGTCAAGCGAGCGGCTGGCAAGCGCGCCGAGAGACGCGGTCGCCTCGTTGGCGAGCTCCGCGCTGCGATGGAATCGCTGCCGCCGTCGCTGAACTTCTCGGGGGCCGCCGCCTGGAAGCCGAGTGGGCCCGTCGAGCGGGGGGAATGGAACGGCGCCTCGCCGACGGCTGGCCGCCGCGCGCCAGGGGCGAGGGGCCCGTGGCGCGAGCTCCTGCGCGCGGCCATGGCGAGGGCATCAGCCTTGATCTGTCGAGTCGGCGAGGGTGCCAACCCTGCCCTCCAGCGTCGTCGCCGCTGCTGCGGGGCTTCGGCGGCGGACCGGCGAGCGCCCGCTCTCCCCTGGCCTTGCGGCGCTCCTTGGGCGCGGCGCTATGGGCCGGCGCTTGCTCGGCGACCCATTTTGAAAGGGGGTGGCGCGCCATGTCCCCCGCGTGTTCTGCACCCCTGTGAAGAACCAGCTCTCGTCGCGCTCCTGGTGTCAAGTACCAGGCGAGGATGCGGTCTTTGAGCTTCTCCTCACGCAGCTGGAGCTGTCGACGGATGAGCTCCATCGAGGCGAGGTTGCCGGCATCGGTCTGGTCATGACTGGATCGTCCAAGCCCAGGCGGCAGGCAGAGCGGAAAACCCAACCGCCGAACCGCCGTTCCCCATGAAACTCGCACACCGGGTGACCCTGCAAGGGCCTGGCACGATCCAGTCGGGCCAAGCCTTCTGCCGCATAGTTAGCCTTGACAGCGTCACGGAACTCCTGGCGACGATGCCCTCTGACATCATGCGACACAGCCAGGTTGCGGAAGTCGTCGCCCGCAGCCGCCTGCGCGGGGCCGGGCCCAGCGGCGAGCGCAGCGCGAAGACCCCCGTGTCCAGCAGCGGCGGCCAGGTCTGCGGCGGCCGCGGAGGCCTGGGCCCCCGCGATGAGAGCGACCACGGCCGCGGCGGCCCCGCCAGCGGCGGCGGGTGCGGCTGCAGGCGCAAGGCCGCGCGGGATGCCTGGCCCCGCCAGAACCGCCGCAAGGCCCGCGCCCCCGACAGGGGGGGGCCGCTGGCGCCTGCCCGGCGCCTGCGGGAGCGCCCGCTCGCGCGCGACCGCCGCATCGCGCTCGGCGGCCATCTGTGCGGCGGCAGGCCTGTGCGAGGCGGCCAGCCAGACGGGGGCCAGGAAATCGTAGACGGCGATCCCGCCCGCGGCGTGCG
>CAUYUJ010005309.1:15000-22500 GCA_963575745.1 Prorocentrum cordatum
CTGTCCCACTTGGTCGAAGCTTCTCCTGTTCTGACCCCCCCCCCCCGAGCGGTCAGAGCGTCAGAGCAGCACGCTTTCGGTCTCCTGCGTATTTCCTCGCAGAATGGCCCAAACGGCTCCTCCGTTTGGGCGCCCGAGTTATCCGGGGTAACTCGGGTCCGGGGTAACTCGGGTTCGGATTCCCGAAAAAACAACCCGAGTTAGCCCTGACCCGAGTTACCCCTGATGATTCTGGGGCTCTGGACGCCCGAATTATACGGGGTAACTCGGGTCCGGGGTAACTCGGGTTTGGATTCCCGAGAAAGGAACCCGAGTTAGCACTTACCCGAGTTACCCCTGATGATTTCGGGGCTCTGGACGCCCGAATTATCCGGGGTAACTCGGGTCTGGGGTAACTCGGGTTCCGATTCCCGAGAAACGAACCCGAGTTAGCCCTGACCCGAGTTACCCCTGATGATTTCGGGGCTCTGGACGCCCGATTATCCGGGGTAACTCGGGTCCGGGGTAACTCGGGTTCGGATTCCCGAAAAACGAACCCGAGTTAGCCCTGACCCGAGTTACCCCTGATGATTTTGGGGCTCTGGACGCCCGAATTATCCGGGGTAACTCGGGTCCGGGGTAAGTCGGGTTCGGAGTCCCGAAAAACGAACCCGAGTTAGCCCTGACCCGAGTTACCCCTGATGATTCGGGGCTCTGACCAAACGGCTCCTCCGTGGTCCTCGCCGAGGGAAGGACACGCCACGCCCGAGCGACGCCCGAGAGAGAGGGGGGGGCGACGGAGCCGAGGCCGGAGCCCTCTGCCTCGACGCCATGCGCTGCTCCAGGTCCGCGGCCTCGGCTGCTCCGCCTCCTACTCCTCCTCTTCTCCTCCTCCTCCTCCTCCTCCTCCTCCTCCTCCTCCTCCTCCTCCTCCTCCTCCGCCTCCTCCGCCTCCTCCTCCTCCTCCTCCTCCTCCTCCTCCTCCTCCTCCTCCTCCTCCTCCTCCTCCTCTCGGCTGCTCCGCCCTCCTCCTCCTCCTCTCCTCCTCCTCCTCCTCCTCCTCCGCCCCCCCCCCCTCCCCTGCCCGCAGGCGCGCCGGCATCCCCCCCCCCACTTCACTCTGAAGGGGCCCAGAGACACACAAATTGGGTCCGTGGTTTGTTGTCCCTCCTGACACTTGCACTCCCCCGCCCACCACCCCCTTTCCCAGCGCGTGCCCAAACGCAAGCACGCCACAAGAGGCGGAGTCGAGCAACCGCTCCTCGTCCGCTTTCCTCCTCCTCCTCCTCTTCCTTCCCCTCATCTCTCCTCCTCCTCCGCCCGTCTTCCTTAACTAGATAACTCCTCTCTTTTCGCACCCCGAGGCTGGGCGAAAAGACTGGCCGGGCGTTTCGCCCGAGACGTCCTCACTAGTTGTGACCCGGATGATTGAAACCTGACAACAGTTTTACACATGGAAGGCGGGTCGTCTTCAAAATGTGGCTTTCGCCTTAGCACCGCGCACATTCGTTTCAAACATTTGGAAGAGCTTCGCGGGTTGAGGGCGGCTCGTTTGAAAATGCGGCTCTTGCCTCAGCGCCGCGCACATTCGTTTTGAACAGTCAGAAGTGCTTCACGGATTGAGGTCAGCTCGTTTTCAACATGTGGCTCTTGCCATCGCGCCGCGTAAATTCGACTTAAAAAATTGAAAGAGTTTCACAGATTTAAGGCGGTCCAGGTTCAAAATGTGGCTCTCGCCTTAGCGTCGCGCATATTCGCGTAACTTCCAAGAGCTTCACGAATTGAGGGCGGCTCGATTTAAAACGTGGCTTTCGTTTCAGCGCCGCGCACATTCGTTTGACATATTTGCAAGGGTCTCACTGGTACCCATGGTTAAAGTACCAACAACAGTGTTTTGGAACGGTTCAGGATTGCCAGGGCGCGACAATTACGTTGTTCCGCGGCAGGGCGGTTGTTCTGGCACGATTCAAGCCACGGCGTAGTAGTTAGGTTAACTCGTGGCGCTGAGGTCCTGAGAATGGTGCTTTTGTGTGATTCAAAATATTCACACGGTTGTCCCCCAACGGGTCACTTCCCAAAATGGGAATGACCCCTTGTAGGGGCATGTGAAGAGGGATTTTGGAGGGAAGGTGTATTTCAACATCACTGATGAGTCTTAGGGCGAAACTGGTCCTCCTCCGCATCCTCCTTTTCCTCCTCCGCTGGGGCAAGCATGGGGGGCGGTGTCCTCCACATGTGAAGAGGGCCCATCCTCCTCCTTTCCCCTCCTTCTTCTCCTCCTCCTCTTCCTTCCTTCTCCTCCTCCTCCTCCTGTCCCTCTTCCTCCTCCTCCTCCTCCGCCTCCTCCTCTTCTTCCTCCTCCCCCTGATCCTTCTCCTGCTCCTGCTCCTCCTTCTCCTCCTCCTCCTCCTCCTCCTCCTCCTCCTCCTCATCCTCCTGTCCCTCCTCTTCCTCCTCCTCCTCCTCCTCCTCCTCCTCCTCCTCCTCCTTCTCCTCCTTGGCCCCTGCCCCCCCCCACCACCCACCTCCCGCGCGGCCTCAACCGTGCAGCGCCCGACCCCGTTCAGGGCGGCCTGGCTCAGCACCGAGTACCTCCGCGCGCGAGCTCCCGCCGCGCGCTTCTCATCCCGTCCTCGTCGCCGTCCTCGTCCTCGTCCTCGTCCTCGTCCTCGTCCTCGTCCTCCTCGTCCACTTCCTCTTCCTCGTTTTCGTTCTCCTGTCTCCTCCTATCCTCCTCTCCTGTCTCCTGCCTCCTCCTCCTCCTCCTCCTCCTCCTCCTCCTCCTATCCTCCTCCTCCTCCTCCTCCTCCTCCTCCTCCTCCTCCTCCTCCTCCTCCGCCTTCCTCTTCCTCCCTCTTCTCCCTCTTCCTTCCTCCTCCTCCTCCTCATCCTCCTCCTCCTCCTCCTCCTCCTCCTCCTCCTCCCTCTTTCCCTCCTCGTCATCCTCGTGCTCCTCCCCTCCGCCTCCTCGTCCACGCTCCTCCCCCGCTGCCACGGCAGCGGGGGGGCGCCGGGAGTGGCCCTGCCGGTGCCTCCTCCTACTCCGCGTGGGGCGGGACACGCACGGCAACGGGCCACCACTCCTGCTTCTGCGGCCGATGTGTCTGCTGCCGGCCGCTGCCTCTTGCCCGTGCCGGCACGGGGGGGGGGGGGCTCGGCGCGGAGATGTGGGGTTATGTCGGGCCTGTCCCCCCACAGAAGGATTTTTCGACGACAAATAACAAAACATACCCCAAATAATACCCCAGAAAGGTCAAAACATGCTCAAAAAAAAGTCCCCAGACTATTTCTGGATTATTGTTTGACTATTCTTGCGGTATTATTATTTGTCATCGAAAATCCCCCTGTAGGGGGACAGGCCCGACTTAAATCTGGGGGAACGTTTGGGGGGGGGGGCAGCTCAGGAGCAGCGAGCCTGAATTGGCGACGCATGCATCGCCGATGGATCGGCGATCATCAGGTCGGGCATGTCCCCCTACAGGTGGGTTGTGGACGAATAATAAAGCACAGCCAATACATGTAAACAAACGTAACCAAAAACAGACAAAACATTACACCAGAGAAAAAACAAACAAAACAGTGGATGGTTTTCGCTGAGCAGATCGACCGGGAACACGGGAGCCCGGGAACCCAAAACCCACCGAAATCGGCTAGGAACCAATAACCGGGAACCCAGGAACCCGGAGCCAGGAACCCAGGAACTCAGCCTGCTACCAAGATCGGCGGGAAACTTTCGCCAAATCTTTCAGCTGCCGCTAGGACCCCTTCAGTGCAAGCACTGATTGGGGAAGTCTGTCCCCAGAGCAGTTCTGGACTATTTCTGAATATTCCTCCTGTAGAGCCACACGCCAGACTTAAGATTGGTGACTTGAGCAGGGACTGGCCGTCCCGGCATTCCCATAGGCCTCTTCTTAGAACCCCAAGAAACACAAAAGCAAGGTTCTCAGAACAGAAACCCGATGTGATAACACAAGACAGACTCCGCCAGAAATGTTCTGAGAACATTTCGTGGAAACCACAAAAGGTTCTTAGACCATTGTTTGGTAGGGCTATAATGAAGGGGCCCTGGGACACACAAATAAATACACACAAATTATCCCGGCAAAGCAACCTAACAGCGATGTGTAGGAGCAGATCTGGAAGCATTCCCCTTAAGATTAAAATGAGAACCCAGTTGTAGAATTCTGCTGTTCTCGCAGTCGTAGTCGCATTCGCGATGACAGTCGCAGCGGCAAAGGCAGTCGCAGTCACAGCCTCAGCCTAAGTCCTGCCTCAGCCTCAGCCTCAGCCTGCTTCCGCCTCAGCCTCAGTCTGCCTTCAGCCTCGGCCTCAGCCTCAGCCTGCCTCAGCCTCACCCTGCATCAGCCTCAGCCTCAGCCTCAGTCTGCCTCAGCATCAGCCTGCATCAGCCTCAACCTCAGCCTCAGCCTCAGCCTCATCATCAGCCTGCAGCCTCACCTCAGCCTCAGCCTCAGCCTGCCTCGCCTCAGCCTCAGCTGCTTCAGCTCAGCCTCAGTCTCAGCCTCTCCTCAGCCTGCCTCAGCCTCAGCCTGCCTCAGCCTCAGCCTCAGCCTCAGCCCTCAGCCTCAGCCTCAGCCTCAGCCTCAGCCTCAGCCTCAGCCTCAGCCTCAGCCTGCTTCAGCCTCAGCCTCAGTCTGCCTTCAGCCTCGGCCTCAGCCTCAGCCTGCCTCAGCCTCAGCCTGCATCAGCCTCAGCCTCAGCCTCAGCCTGCCTCAGCATCAGCCTGCCTCAGCCTCAGCCTCAGCCTCAGCCTCAGCCTGCTTCAGCCTCAGCCTCAGTCTGCCTTCAGCCTCGGCCTCAGCCTCAGCCTGCCTCAGCCTCAGCCTGCATCAGCCTCAGCCTCAGCCTCAGCCTGCCTCAGCATCAGCCTGCCTCAGCCTCAGCCTCAGCCTGCCTCAGCCTCAGCCTCAGCCTGCTTCAGCCTCAGCCTCAGCCTCAGCCTCCTCAGCCTCAGCCTCAGCCTCAGCCTGCCTGCCTCAGCCTCAGCCTCAGCCTCAGCCTGCCTCAGCCTCAGCCTCAGCCTGCCTCAGCCTCAGCCTCAGCCTCAGCCTCAGCCTCAGCCTGCCTCAGCATCAGCCTCAGCCTCAGCCTCAGCCTCAGCCTGCCTCAGCATCAGCCTGCCTCAGCCTCAGCCTCAGCCTGCCTCAGCCTCAGCCTCAGCCTGCTTCAGCCTCAGCCTCAGTCTGCCTTCAGCCTCAGCCTCAGCCTCAGCCTGCCTCAGCCTCAGCCTGCCTCAGCCTCAGCCTCAGCCTCAGCCTGCCTCAGCCTGCCTCAGCCTCAGCCTGCCTCAGCCTCAGCCTCAGCCTCAGCCTCAGCCTCAGCCTGCCTCAGCCTCAGCCTCAGCCTCAGCCTCCTCAGCCTGCATCAGCCTCAGCCTCAGCCTCAGCCTGCCTCAGCAGCCTCAGCCTGCCTCAGCCTCAGCCTCAGCCTGCTTCAGCCTCAGCCTCAGTCTGCCTTCAGCCTCGGCCTCAGCCTCAGCCTGCCTCAGCCTCAGCCTGCCTCAGCCTCAGCCTCAGCCTGCCTCAGCATTCAAAATGTGGCCCGGGAATGGAATTCTGGGAACTCGAAGAACACGAAGTGGCCTACAGTTGGCTCCGGGCATTCAAAATCATGCCCAGGAATGGAGTTCTGGGAACTCGAAGACCACGAAGTGGCCTACAGTTGGCTCCGGGCATTCAAAATGTGGCCCGGGAATGGAGTTCTGGGAACTCGAAGTGGCCTACAGACAAAGTGGCCTACAGTTGGCTCCGGGCATTCAAAATGTGGCCCGGGAATGGAGTTCTGGGAAAACGAAGAGCACGAAGTGGCCTACAGTTGGCTCCGGGCATCCAAAATGTGGCCCGGGAATGGAGTTCTGGGAAGTCGAAGAGCACGAAGTGGCCTACAGTTGGCTCCGGGCATTCAAAATGTGGCCCGGGAATGGAGTTCTGGGAGGTCGAAGAGCACGAAGTGTGTGACTGTTTGCTTAAAACGAGCCCGGCCCTGAGCCCGGCCCTCGCTGTCCAGATGCCGCCCAGACCTCTCTTCTGAGTCATCAGATGCTCTCTTTTGACACCACTAGAAACCCATAAGTCTTCGCTGTTAGGTAATGAAAAGATTCCCCATACTTTCCCATCTTTTCTGGGTTTTTGTCTTCCCCCCACTTCCCATATTTTCGCACATTTTCGTGGGGATCGCCGATTAATTGTGTCTGTGTGTTTTTTCCCCTCCTGATATAAGCGAGCCAGGACGCTTCGCCCCTTGACTGACAGCGAGCCCGCACCTTCCCTGGCGGGGCTGGCTGTCGGCCCCCCCGGCCGGCGATCCAAGGCAAGATCGGGGGGTCCACGCCTCCCCCCAGGGATCGCAGGCGCTGCTCCCCTAGAGGCCTCCCAGATTCGGGTCGGGCGAAAGGGGGGGATAGCAAATGGGGGGTTTGAGAATCAGCTCACGTAGCTGATTTTCCCGGCGCCTCCCGGCGCCGGAGGCGGCCATGTATCGAGGAATGGGCCCCTCGGTGAGGCCGAAACCAGCTGCATGCAGCAAATTTCGTAACCCCCCCTTTCCCAATCCCCCCCTTTCGCCCGGCCCGACAGATGGGGTCGGAGCAGATGGGGTCGGAGGATCGCGCTGACATCGCCGCTACATCGGCGATGCATCGCCGAGGCATCGGCGATGCAGCGGCAACGTCGACGATGCATCGGCGCCGTCGGCGTGGAGAACATCGGGCTCCACACCGAGCACCCTCGGCGATGCAGTTGGCGATGCTTCGGCGATGCGGCGCGATCCTCCGACCCTATCAACTCGGACCCCATCTGGGAGACTTAGATTGAAGGGGCCCTGGGACACACAAACAAATACACACAATTCAACATACTCCCAATATTTCCCTACATGTTCTGGGCTTCTGTCTTCCCGCCCAATTCCCATGTTTGCCAATTTTGTTGTGTGGGAAATCGACGACTAATTGTGTCTGTGTGTTTTTTCCCCTCCTGATTTGTGGGAAATCGGCGACTATTTGCATTCTTTTGTGGGAAATCGACGACTAATTGTGTCCGTGTGTTTTTTCCCCTCCTGATTTGATCCCCGCTCCCCGCCGGCAGCGCGCCTCGGCGGGCCTCGGACGCCCCCCGGCCGCCCTCCTCCTCCTCCAGCTGCCGCACCCCGGGAGCGTGCGGGCCTCCCCGGGCCCGCCCCCTCGGATCGACCCGTGCCAGGGCCAGACTCTGGGAGGCGCTGTCGTCGTCCTCGTCGCCATGGTCGTCCTCCCTCTCCAATTTCCCTCCTCCTCCGGCTCCTTTTCCTCCGCCTCCTCCTCCTCCTCCTCCTCCTCCTCCCTCCCTCCCTCCCTCCCTCCCTCCCTCCCTCCCTCCCTCCCTTCCTCCGTCCCTCCCTCCCTCCCTCCCTCCCTTCCTCCGTCCCTCCCTCCCTCTCCCTCCTCCTCCTCCTCCTCCTGCTCCTCCGCCTCCTCCCAACCTCCTGGCTCCCCCCCTCTCCTTCCTCATGCCTTTGCTCCGTTGT
>CAUYUJ010005309.1:32500-42118 GCA_963575745.1 Prorocentrum cordatum
CATCATCACCATCATCCCCTACATCATCGTCGTCAGCACCATCCCCTACATCATCGTTGTTCACTACATCATCGTCACCATCGTCATGATGCCCTGCATCCTCGTCGTCATCGTGAGCATACGATCACGACCACCCAGCGGAAGGAAAAGCCCGTGAGTATCCTTAAGGTTATCGGCGCTGGGTCCGGGCAACTAAACACGTGTATCCCTAGTAGTAGTAGTCGTGGTAGTAGTCGTGGTAGCAGCTGTAGTCGTAGTAGTAGTAGTAGTAGTAGTAGTAGTAGTAGTAGTAGTAGTACTAGTAGTAGTAGTAGTAGTAGTAGTAGTAGTAGTAGAAGTAGAAGTAGTAGTAGTAGTAGTAGTAGTAGTCGTCGTAGTAAAAGTCGTACCACTACTACGACTACGACTACGAGTACGACTACTACTACTACTACTACTACTACTACTACTACTAGTTGCGGTAGTACTCGTAGTTGCCCTGATAGACGTAGCATCAGTTTCTGTAGTCGTAGTACTAGTAGTAGTACTAGTAGTCGTAGTAGTAGTAGTAGTAGTGGTGGTAGTAGTAGTAGTAGTATTACTAATAATAGTAGTAGCCGTAGTAGTAGTAAGAGGAGCCTTAGTCGTAGTCGTAGTCGTAGCAATAGTAGTAGTAGTAGTAGTAGTAGTAGCAATAGTAATAGTAGTAGTAGTGGTCGAAACAGTCATACATAATAGTAATATGAAAACTAGTCGTCGTACTAGTCGTACTACTCGTCTAGTCATAGTCGTAGTCGTAGTCGTAATAATAATAGTCGTAGTGGTAGCAGTGGTAGTAGTAGTAGTAGTAGTAGTAGTAGTAGTAATAGTAGTGGTAGTAGTAGTAGTAGTCGTAGTAGTAGTAGTAGTCGTAGTCGTAGTAGTAGTAGTAGTAGTAGTAGTAGTAGTAGTAGTAGTAGTAGTAGTAGTGGTAGTGGTAGTGGTAGTGGTAGTGGTAGTGGTAGTGGTAGTAGTGGTAGTGTAGTAGTAGTAGCAGTAGTAGTAGTAGTAGTGGTAGTAGTAGTAGTAGTGGTAGTAGTAGTGTAGTCGTAGCACTAGAAGTAGTAGTAGTAGTAGTAGTAGTAGTAGTAGTAGTAGTAGTAGTAGTAGTAGTGGTAGTAGTTGTAGTAGTTAGTAGTAGTAGTAGTAGTAGTAGTAGTAGTAGTTAGTAGTACAAGTAGTAGTAGTAGTAGTAGTAGTAGCAGCAGCAGCAGCAGCAGCAGCAGCAGCAGTAGTAGTAGTAGTAGTAGTAGTAGTAGTAGTAGTAGTAGTAGTAGTAGTGGTAGTGGTAGTAGTAGTAGTAGTAGTAGTAGTAGTAGTCGTAGTAGTAGTAGTAGTAGTAGTAGTAGCAGTCTCAGTAGTGGTAATAGTAGTAGTAGAAGTAGTAGTAGTAGTCGTCGTAGTAACAAAAACACTAGAAGTAGTAGTCGTCGTAGAAGTAGTAGTCGTATTAATCGTAGTAGTAATTGTAGTATATCGCAGTAGTAGTGATAGTAGTAGTAGTAGTAGTAGTAGTAGTAGTAGTAGCAGTAGTAGTAGTAATAGCAGCAGCAGCAGTAGTAGTAGTAGCAGTAGTAGTAGTAGTAGTGGAAGTAGTAGAAGTAGTAGTGATGATGGTGGCAGAGACAAAACAGTAGACATGGCTCGCCACACCAGCTGTGTCTGCTGCTGCAGCAGCAGCAATTTGTTTGCATATCGTGGAAGGCCTCTCGGGGGCCTCTTGGAGACAATTTTGGAGGCCGTTTGAGGACTTCTTTTTGGACCTCTTGGGGGCCTCATGGGGCCTCTCGGGGGCCTCTTGGCTCTGTTGGGAGCCTCTTGAAGCCTCCAGGGAGCCTGTTGGGGCGGAAGGCTCGAATTGTCGGTTCGTGTTCCCCCTCTTGGGGCAATATTGGGGCCCTCTTGGGCGACTTTGGGTGCCTCCTGGGCCGTTTTGGTGCCCTCTTGGGCCGTCTTGGGGCGGTCTTGGGATCCTCTGAGCAATCTTGGAGCGTCGGAAGCTCATAATGCGAGAACGCGAAAAACACACCGCTCTTTGGGCCCCCTTGGGGGTCCTCTTGGAGCGCTCTTGGGGCTTCTGTGGGGCAAGTTGGGCCGTCTTGGGGCCGTCGTGGGCGTCTTGGAACGCGCTTGGGCTGTCTTGGAGGCCTCTTGGCCCCTACTGGGCGCTTTCTGGCCCACTTGGCCTCTCCGGGCCGCCTCTGGGAAGCGAACGGGGAGGGTATCAAACGGTGTTCCCAGATGGTCGCGAACTGGGCCCCCCCAGGGGGGGTCGATCTATTCGTTTTACGATACATATATATATATATATATATACATATATACATATATACAATATATATATATAGAGAGAGAGATGTGTACACATGTCTATATACACATATACACACACTTACATGTATGTGTATGTATCTGTAAATATACGATCTCCACCTAAAAATCGGGATCAGGCCGCTGGGATAAATATCGGAATCACATCGTTAGATGCTCATTCTGGGAACCTCCCTGGAGCCACTCGCTCCACTCGTCCGACGAAGCTGCGTCGAACGTCCGTCGGTGTGAGTAGAACTTGAGTCGAATCTAAGTCGACCTTGAGTCGAACCTGAGTCGACCTTGAGTCGAACCTGAGTCGAAACTGAGTCGAACAGATCTATCAGGTGGGCCCGAAAATGGTCCCTAAGGAAGGTCCTGCTATGTGAGCCCCAGGAGTCTGAGCGACCAATGATGTGTAAGTTCGTGCCCAGGTCACCAGGACATCGGAATCACATCTGATCGGACCGGCCAGCATGGCTATCGAGTCGGATCGGTCGGATCGACATGGGCCCCGCGATCAAAGGGGCCCAAGGACACACACACACACACAAAGAACTGGACACAAAGCCCCAGATTCTCAATATTTCCGCATCTTTTCTGGCGGTTCGTCTTCCCCCAAGATGCCCCATAATTTCTGGGAGGCGAGACGCCAAATGTTTGGGACAAAAACCTTCGACGCGGCGGGGCGGCCGCCGCAGACCGCCGGCCCCGCGGAAGCGCGAGGAGGCGGAGGATGGGGAGGGGGAGAAGGAAGAGGAGGAAAAGGATGGGGACCACCATCATCTCGCCACGTCCTCACACCATCATCATCATCATACCAAACCATCACACCATCATCCGCGCACCATCACATCACCACATCACCATCACCATCCCACCAACGCATCACCACACCGTCACACCGACATGAAGTCACACCACCACATCATGTCATCATCACCCTCTTACATCGTCCCATCATCGCATCCGCACGCCATCCTCACACTATCTACCAAGTTCCACCACCACATCACCAAATCGTACGTTATCGGCATACCATCATCACGCAGTTCACCGCCACATCACCAACGCATAAATCCTCGTCACGTCACCACCACATCGATCATCGTCACACCGTCGTCTTCAGGTTCACCGCCACATCACACCAATGCATGCATCATCGTCACATCACCACCACAAACATCATCACCATCATCATCACAACACCATATTAAGTTTCATTCACGCACCACCAGCACACACATCACCACTTTGGCATCCCATAACTCATCGTCACGCAGGATCACCTTCCATAGCATCATCACGACATCACCGTCACGCATGATCATTCTCCATATAATCATCCCATACAACATCGTCACGCAAGGTCAGCGTCATCAGCATCGCCATCATGATCCCACTCACGTCATCCCCTACAGCATCGTCATCCTCAACACCCCGTACATACCTACATTTCATCCCCTACAGAATCGTCATCCCCATCATCAATCATCAACCCCTACATCATCACCATCATCGTCATCATCATCACGATCACCATCATCAACCAAACCATCGTCATCATCGTCACCAATATCACCATCACCATCCCCGACATCATCATCATCAATGTCATTATCCGCATCATCCCCTGCACTACCGTCATCATCGTAATCATCCCCTACATCACTGTCATCCCCTACATCATCGTCATCATCGTGTCGGCATCATCACCATCATCCCCTACATCATCGTCGTCAGCATCATCCCCTACATCATCGTTGTTCACTACATCATCGTCACCATCGTCATGATCCCCTGCATCCTCGTCGTCATCGTCATCATACGATCACGACCACCCAGCGGAAGGAAAAGCCCGTGAGCATCCTTAAGGTTATCGGCGCTGGGTCCGGGCAACTAAACACGTGTATCCCTAGAAGTAGTAGTCGTGGTAGTAGTCGTGGTAGCAGCTGTAGTCGTAGTAGTAGTAGTAGTAGTAGTAGTAGTAGTAGTAGTAGTAGTAGAAGTAGTAGTAGTAGTAGTAGTAGTAGTAGTAGTAATAGTAGTAGTAGTAGTCGTAGTAATAGTCGTACCACTACTACGACTACGACTACAAGTACGAATACTACTACTACTACTACTACTACTACTACTACTACTACTACTACTAGTTGCGGTAGTACTCGTAGTTGCCCTGATAGACGTAGCATCAGTGTCTGTAGTCGTAGTACTAGTAGTGGTACTAGTAGTCGTAGTAGTAGTAGTAGTGGTAGTAGTAGTAGTAGTGGTGGTAGTAGTAGTAGTATTACTAATAATAGTAGTAGCCGTAGTAGTAGTAGTAGTAGTAGTAGTAGTAGGAGGAGCCTTAGTCGTAGTCGTAGCCGTAGAAATAGTAGTAGTAGTAGTAGTAGTAGCAATAGTAATAGTAGTAGTAGTAGTGGTCGAAACAGTCATACATAATAGTACTATGAAAACTAGTCGTCGTACTAGTCGTACTACTCGTCTAGTCATAGTCGTAATCGTAGTCGTAATAATAATAGTCGTAGTGGTAGCAGTGGTGGTAGTGGTAGTAGTAGTAGTAGTAGTAGTAGTAGTAGTAATAGTAGTAGTAGTAGTAGTGGTAGTAGTAGTAGTAATAGTAGTAGTGGTAGTAGTGTAGTAGTAGTAGTAGTAGAGTAGGTAGTGGTAGTGGTAGTGGTAGTGTAGTGGTAGTAGTGGTAGTAGTAGTAGACATAGCAGCAGTAGTAGTAGTAGTAGTAGTAGTAGTAGTCGTAGTATCAGTAGTAGTAAGCGTAGTAAGCAGTAGAGTCGTAGTAGAGTAGTTAGTAGTAGTAGTAGTGGTCGTAGTAAGGGGCTAGTAGTAGTAGTAGTAGTAGTAGTAGTAGTAGTACAGTAGTAATACTAGTAGTAGTAGTAGTAGTAGTAGTAGTAGTAGTAGTAGTAGTAGTAGTAGTAGTAGTAGTAGTAGTAGCAGTCTCAGTAGTGGTAATAGTAGTAGTAGTAGAAGTAGTAGTAGTAGTCGTCGTAGTAACAAAAACACTAGAAGTAGTAGTCGTCGTAGAAGTAGTAGTCGTATTAATCGTAGTAGTAATTGTAGTATATCGCAGTAGTAGTGATAGTAGTAGTAGTAGTGATAGTAGTAGTAGTAGTAGTAGTAGTGGTAGTAGTAGTAGCAGCCGTAGTAGTAGTAGTAGCAGCAGCAGCAGTAGTAGTAGTAGTAGTGGAAGTAGTAGAAGTAGTAGTGATGATGGTGGCAGAGACAAGTGTAGTAGACATGGGTCGCCACACCAGCTGTGTCTGCTGCTGCAGCAGCAGCAATTTGTTTGCATATCGTGGAAGGCCTCTCGGGGGCCTCTTGGAGACAATTTTGGAGGCCGTTTGAGGGCTTCTTTTTGGACCTCTTGGGGGCCTCATGGGGCCTCTCGGGGGCCTCTTGGCTCTGTTGGGAGCCTCTTGAAGCCTCCAGGGAGCCTGTTGGGGCGGAAGGCTCGAATTGTCGGTTCGTGTTCCCCCTCTTGGGGCCATATTGGGGCCCTCTTGGGCGACTTTGGGTGCCTCCTGGGCCGTTTTGGTGCCCTCTTGGGCCGTCTTGGGGCGGTCTTGGGATCCTCTGAGCAATCTTGGAGCGTCGGAAGCTCATAATGCGAGAACGCGAAAAACACACCGCTCTTTGGGCCCCCTTGGGGGTCCTCTTGGAGCGCTCTTGGGGCTTCTGTGGGGCAAGTTGGGCCGTCTTGGGGCCGTCGTGGGCGTCTTGGAACGCGTTTGGGCTGTCTTGGAGGCCTCTTGGCCCCTACTGGGCGCTTTCTGGCCCACTTGGCCTCTCCGGGCCGCCTCTGGGAAGCGAACGGGGAGGGTATCAAACGGTGTTCCCAGATGGTCGCGAACTGGGCCCCCCCAGGAGGGTCGATCTATTCGTTTTACGATATACATATATATATATATTCATATATATATATACATATATACAGTATATATATAGAGAGAGAGATGTGTACACATGTCTATATACACATATACACACACTTACATGTATGTGTATATATCTGTAAATATACGATCTCCACCTAAAAATCGGGATCAGGCCGCTGGGATAAATATCGGAATCACATCGTTAGATGCTCATTCTGGGAACCTCCCTGGAGCCACTCGCTCCACTCGTCCGACGAAGCTGCGTCGAACGTCCGTCGGTGTGAGTAGAACTTGAGTCGAATCTAAGTCGACCTTGAGTCGAACCTGAGTCGACCTTGAGTCGAACCTGAGTCGAAACTGAGTCGAACTGGAGTCGAACAGATCTATCAGGTGGGCCCGAAGAAGGTCCCTAAGGAAGGTCCTGCTGTGTGAGCCCCAGGAGTCTGAGCGACCAATGATGTGTAAGTTCGTGCCCAGGTCACCAGGACATCGCAATCACATCTGATCGGACCGGCCAGCATGGCTATCGAGTCGGATCGGTCGGATCGACATGGGCCCCGCGATCAAAGGGGCCCAAGGACACACACACACACACAAAGAACTGGACACAAAGCCCCAGATTCTCAATATTTCCGCATCTTTTCTGGCGGTTCGTCTTCTCCCAAGATGCCCCATAATTTCCAACATTTCCCTGGCAAGCGACAATTGCACGCCGGTCGGAAGGAGTAGCTAAAAACATGAAGTAGGAAGGCGGATAAAGTAGATTAGGCTCAGGCCATCCCAGAGGAGGACAACAACACACGGCAAGCGCAGATCGATTCTTGAAGTAGGAAGGCACTTGAAGTAGATTGGGATCTGGGAATGCAGAAATATCTACTTTCAAAGACTGGCGTGTATGTGTCTTAGTGGGCCCTGGAAACGACAAGGCCTTTTTTACAAATTCCGATTGGCCTTTTTCATACCGGTTCCGTCGCCGTTTTTTTACCGGCTCCGGCTCCGGCTCCAATCCTGGAGCCGGGTTTCTGCTGTTTCTGGCTGCCGTTTCTTAACCCTCCCATTTCAGGAGACATTTTCTCGGAAACGGTGCAAAAACTGCCCTTTCGTGTCCGGGGACCACTAAGGTATGCGTGTCGGTGTGGTGTTGTCCCGTCCTGCAGGCGATGGCGGCGGCGGCGGATTGAGCAGGGACCGACCGTCCCGGCATTCCTATAGTCCTACCACGAAATGTTCTCAGAACCCAAATATGTTCTGATAACAGCAACAACGTTCTTAGAACATTAACTCGATGTGATAAAACAAGACAGACCCCGCCAGAAATGTTCTAAGAACGTTTCGTGGAAACCACGAAAAGGTTCTTAGAACATTCTTTCGGGGAGACGTAAGACCCGGGTACGGGGGACTCGGGTTGGCCCGACGAGGTCGTCAACAAAAATGACGAGGCCGAGCCTGCATTTTGACGAGGCCTCCCGCTGCAGACGTCCCACGAAACTCCTCCTCGTCAAAATCCGAGGCGCGGTCGTCAAAAAACGATGGCGAACCCGAGTCCTGGCAAACCCGGGTCTTACGCTCCCCCGATTCTTTGGCAGGGCTATAGGCGAGCCGGGACGCTTCGCCACTGCTTGAGGCGGCGGCGGCGCCCTCCGCGCGGGGCCCCGCCTCGGCGAGCGCCGGCCGCGGGGCCAGGCGGCGGCGGCCAGCAGGCATGCGGGGCCCCTCCTGGCGGCCGCCCGCACGCGAAGGGATGGGAGGGGGCGCCTCCTCCTCCTCCTCCTCATCTTCTCCTCCTCCTCCTCCTCCTCCTCCTCCTCCTCTCTCCTCTTATCCCTCCTCCTCCTCCTCCTCCTCCTCCTCCCTCCTCTTCTCTCTCCTCCTCCTCCTCCTCCTCCTCCTCTTCTTCTGCCTCCTCTTCTTCTCCCTCCTCCTCCTCCTCCTCTTCTCCTCCTCTTGTCCTCCTCTTATCCCTCCTCCTCCTCCTCCTCCTCCTCCAAAAAAGCACGCGGAGGGCGAGAGAGACCCCCCGCCCGCCCTGCGGCACAGGCACGAGCCGCACGCGAGGGGAGGAAGGGGAGCGGCGGGAGGAAGGGGAGGATGGGGAGGGGGGTTCGGGGAAGAAGCCCCCCCTGCGATTTCACAATTTTCGGTTTGCTGTTCCTTTTTCGTTTTTCGGGTCGGGCGAAAGGGGGGGATAGCAAAGGGGGGGTTTGAGAATCAGCTCACGTAGCTGATTTTCCCGGCGCCTCCCGGCGCTGGAAGCGGCCATGTATCGAGGAATGGGCCCCTCGGTGAGGCCGAAACCAGCTGCATGCAGCAAATTTCGTACCCCCCCCTTTCCCAATCCCCCCTTTCGCCGGCCCGAGTTTTGGGGAGGCACCCGGAGATCCCGGCGCGGCGCCACTGTGCCCCACCTGGCGCTTCCGCCCAAGGTCGGGCCCATGGGGCCCTCACAGCGCGACGAGCCGGCCCGAGGAGCGGCGCAGAAAAGACGGGGCCCGGGCCTCCGAGCGTGACCTTTTGCGATGATGTTGCGCTCTTTTCCACTGCGTCGGATCTCATGAAGGGGCCCTGGGACACACCAACAAATACACACGAACAAACATATTCCGTATATTTTCCAGTGCTTTCTGGGTTTCTGCCTTCCCCCCCCCACTTCCCATATTGTCCCACATTTTCGGGGGACTCGAGGATTCATTGTGTCTGTGTGTTGCTTTTCCTCCTGGGTGATCTTTTGTGATGTTGCACTCTTTTCCACTACGTCGGATCTCAGGGGAGGGGGAGGGAGGGTGGGGCAGGAGTCGGGCCGGACGAAGGGGGGGGATTGGGAAAGGGGGGGGTACGAAATTTGCTGTTGTTTCGGCCCCACGGAGGGGCCCATTCTCCGATACATAGCCGCCTCCGGCGCCGGGAGGCGCCGGGGAAATCAGCTACGTGAGCCGATTCTCAAACCCCCTCTTTGCTATCCCCCCCTTTCGCCCGACCCGAAGGAGGAAGGAGAGGCAGGAGGAGGCCGCCGCGTGTTCCAGGGGCTCCGAGCCCCGCTCCCGCAGCCCATCGACCACTGCGTGCATCGTGGACCGGCGAGGGCGGAGATCGCCGCCGACTCGGGGCCGGCCAGTCTCGCGGGCCGAGGGGGAGCTGGATTTAGGTCGGGCATGTCCCCCTACAAGCGGATTCTGGACGACCAAAAAGACATGGTCGAAAAAGGTTCCAAAAATTATTCAAACAAAGCAAAAAAATCGTCCCCCATTCTTGAACTATTCTTAGATTAGACGAGCGCGTTCCACTACTCGCAAAGTGCGTACTCGCAGACGACCGAACAAAAACACATGTCTGATTGGATGTCACTTGTCGTAGATCCCCCGCGGGGGATCCAGGCCATTTGCGAGAATAGTTACGTCG
>CAUYUJ010005309.1:42218-52218 GCA_963575745.1 Prorocentrum cordatum
TGTGGGTGGGTGTGGGTGTGGGTGTGGGTGTGCGTGTGCGTGTGGGTGTGGGTGTGCGTGTGCGGGTGCGTGTGCGTGTGCGTGTGCGTGTGCGTGTGCACGTGCGTGTGCGTGTGCGTGTGCGTGTTCGTGTGTGTGTGCGTGTGCGTGTGCGTGTGCGTGTGCGTGTGCGTGTGCGTGTGCGGTGCGTGTGCGTGTGCGTGTGCGTGTGCGTGTGCGCGTGCGTGTGCGTGTGCGTGTGCGTGTGCGTGTGCGTGTGCGTGTGCGTGTGGGTGTGAGTGTGGGTGTGGGTGTGGGTGTGGGTGTGGGTGTGTGTGTGTGTCTGTGTGTCTGTGTGTTTGTGTGTGTGTTTGTGTGTCTGTGTGTTTGTGCGTGTTTGTGTGTGCGTGTGTGTGTGTGTGTCTGTGTGTGTGTTTGTGTGTGTTTGTGTTTGTTTGTGTGTGTGTTTGTGTGTGTTTGTGTGTGTGTGTCTCGCCAGCTGGCCCGAGAGGCTCCTCAACGATAGGAGCGCCAAGAATCGAATCGACGAGTCGGATAGAGATTCGAAGTGAAGCGGATCGGCGGAAATCGGCAGCCGAATCGGGAGAGGTCGAATCAGCAGACATCCGCAGGCTTGCAGGTCTCTGTTGAAGACTCGGATCCCAAATCGAAATCCGAAGCCGAATCGGATCGGAATCGGAACAATCCATCGAAATCGAATCGAATCGGAGGAAGCAAAGTGAGCCCTGCTCAACGGTCCTCGCCGAGAAAAAAATGCACACGTCCGAGCGATCCCAGGTCATGCCGTCCAGCTGGATTTTTGCGAGCCCTGGCCTGCAGTGTCCTCGCTTCGGGGGCCCTGATGGTCAATGCCAGGACGGGTGTTGACTACAGCAGGACCTGGGACAGACAAACATCCTCCAATAACATGAGGCCCTCCACCGGCCCAAACTGAAGAACATTCCAGGGCGCCCTCCACCAGAACATCCAACAAACTGGACCAAAAAAGAACCGACACCACTCCATCTAGGGCGCCACCGGCCTTAGCAAGTACCATGAACCCCGGCCTGGGTTTTTGCGTGGTACACGCGACGTCCCCCGACAGGCCGTAGCGCAACATGGAGGGCCCGAGGTGGGGTGGTATCGCGTTGGTTTTTGCGGTCGACCAGCACGAGGAGCATCAGTCGCGGCTGGACAGAACCCCCTTTAGCAAAACGTGGTTTAGTGAAAACGACTTCGGGGCCAAACCTGGCGGGCGCAAGCCTGGAAAATAACGGCCGCGGCGCCCTCTCGAGAACGGGAAACGGACAGTTCGCCATTCGACGTGTCAGGGTGGGGGTTCGGTCCACCCCCGAATCAGAGCACCGTCCCCGAGCCGGCCTCGATCTCGTCCGACCACCACGAGGTGGCACCAGACGGGCGGCGAAGAAAACAGCAGAGATAGAAGCGCCCCGCTCGTGCCCCGCTCGTGTAGGGCGACACAATCTATACATATCCACTGCTCCCTGGCCAGGCCCATCCTGAACACAGCAGCTGTGTATACGCCACGCCCTCCTGGTTTGGCCAGGAGGGCGTATACACAGCTCCTGGGTTCAGAATGGGCCTGGCCAGGGAGCAGTGGATATGTATAGATTTCGTCCCCCGATCGTGCCCCGCCCGCGCCCCGCTGGTTTGGGCCCGCGGCGGTGGGCGGGCTTCTTCGGGGCCGCTCGGGGCCTCTTTTCGGGGCAGCCTTCCTGCCATCGTCGGCCGTTCGGGGCCCCCCACGCTTGCTGGCCCCCCCCCGTTTTCGGTGGCAGCTCGCGGGGGCCCTCCCACACCATGAACAGACGCGAATTGGCGCCAATCGACACGAGTCGACGCTAAATCGAATGTGGGTCGACGCTGATCGACGCTGAATCAGCGCTACTTCATCGACTACCAAGCGGTGGTCGGCACCAGTGGAACTCTAAAAACGGAATTGCGAAGGTATACAAGGTTCGCACGAACTGCTACCGAACAACCCTGTGCTATCGGGACAATCCAGTGCGTGCCCCGCGCGAACAGGTCGCAGAACTCATCTTGACGAGTCCACCACACTCCTTGCCATCGCACGGACGCCCACTCCCCGTGCATGTTTTGGTTTCGGGCATGTTTTTGCTTCGCTTGATGACCCAAAATGCTCCGAGATGGTCCGAGATGGTCGGGACTTTCTGGCGCTGGCATCGCCGAACAAAAATGCACACGTCCGAACGATGCTGAAACACTTTCCTCCACCCGGGATTGAATTAGCAACTCGGCGACAGGCACTTCTCTGGCAACCCCCGATGGGAGCGAGCAAGCGAACACCCATCTGTGGCTCTGCGACAGGCGGGGCCGCCGCGCCGGGAAGCGGGAAATATTTAGCAAAGTCGTCACGGTGAAAGCGAAGTTGGCCAAGACCATCGTGCAGGCCTTCCCCGCGAATGTCCTCAAAGACGAGTTCTGAGGGCCCCCCGGTCGGCGGCGTGCCCATATGCTCGCGAAACTACCGCCGCGCATCAGGGAAGAGAAGGAGGCACGACAGGGAGCGACGAGCCCGTTGGGGGAGCGATCGGCTCCAAGACCACGGCGGTGAGCAGAGGAAGAAACCCGACAGAACCACGAACAAAGACGGAGCCAAGACGAAGACAGATTCGGATGAGAAAATGAGCATGTCTGCCATCCGGCGGCTCTGGAGGATGCCTCGGGCGCCGCGGCCTCCTCAAAGCGTTCCAGAACGCGCTGACGGCGTCCTGGAACGCTATGGACTGGATTGATCCTTGTCCTAGCCCCGCTCGGCGAACCCCGCCCTTGGAGCGCAGGTGGGCAGGACCCGTGAGAAGGAGAACGGTAAGGAGGGGGATTCGAGCAGGGCGTCTCATCGGCCACCGCGCCGCGAGGCACGAGTTGGAGGGTCCTACGGGAGACTGCGGCGGCCTGCCGTCCCTCGGACGTCCATTTCCCGTGCACTGTTCGGTTTCGTGCGTGCTTTTGTTCTTGCTCGATGGTCCAGGATGGTCCTCGATGGCTTCCGCCGAGAAACAATGCACACGTCCGAGCGATGCCAAGGCGGTGAATAGAGGAGCTTCAAAAGTTCTGCTCATGGAGATTTTCTTCTGTCGAGTGAAGAAAGGGCGCGGGCCGCCTCGAGGTTTTCGAGGATGGTGGCGTCGTTGAGGTGCACGAGCGCCGTGTTGTCCTCCGCGACGGGGCGCACGTCTCGGGGCATGCCCCCCCTCGCTGCAGCTTTGATGGGCGGCATTGTGCGCGCGTGCGCGCGCGTGCGCGTGCGCGTGTGTGTGCGTGTGTGTGCGTGTGCGCGTGTGCGCGTGTGCGCGTGTGCGCGTGTGCGCGTGTGCGCGTGTGCGCGTGTGCGCGTGTGCGCGTGTGCGCGTGTGCGCGTGTGCGCGTGTGCGCGTGTGCGCGTGTGCGTGTGTGCGTGTGTGCGGTGTGTGTGCGGGTGTGCGGGTGTGCGGGTGCGCGTGTGTGCATGTGTGGGTGTGTCGGTGTTTGGGTGCGTGGGTGCGTGCGTGTGTGGGTGTGGGTGTGTGGGTGTGTGGGTATGTGGGTGTGTGGGTGTGTGTGTGGGTGTGTGCGTGTGTGTGGGTGTGTGTGGGTGTGTGTGTGGGAGTGTGTGTGGGTGTGCGGGTGTGTGTGGGTGTGTGTGTGTGGGTGTGTATGGGTGTGTGTGTGTGGGTGTGTGTGGGTGTGTGCGTGTGTGTGGGGTGCGTGTGGGTGAGTTGGTGTATGTGGGTGTGTGGTGTGAGTGGGTGGGTGTGTGTGGGTGTGTGTGGGTGTGTGTGTGGGTGTGTTTGGGTGTGTGTGGATGTGTGTGGGTGTGTGTGGGTGGGTGTGGGTGTGCGTGTGGGTGCGTGTGGGTGCGTGTGGGTGCGTGTGGGTGTGTGCGGGTGCGTGTGGGTGCGTGTGGGTCCGTGTGGGCGAGTGTGGGTGCGTGTGGGTGCGTGTCGGTGCGTGTGGGTGCGTGAGGGTGTGTGTGTGTGGGTGTGTGTGCGTGTGTGTGGATGTGCGTGTGGATTGGGGTGGGTGTGTGTGGGTGCGTGTGGGCGCGGGCGAGCGCGTGCGTGCGCGCGTGCGTTCGCGTGCTTGCGTGCGTGCGTGTTGCGTGTTGCGTGTTGCGTGTTGTGTGTTGTGTGTTGTGTGTTGGGTGTGGTGTGTGGTGTGTGGTGTGGTGTGTTGTGTGATGTGTGGTGTGTGGTGTGTGTCGTGTGGTGTGGTGTGTGTTGTGTGTTGTGTGTTGTGTGGTGTGTGTGTGTGTTGTGTGTTGTGTGTTGTGTGCCGTGTGTGGTGGGTTGTGTGTTGTGTACTGCATGGTGTGTGGTGTGTGTGCTGTGTGGTGTCTGGTGTGTGGTGCGTGGTGTGCGCTGTGTGTGGGTGTGTTGTGTGTTGTGTGTTGTGTGGTGTGTGGTGTGTTGTGTGTGGTGTGTGTTGTGTGTTGTGTGTTGTGTATCGTGTGGTGTGTGGTGTGTGGTGTGTATTGTGTGTTGCGTGTTGTGTGTTGTGTGGTGTGGGTTGCGTGTTGTGTGATGTGGGGTGTGTGTGTTGTGTGTTGTGTGTTGTGTGGTGTGTGTCGTGTGCTGTGTGATGGGTGGTGTGTGTTGTGTGTTGTGTGGCGTGTGGTAGTTTGGTGTGGTGTGTGGTTTGTGCTATGTGCTGTGTGTTGTATACTGTATGTTGTGTGGTGTGTGTTGTGTGATGTGTGGTGTGTGTTGTGTGTTGTGTTGCGTGTTGTGTGTTGTGTGGTGTGTGGTGTGAGGTGTGTGGTGTGTGGTGTGTGGTGTGTGGTGTGTGTTGTGTGTGTGCGTATGTGCGTGTGCGTGTGGTGTGTGTGCGCGTGTGCGCGTGTGCGGGTGTGCGCGTGTGCGCGTGTGTGCGCGCGTGTGCGCATGTGCGCGTGTGTGCGTGTGTGCGTGTGTGCGTGTGTGCGTGTGTGCGTGTGTGCGGGTGTGCGTGTGTGCGGGTGTGCGGATGTGCGGGTGTGCGGGTGCGCGTGTGTGCATGTGTGGGTGTGTGGGTGTTTGGGTGTGTGGGTGTGTGCGTGTGTGGGTGTGGGTGTGGGTGTGTGGGCGTGTGGGTGTGTGGGTGTGTGGGGGTGTGGGGTGTGGGTGTGTGGGTGTGTGGGGTGTGTGGGGTGTGTGTGTGTGTGTGTGTGTGTGTGGGTGTGTGTGGTGTGTGTGTGGGTGTGTATGGGTGTGTGTGTGTGTGGGTGGGGTGTGTGCGTGTGTGTGGGTACGTGTGGGTGTGTTGGTGTATGTGGGTGTGTGTGGGTGAGTGTGTGGGTGTGTGTGTGTGGTGTGTGTGGGTGTGTGTGGGTGGGTGTGTGTGTGTGTGGTGTGTTGTGGTGTGTGTGTGTGTGTGGGTGTGTGTGTGTGTGTGTGTGTGTGTGTGGGTGTGTGGTGTGTTGGTGTATGTGGGTGTGTGTGGGGTGTGTGTGTGTGGGTGTGTGGGTGTGTGTGTGGTGGTGTTTGGGTGTGTGTGGGTGTGTGTGGGTGTATGGGGGGGTGCGTGTGGGTGTGTGGGTGTGTGTGGGTGTGTGGGTGTGTGTGGTGTGTGGGTGGGTGTGGGTGGTGTGGGTGCGTGTGGGTGCGTGTGGGTGCGTGTGGGCGAGTGTGGGTGCGTGTGGGTGCGTGTCGGTGCGTGTGGGTGCGTGTGGGTGTGTGCGTGTGGGGGTGTGTGGGTGTGTGTGTGGGTGTGCGTGTGAATTCGTGTGGGTGCGTGTGGGTGCGTGTGGGCGCGTGCGAGCGCGTGCGTGCGTGCGTGCGTGCGCGTGCGTGCGTGCGTGCGTGTTGCGCGTTGCGTGTTGTGTGTTGTGTGTTGTGTGTGTTGTGTGTTGGGTGCTGTGTGTGGTGTGTGGTGTGGTGTGTTGTGTGTTGTGTGTTGTGTGGTGTGTGTTGTGTGCTGTGTGGCGTGCTGTGTGTGTGTTGTGTGTGGTGTGTTGTGTGTTGTGTGGTGTGTGTGTGTTTTGTGTAGTGTGTGTTGTGTGTTGGGTGTAGTGTGTGCTGTGTGTTGTGTACTGTGTGGTGTGTGGTGTGTGCTGTGTGGTGTCTGGTGTGTGGTGCGTGGTGTGTGCTGTGTGCTGTGTGCTGTGTGTGTTGTGTGTTGTGTGTGGTGTGTTGTGTATGGTGTGTGTTGTGTGTTGTGTATCGTGTGGTGTGTGGTGTGTGGTGTGTGGTGTGTGTGGTGTGTGTTGTGCAGTGTGTGCTGTGTGTTGTGTGTTGTGGGTTGTGGTGTGTGTTGTGTGTTGTGTGGTGTGTGTTGTGTGGTATCTGTTGTGTGGTGTGCTGTCTGGTGTGTGTTGTGTGGTGTGTGTTGTGGGAAGTGTGGTGTGTGGTGTGTGGTGTGTGCTATGTGTTGTGTGCTGTGTGCTGTCTGTTGTGGTTTGTGTGTTGTGTGGTGTGTGTTGTGTGGTGTGTATCGTGCGGTGTGTGTTGTGTGTTGTGTGGTGTGTGGTGCGAGGTGTGTGGTGTGTGGTGTGTGGTGTGTGGTGTGTGTGCGTGTGTGCGTGTGTGTGTGTGTGTGTGTGCGTGCGCGCGTGCGTGCGTGAGTCTGCGTCTAGGTGTGTGCGTGGGTGTGGGTGAGTGGGTGCGTTGGTACGTGGGTGCGTGGGTGCGTGTGTGTGTGTGTGCGTGCGTGCGTGCGTGCGTGCGTGCGTGCATGCGTGCGTGCGTGTGGGCGTGCGCGTGTGTGTGTGTGTGTGTGTGCGTGTGTGTGGGGGGGAGGGCCCTCCGACAGCTTGAGACCTTCATAAGGGGCGGGCCTTCTCAGAAGGCTCGAAGCACCCCGGCCTTCTGATCAGTGTTCTAAGAATTACCCGAAGGCGCAAAAAACGTCCTCGGAAGGCCAGAGGGATTCTGAGAAGCCCCGCCGCCTTCTGGGAAGGCCTTCTCCTTCTCAGTCCCCCCCCTCGCTCGCCACCGAGTTCAGGCTAGGGGATGAAACGATTAGGGAGCCCACAAAGGGCGTACGCGCCCAGCTATGTACATGAACACGGCCCCCTGACCCGCGAGACCTGCCGCGTGATACGAACACTCCTTCATGTACGCGTACGTCCTTCTTTCGCTCCTGAACTGATGGGCCTGTTTTCCACCACCACCACCATAAGTAGGAGGGGGGAGGGGGTCTTCCTCCCCCTCTTCTTCTTCCTCCTCCTCATCCTCCACCTCCTTCCCCCCTCCGCCTTATGGTGGTGGTGGTGGAAAACAGGCCCATCATGGGGGATGAAACAATGGCATAAACGTAACATGTCGGAGATCCACGCGGATCTGTCTGATCGGCCCTGGAGACCGGTGGCGGCGCCTCCAGCGCCACCCCCAGCGGGCTTGTTTTCCATCACCTCCACCACAAGTAGGAGGGGGAGGGAGTGGTCCTCCTCCTCCTCCTCCTCCTCCTCCTCCTCCTCCTCCTCCCCTTCCTCCTCCTCACCCTCCTCATCCTCCACCTCCTTCCCCCCTCCAACTTATGGTGGTGGTGGCGGAAAGCAGGCCCCATCAAGGAAGGGGGTGGCCCGGCGCCGATCCAAGAAATCGGCGCGGACCTCCGAAAAAGTTCCTGTCTGTGTTCGCACGTGGTTCCCGGCAGACAGCCCCAGTGTCTAAGGGGAGTGCGGACGTGGGCTCGAGAGACGGACTGCGGGCGACACCCTCCAGGGCCCCCACAAGGGGGCAGCGTGCGAGCGTGCCGAGTGGGATCGCAAATTGGGCTCCCCCTGTTGCGCAGATCGAGTGCCCATCGGTCGGAGGAAGCAGGTAGAAGCATGACATAGGACGGCGTTGAAAATAGATTGGGTTCCGTCCGCCCCCTGAGGAGGACGGAAAAGGTGAAACCACTCGATTGACTGGAATCTGGGACCCTAGAAATACCTACTTTCAACGACCGATGGGTAAGAGGCACCATGCGAACGTGCGGAACAAGATCGCAAATTGGGTTCCCCACATGTGGCGCGAATGGAGTACGGGATGTACGGGCGTGGCCACGTAGGTATCAGGGGCAGCAGCAGCAGCAACAGCAGCAAAAGCGGGCAGTGCACCATCGGCAGCTGTAGCGGCAGAGCGAGCAAGAAGTACATAGAGGGTGAAATACAGAGAGAGAGAGAGAGAGAGACAGAGGAAGAGAGCAAGTCAGCGACCACGTACGGTAAATCATGTGCACAACTGGACGGCAACAGGCACATATTGGAACGAGCGGGACTGAGCAAATGTCTCGAGGTGCCATCCTGGCTAGTGTTGCCGTCGTCGCGGGAGAAGCGCTTCCGGAGCTCGACGACAGGCACCTCCCTGGACTCGCTGCTCTGGTCCAGCTTGACCACCACCGACTTCCCGCTGATACTGTCAAGCGTTTTTCAGAAGCGTCCAGCAAGCACAGGGCAATCAGTTCTACGAAAGCCCAGGACTCCGTATCGGGGATCTGCTGGCCTGGACAAATGGACCCTGGCCCTGCAGGATCCTGCAAGATCCGGCGCCCTGGCTGACCCCCGTTTGGTGGGCTTGTTTTCCGCCGCCACCACCACGAGTAGGAGAGGGAGTGGGTCCTGCTCCTCCTCCTCCTCCTCCTCCTCCTCCGCCTCCTCATCTTCCTCCTCCTCCTCCTCCTCCTCCTCCTCCACCTCCTTCCCCCCTCCAACTTGTGGTGGTGGTGGTGGAAAACAGGCCCATCACCCCGATCCGTAGCAGCGTCAAACTCCTCCTGGCCCCTTCGCAGAGGCACTCTTCGAGAGTGGCCAACAGAAGGCGTCCAAGAGGAGGGGGCGCAAATCATGGCAGGCGGCACGTGCGCGGCCCAAGGGGGCCAGACACAGAATGAAATAAGACGAGGCGCCATGAAGTCTGAGGACAGACCATGGCCCACGCCATGATATCCCCCCCCTAGTCATCACCCCCCTCTTGGCCGCCCCCGACCGTACAGTCGGGGCGTTGACCGAAGGACCTCTCAATAATGAACGAGGCCTGTTTTCCACAAGCTAAACGTCGCCTTCCTATCGATAAACTAAGGAAACTCCAGGGCAAGCCGTGGAACAATTAATTTCGACGCCCGAAATGGGTACGGAAAAAATGGGTACAATGCCCAACAACAAATGTTGCCCCAAACCAACAGCGGCCGCTGTTGGGCAGGCGGCCTTCTGTCTCAGATGTACACAGGCGACACCAACAGCGAGTCCTGTTCAAAATGAACAGGACCGCTGTTGGGCATTGTGCCCATTCTTTCCGTACCCATTTCGTTCGTGCCGAACTAAGGAACACGGAGCCCCGCCCCAACGAAAAAGGGTTCCTTCTTCAGCGCCCCGACCGTAGCCCCGACCGTAGCAGCGTTCCCAGAACCCACACATGTTCTGAGAACAAGAACAATGTTCTCATAACATGAAACAGATGTGGTAAAACAAGACGGTCCCGCCCAGGAATGATCTAAAAGAACATTCCGCGGGAACCCCAAAAGGTTCTTGGAGCATTGTTTGGTAGGACTATGGGCGAGCCAGGACGCTTCGCCACTGACGAACGATCAACACGCACCCGTACCCATAGGGCGGGGCGGAATGAGCTATGGGTGCGTGCTGTCGGCTGGGGGTCCCCGCTCGAACGGGAGCCTCCGCAGGGTTCCGACAACCCGCACCCATACCCATAGCCAGTCCTTCTCCCTCCGACCTCCTTATATAGGCGACGAGCCCAGAGGGGAAATGAGAAGGAGAAGGCCTTCTCAGAAGGCCGCGGGACTTCTTAGAAGTCCGGGGGGCTTCTGAGACGTTTCCTTGGCCTATTTCGAATACAGACAGAACGTCTCAGAAGCCCTCTCAGAAGTCCAGAAACTTCTCAGAAGCCTCGGAAGTCCCGCCCCTTCTCATTTCCTCCCCGCGCCCGCCGCCGATTATAGGTATGGTTGCGTGTTGTTCGTTCGTCAGCCACTGCCTGAGATCCTTCCGCGCCCCGACCGTGGCAGCGTCGAGCTCCGCCGGGCCCCCTCGCGGGAGGCCCTCGCGGGCCCGGCGCCTGGCGTGCCGTGCGCCGGCAGGGCC
>CAUYUJ010005309.1:57218-62509 GCA_963575745.1 Prorocentrum cordatum
CATGTATAGAGTGTGAAGACGTCCCGCACGACAGCGCGATTCGGGAAGAGGAAGTTCCAGGCGGGAGCCGTTGCTGTTGTAACTCGGGGGCCAGGGGCCCAGTTTGGTGACCCCTCCCTTTCCTTTGCAATAAAGGAAAAACTAGGCGCGAGCCCCGGGAAGGGCACTTCAATTGACAAAACACCATGTGCCCCGGAGGGAAACCAACAATAGTTATTCATGAGAAATGAGAATGCAAAATCAACAACAACACCAACAAGAGCAGCAACAACAATCGCAGCAACAACATCAGCAGCAGCATCACCAGCAACAACAACATCGGCAGCAACAGCAGAAGCAACAGCAGCAGCAACAACAATACTATCATCAACAACAACAACACCAACACCAACACCAACACCAACACCAACACCAACACCAACAACAACAACAACAACAACAACAACAACAGTACTGACACTGACAGCAACAGCAACAACAACAGCACCAATAACAACACAAACAACACCACCACCAACCACAACACCAACACCAACACCAACACCAACAACAACACCAACAACAACAACACCAACACCAACAACAACAGCAGCAGCAACAACAACAACAACAACAACAACAACAGCAACAGCAACAGCAACAACAACAACAACAACAACAACAACAACAACAACAACAACAACAACAAACACAACAAACACAACAAACACAACAAACACAACAAACACAATCCGCACCGCAGAACTTCACTTCAGCCACGCGCTCAGGGTCAGCGAATGACCGTTCGGCCACCTCGCTCTGATACCATCCCTGATGCGAAGACGGGGACCTCAGTGAGGCCACGCCTTCATCGTGTGCTTATGCGGATTAGGGGACCGACTGTTCTCGACGATTCTGCTCTTAGAGCGGAGGCGTTGGACCCAGGCGAGCACGCGAGCACGCGCGCGCCAGCGCGCGCGGGCGGTCATGTGCGCGGCCAGCGGGGCCGAAGGGTCCGGCCATCCCGCAGCCGCGGGGCCGGGCGGGCTCCGGCCACCGCAGCGCGCGCTGCGGGCTGCGGCGGGGGGCGGCCCAGCGCGCAAAGGGCGGCAGAGGCGTGCCCCCTCCTCGAGCCTCGGAGGAAGGCATGCCGTGGGGGGCCCGGCCACAAGAGAAACCTTCCACGAGGAGCCCAGCCCTGGAACCCTGGGACGTGCATCGGCTTCTGGTGTGGGGGCGTCACGCTCGCCACGGGAAGGCCATCGAAACCCAAGAACACCAGGGCACCCCTTGCCGTCGCTCGGACGTCCATTACACGTTCATGTTTCGGCTTCGTGCGTGTTTTTTTGCTCGATGGTCCAGGATGCTCCTCGATGGTTCTCGCCGAGAAAAATGCACACGTCCGAACGATGCCAAGACCCTGGAGGCAAGCGGGGGTGTTTCTTGGCAGGGGGCCCCCACTGTAGCGACGCCGACGCCCTTGCATCGCTCTCGCCCTCTGGACCTCCTGGGCTGCCCTCCTCGCCACGGCGGCACTCGCCCCAAAGTGCAGCGGTGTGGGTCAAGTTGCGCTCCCACCCTCCTGGCTCCTCATCCTCCTCCTCCTCCTCCGTGTCCGTTTTCATCGCTGTCGCCGCCCTCATTTCCCACTTCCACCGTCCCCTGGTCCTCCTGCTCCTTCTAGAGTTAACGTTCGATCAGCCAGGGGGCCAATCTCTTCTCGCCCCTGGCTCGGGATTGAACCGCGGCCAGGATGAGGAACCACTCATAAGAGGATGACTCTGGCAGGCCCAAGCCCACATGAAAGTAAACACGTGACAATACGCGGAGGAAAAACACACCTCCCGCCCCCTCCACTCCAGTTATTGCTGCTGTTCGTCCTCGTCCCCGTCCTTCCACATCCTTCTCATGCTCCTCCTGCTCATCCTCCAGCTCACCTGCCGTCCTCCTGCTCAGCCGCCACCTTTCCTTCCCATGCACGCAGCTCCCTTCTGTCCGATTGCCCAAAACACGATGGGTTCTTGTTGGAGTTCCAGGTCGGCTATCCAGCGCGTCCGCGGATAGAGAGAGAGAGAGAATCAGCGCAATGGGAAGGGATGGGAGGGAGGGAGAGGACGTCAGATGTGGAGAATAACGCACCTGGCCTTCCTCCTCCCCCTTCGGCCCTCTTCCTTCGGCTGTTGGCGGAGGCGGCTCGGGCCCGAGGTGAGCCCCGTGTTCCGACCTACCCCGAGGCCGACGAAGGGCCTCTCCTTCGCCTCGAGCTGTGCTGCGGAGGCTCTGTGGGTGCCCCCCTTCCCTCCGAGGGGGGCAGACCACATAAACGGAGATCGGCCAGCGTGGATCCCACACGATGTCTTCTTGCAACGTTTGTTATTCTCCCAGCGCGATGAAAAAAGACGATGGCGTGACGTGGTGCGCGGTCTCTGCTGACTCCGCCGTGCCCTCGAGGGGCCTCTCTCCCGGCCACGGGTCGACGGCATCCGCACACGATGCGGCGGCCAGCACAGAACACTGCGGACCTGAAGCTCCGATCTGCCGCCCCCAGTGACCCCTTGCAGCACATGAGCGGTGCAGCCCGAGGCATGCAGAGCAGCGCAACGCAAGGCAGAGCAGTGCAAAGTTCGGCGGTGGACAAGCCTCCCTTTAGTAAACCTCCCTTGAGCGAAAACGACCCAGGACCGAAACCGACGGACCTGGACCCGCAAAAACAACGGCCGCGACGCCCTCTCGCGAACCGAAAACGGCAAATTCCTTAATCGACGTGTCAGGGCAGGAGGTCTGTCCACCTCGGACAATTCGCAGCCGCTCGACCCTCGAGGCTCGACAGAGCAGTGCAACGCAAGGCAGAGCAGTGCAAAGCACGAGCCGCGCACGATCAGCACCGCGACCGAGGACGACGGCGAAGAGGCGGAGGCGACGCGAGAGGCGACGGGCGGCCGCGAGCAGGCCAGACCGACCACCGGGCCCAGGTCCTCGGACGAGGAGTATCGGCGGCGAGCGCGGGGGGGAAGTGAGAAGGGGCAGGCCTTCTCAGAAGGCTCGGGAGTCCCCAGGCCTTGTCTAAGCCTTCCCCGAAGACAGAGGAAACTTCTCAGGAGGCGCGAGGGCTTCTGAGAAGTCCGACCGCCTTCTGAGAAGGCCTTCTCTTTCTCACTTCCCCCCCTCGCTCGCCGCCGAGAGTAGGAAGCCCCGAGCGCAAGGAGTGCTTTTTGGGGAAAGAAGCCGTGGGCTCGCGCAGGTCCCTTGGGTCGGCGCTGGACCCCCTGTCCTCGAACTCTGGGCGTCTCCTCCGCCGCCGTCCGCGGCGCGCTCGGCGCGCCAGAGAAGACGTGCGGGGAGGGGGGGGGCGGCCCCGGGCCGATCTGGGAATCCCCGATCAAAGAGCTCATAAAGAGCATCCTTACTCGCAGCGGTAACAGGCGCTGTAGGGAGGGGGGGATGACGTAACGCCCCCTTCCTCGCCGTTGGTCCGGCGCCACCGCAAACGGACGCACAGCGGTAGTGCCCGTGACACTACACTGGGTGGGGGGGAGGAGGGAGAGGAGGAGGAGGACAAGGCGAGAGGAGGAGGAGGAGAAGGAGGAGGAGGAGGAGGAGGAGGAGGAGGAGGAGGGGAGGAGGAGGAGGACGAAGAGGAAAGGTGTGAATATGGGATGACCAACAAACAAAAGAAAAAGGAAGCACACGATTAAGTAGGGTTATGGCGGGGGGGGAGGGCGGGAAAGGGGGGGGGCATGACGCGCGTCATGGCCGCTGGGACAGCAAAAACACTCTCATACCTGCGTCGTGTTTCGGCCGTCGATCCTCGTCCTCGTCCTGCTGCCCTGGAGAACTGCGAGTCTCTGGCAGGAGGCCGCGGAGCGCGAAGCGCGGCTGCCTTCGCCCACTCGGGGGCCGCCAGAGGGGCGCGTCGAAGAGAGGGGGGTGCGAAACATGGCCAGCGGCACGTGCGCGGCCCAAGGGGGGGCCAGGGACGTAGAATGAAATAAGAAGAGGCGCCATGAGATCTGGGGAGATATCATGGCCCACGCCATGATATCCACCCCTCCCATTAGTCATCACCCCCCTCTTTGCCGCCCCCGACCCTCCTCCTCCTCCTCCTCCTCCTCCTCCTCCTCTTCCTCCTCCTCCTCCTCCTCCTCCTCCTCCTCCTCCTCCTCCGTTTCCTGCTCCTCCTCCTCCTCCTCCCCACGACCAGCACCTCGTCATGAGTCGCTTCGTGACGATCCCTGGGGCTCGGGGAGTGCCCCGGGAGGCGGTAAACACCGCTGAAGCGCTTCGGGAGCCCTGCCCGCCAGAACCCCCCCCTTGGCTTCGTACCCTCTCCTCTGCCTCCCCCACTTCGGGGCGACGTACCGTAGGGGCCCGACCACAAGAAACCTCCCACAAGAAACCCCACCCTGAGACCCCAGAGCGTCCATCGATGCTTGGTGTGGGAACGCACGCTTTCCTTCGCAAAACCTTCGAAACCCAAGAAACCCAGGGCACCCTGGAGGCGAGCAGGGTGTTTCTTGGCATGAGTCTCCACTGTAATTAAGACTCGGGTTCGGCGGACTCGGGTTGGTCTAACGAGACCCCGTCTGAAACTTGACGCGAGCTCTCGCTGCAGACATCCCACGAACACTGGACCGTCAAAATCCAGGGCGCGCTCGTCAGAAAGCATCGGCGGACCCGAATTCTGGCATACTCGAGTGTTACGTCTCCCCTATCAACCCTCCGACCCGGGCGGGCACCGCCACACTATCGCCAATGCATCGGCGATGCATCGGCGACGTCGGCGATGCATCGGCGCCATCGGCGTGGAGAAACTCTGGCTCCACATCGAATCGCATCGTCCATGCATCGTCGATACAGAGAGATCCTGACACCCCATCTACTCGGACCCACCTTGGGAGGCCTAGAACCACGCCACCTCGCAGGCACGTGCCACCAATGGGGAGGAGGTCTCTCCAGAGGCCCACGGAGCCCTAGGAGACCTCTGGAGAGTACGTCGTGCAGGCCTTGGGAGCACCTCTGGGGGCCCTTGGAGGCCTCTGGCATCTGTGGAGGGGCGAAAGGGTAGGATAGCACAGGGCAGGGTAGGGAATCAGCTCACGTAGCTGGCGTTCCTGACGCCTCCTGGCGCCCAGGTATCGAGGAATGGGCCCAGCGGCGTGGTGGAAACCACCTGCATGCAGCAGATTCCGGATCGGACCCCTCCTTCTGCTCCTCCTCCACCTCCTCCTCCTCCTCCTCCTCCTCCTCCTCCACCTCCTCCTCAATCTCCTCAATCTCCTCGTCATCATCATCATCATCATCATCATCATCAT
>CAUYUJ010005310.1:7500-22500 GCA_963575745.1 Prorocentrum cordatum
CTGTTCCAGGTCGGCCTGCGTGCTCGGGGGCCTCGCGGCGGCTCCCGCGGCCACCGCCGCGCGAGCGACGGCGGGCGAGGCCGCGGGGCTCCTCCTCCTCCGTCCTGCCTGCCCTGCCTCCCCTGGCTCTGCCCTCCCCCCTCCTCGTCGTCGCTCCTCAGCGTCCATCCTCGTCCGTCCGTCCTTCCGTCCGTCCTCCTCCTCCTCCTTCCTGCTCCACCTTCCTGCTCCTCCTTCCTCCTCCTCCTCCTCCTCTTCCTTTTCCTCCTCCTCCTACATCTCTCCCTCCCTACGCCTCCTCCTCTCCCTCCTCTCTCCTCACACCTCCCTCCTCCCTCCGTCTCCTCCTCCTCCTCCACCTCCTCGTCCCCCCTCTTTCTCCTTGTCCCTCCTCCTCCCAGTCCTTCCCCTGCTGTCCGAGCCCGCCCGCACGGGCGCCTGGCAAGCAGGCCTGCGCGAAGTGCCCTGGGCCCCGTGTCCACACAGGATCCATCGGATGGGGTCGAACGGACGCAGAGATGCCGTATGTTCGTCGTTTTGGGGACTTCTTCTGGGGGCCACCCAACGGGTCTGCTCGTCTCTAGTCCGGACCTGATTCGGCGGACGT
Organism: Prorocentrum cordatum; assembly: GCA_963575745.1. NCBI lineage: Eukaryota > Dinophyceae > Prorocentrales > Prorocentraceae > Prorocentrum > Prorocentrum cordatum. Next base: position 8,108 of record CAUYUJ010005310.1, read on the forward strand.
TCGACGCATCCTCGACGCGCGAGCGGAGCGCGTGGCTCCAATCAGGTCCCCCGGAACGAGCGTCCGAGAGGTGTGACTGCCCAGGAAGCGCCCACGCCTAGGCTTACGTCGGGCCTGTCTTTATACAGGAGGAATTTTCAAAAATAGTAAACAACATAGTTCGGGGATGATTTTTACCTAACAGCGAAGACTGATAGGTTTCTAGTGGTGTCAAAAGAGAGCATCTGATGACTCAGACAAAAGGGAGGTCTGGGCGGCATCCGGACAGCGAGGGCCGGGCTCAGGGCCGGGCTCGTTTTAAGGAAACAGTCGCACACTTCGTGCTCTTCGACCTCCCAGAACTCCATTCCCGGGCCACATTTTGAATGCCCGGAGCCAACTGTAGGCCACTTCGTGCTCTTCGACTTCCCAGAAGTTCATTCCCGGACCACATTTTGGATGCCCGGAGCCAATTGTAGGCCACTTCGTGCTCTTCGACTTCCCAGAACTCCACTCCCGGGCCACATTTTGGATGCCCGAAGCCAACTGTAGGCCTCTTCGTGTTCTTGGACTTCCCAGAACATCATTCCCGGGCCACATTTTGAATGCTTGGAGCCAACTGTATAAGCCATTCTGTGCTCTTCTACTTCCCAGAAGTTCATTCCCGGACAACATTTTGGATGCCCGGAGCCAACTGTAGGCCACTTCGTGCTCTTCGACTTCCCGGAACTCCATTCCCGGGCCACATTTTGGATGCCCGGAGCCAACTGTAGGCCATTTCGTGCTCTTGGACTTCCCAGAACACCATTCCCGGGCCACATTTTGAATGCCCGGAGCCAACTGTAGGCCACTTATTGCTTTTCCATTTCCCAGAACTTTACTCCTGGGCCACATTTTGAATGCCCGGAGCCAACTGTACGCCACTTCGTGCTCTTCCACTTCCCAGACTTCCGGCGTGTGTCCACGGTGCTTCTCGTCGTGCGTACTTGTAATCTTGGTTCCAGCAGTAGTAGGACTGCGCGGCCGCGGTGCTTCTCAGCCTCCGAGTTTCTGCGGTGCTTCTCAGCCTGCAAGTTTTGCCGACTGTCCGCTTCACACGCCGCTCCTCAGTGCGCTCCTCTTCCGTTTGCGAGATGTCTTCCAAGATTTGGTTGGAGGCCGAAAAAGACGGACATAACAAATCCAAGTAGCGCGGTCATGTTCCCATCCTCCTTTTCAATCATCACATCATCATCGTCAATGGCTTCGCCGAGCACCCCGGTGGAGACTCAGGTCTTACGGGTCCGTGCCCATACTACTACTACTACTACTACTACTACTACTACTACTACTACTACTACTACTACTACTACTACTACTACTACTACTACTACTACTACTACTACTACTACTACTACTACTACTACTACTACTACTACTACTACTACTACTACTACTACTACTACTACTACTACTACTACTACTACTACTACTACTACTACTACGACATCACGTTAAATCCATTCATGGGAGTGCCCGTTTTGGAGCTACATTCATTGATGCAAGTGTGTCGTTTGAGGCCCCACCCGTTGATAGCAGCGTCTCGTTTGGAATCACATCCGTTGATAGCAGTGTCTTGTTTAGACCTCAATGCATTTATACAAAGATCTCATTTGGAGATACCGTTATCGAAAGCGGTGTTTCTACTGCTACTACCACTGCTCCCATCACTCCTACTCGTTCACTCCACACACTACAACTACTACTTCACTGTTACCACTACTGCCATCACTACTACTTCTACTGCTACTACTACTGTTACTATTACTGCTGCTGCTGCTGTTGCTGCTGCTAGTGTAGCTATTGCTACTGCAACTACTGGCAGTGCCACTGCGACTGCCGCTGATGTTGCCACTGCGACTGCCAATGCGAATCCGAATGCGACTGCGAGAACACCAGAATTCTACAACAGCGCTCTTACATGACTACCAGAGGCAATGTTTCCAGCTATGCTTCTACACATCGCTGTTCGGTTGCTTTGCCGGGATATTTGATTTTTTTCCGAGTACTCTGGGTTATTACTATTGTCATTTATTATTTTTTATATATATATATATATAGATTTATTTTTTCGTCCAAGACCTCCCTGGAGGAGGACATGCCCGACCTAAGCCTAGCCCCCCCCCCTCTTCCTTACCCCCTGGTCTTGCTCTCTCCCTCTCTCCCGCCTCGCACGCTGCGCTTCTTGCCCTGCTCCGCCCTTCCCTCGTGCCTCGCAGAGCTTTTCGGCGAGGTAAGCTGAGATGAGTTTGGGCGCAGGGTGCAGCCAGTTGCCCGACCCGACCAGAAGAATATGTGGTGACTTGGTGCAGCGTTTGTTGTTTTTAAATTCTTAACATAAGGTTAATGTGAGAGATTTGACAAAGCGCTTGCAAACATACTATGTTTCCGTGTGGTGTGAATTGATCGGCGTTTTTCTGTCTTAGCTTCAGGCCAATAGCTGCACCATTGTCATGAAACGACTGGGAGGAACCGACGTCACGTCGACACCGAAAATGCATTTTTTCGGATCGCCTGGCTTTGTTTCTCTGGTGAGCAGCTACAGAGCTTCGCGTGTACACAACCAATCCAGAAACATCGAAAGCTTTGATCCGCAGTTTCGAGAGAGCCAAACATGGTCGTCTACTCGAATTTCCACGAAAACGGGCATCAGTCCGCAACCGCTTCGCTGCTCAATCGACTGGCTTTTCGATGAAATCTCGAGATGCCGAGTGAGCTGTGCCCGTTCGTGAACGCGGGTTTGACCAAGAGCTACGCTGTGCCATGACACTCCCGGAGACCTGAACTCGGTCTGCTTCTGGAGCAGTGATCGACCGCCGAATCTCACTCTGCCGCTCCTACGCTGCTTTGGGCAGCGAGCTGGGGCAGCTACAGAGCGCTCGCTCGTGGAGCACGCAGCCGTAACACCAGGGACTGGCTCTGCAATCTCGAGAGACACAGGCCGCTGCTGTACGCAGAACCGCTCTGCTGGTTCGAGCGGTCTTTTTGCAACGTGTCAGGATCTAGGGCAGATGCATTTGTCTCGCCTCTGGGAAGCGGCACGAGAAAGAGCTTCGCTCTGCAGTCTCAAGGGAGCTGCGCTAGGTCTGCTACATACTCAAATTGTGCTCGAACAACCGATCTAACCCTGTAAATGCTTGGCTGCTTCGGGCAGTGCTTTTGCTTAATCGTGGGCGCCCAGTCCTGCTCACTCTTCCCTCTCCCTTTTCCGCTGCCCCTCCACCCCCCCCGCACGAATTGCCCTTGTCTGTAGCCCCCGTCACCCACATTTGTGCTCTCGCCCGGGCGCGGGCCACATTTCAGTATTCGTTTCTTTCCTCGTCGTTGCCGTCCTCATTTTCTCTCTTCGGCCTTCCTCTGATCGTCCTGCGCCGACCATGTACTCTTCCTGCTCCTGCTCCGCCTCTTTCCTCATCCTGCTTTTCCACCTGCTCATCCTCCTGCCCATCCGCTATCCTGTCCCCTTCCCAGTCCAATTCTCCAAGCCCCCTTTTTTTTGATAAGGCATCACAGGATGAGGTCCTTTTGAGGATCAGGGTCCTCTTGGACACCCGGCTGGCGACAGAGAAGAGTCCAGCGCAGCGTGAAGGGGCGACGGGTGGGATGGGCAGGATCTGTTAGAGACGGCGCGAGGGCACCCAGTTTGTCCTGCCCCCCTCTCCCCCCCTCTTCCCCCCCTCCCCTCCTCTCGCTCTCTCTCTCTCTCTCTCTCTCTCTCTCTCTCTCTCCCCCCCCCCTCCAGCCCTCCCCTCCCCCTCCCCCTCCACAATTACTCAATATGAATACTACTCTCCCTCTTCCCCTGATGACGTCTTGGGAATATTCGCCCCCCCCCCCCCCCCCCCCGCGTATTGTTTTTTACACACAGGTTTCCTCGGAGTTGGGTTTTCGCTTGCATTTGTTTCCAAAATGCTGCTCTCGCTGAGGCGCCGGCCTCATTTTCGGGCCCCGCTCGTTCCGAATCGTGCTCCCAGCCGGCGCCCGGGCTGCACGCCCGAGCTGGCACCCGGGCTTTTGCCCGGGCCGGGTCCGGAGTCCGGAGCCGGTTCCGGCCGGCGCCAGAAAATCGAGTTCCGAGGCGGCGCCGAAAAACAACCATTCTAATACACATTTTTCTTTTGAAAATGCTGAATTTCTTCTTCCGGCGCCCGGGAGGCCTCCCGGGCCGATTCCGACGCCCAGGCCGGCGCCCGAGCCGGCGCCCGGGCCGGACGCCCGAGCCGGCGCCCGGGCCGGCGCCCGGGCCAGGTCCGGAGCAGGTTCCGGCCGGCGCCGGAAAATCGACTTCCGAGGCGGCGCCGAAAAAAGGCCATTCCAATACAATTTTCTTTTTAGAAGAGCTGAATTTCTGCTTTTGGCGCCCGGGAAACCTTCCCCGGAGTTAGGTTTTGCTTGCAATTTTTCCCCAAATGCTGCTCTCGCTGAGGCGCCGGCCTCATCTGCGGGCCCCGCTCGTTCCGAATCGTGCTCTCGCTGCAGCGCTGGCCTCATTTCCGTGTTTCCGCTCGTTCCGAATCGTGCTCCCGCTGCAGCGTTGGCCTCATTTCCGCGCTTCCGCTTGTTTCGACTCGTGCTCCCGCTGCAGCGCTGGCGTCATTTCCCGTGCCATGCCACGGCATGCAATGCAATGCCAGGTTGATGCTACGCTTCGCGGTGCTCTTCTACGCCATGCCATGCCGTGCTCTACAATGCATCGCGTGCCCTTTCGGGATCATCGCCCTGCTTGACATCCGACTGTGCGAGTAGAGAGGGGATCTGCGCCATGGTAAGGGATGGGAGGGAGGGGTAGGATGTCAGATATGACGCGAGCGCACCTAGCTTGTCCCCCTCCCCCTCCCCCTCCCCCCCTCTCCCCCTCTCCCCCTCTCAACAATTACTCAGTATGAAAATACTCTCCCTCTTCCCCTGATGACGTCCGGGTGATGGCCGCGCACCCTCCGCGTATTGTTTTTTGCACACAGGATTCCCGGGAAATCCCGGGAAACGACTCGCTGAGGCGCCGGCGTCATTTTTTCCCAAAATGCTGCTCTCGTTGAGGCGCCGGCCTCATTTCTGCTCCCGAATCGTTCCGAATCGTGCTCCCGCTGCAGCGTGGGCCTCATTTTCGGATCGGTGTTTGGCCTCCGTCGTTCAGGATGGCGTTCTCGCCCCAGCGCGGGCCTTTTTCTCGCGCGCCCATCCGCCCGCCACCACCGCGCCGCACCACCACCACCACCACCACCACCCACCACCACCACCACCACCACCACCACCACCACCACCACCACCACCACCACCACCACCACCACCACCACCACCACCAACCACACCAGCACCAGCACCAGTACCAACACCACCACCACCAGCACCACCACCACCAGCACCACCACCACCACCATCACCACCACCACCACCACCACCACCACCACCACCACCACCACCACCACCACGACAACCACGCACACACGCACGCACGCACGCACGTGCACCACCACCCACTACGCACGCGCGCGCGGAACCACAGGTCCTCTACGACACGCGTCCGCGGATAGAGAAAATCAGCGCCATGGTAAGGGATGGGAGGGCGGGGTAGGACGTCAGATATGACGCGAGCGCACCTCGCTTGATCCCTCCCCCTCCCTCTTTCCCCCCCCCCCCCCCCCCCTCCCCCCCCCGTGCTCTCCCCTCTCCTCCCCCCCCACGAGACAAGGCTGGACAACTGGCGGAGTCCGAGTCCATTCGGAGAAAGTGCATACGGAGTGCTCGGCCTCCGTCTGGGCCTACTCGGTATTTGGACTTTTGGCGTCTCTTGATAGGAGGCTAGGTCCACACGGAGGAAGTCCATACGGAGCGCTCGGTCTCCATCTGGGCCTACTCGGTATTTGGACTTGGCTTCTCTTGGTAGGAGGCTAAGTCCAGACGGAGCAGGTCCATACCGAGTGATCGGTCCCCGTCTGGGCATACGGTCGGACCGAGGTATGAGGGCGAGGTCGGTTCGGGGAGGATGTTCTTGTGCATCCTGGGGGAGGGTACTCTCGAATGATCTTATGGTTTGGGGTGTTTTGGCCGGCGGAGGGTCTCATGTTCTTGAAGGATATATGCCCCTACTGTTGTCTTGCCTTGTCGCTCTGTCGCCTCCCCTTCCTTTTCCTGCCCTCCCGCTTTGTCGCTTCTGCGCCTCGGGCTCGTCGTCGCTTCCCCCTCGGCCTCGTCTTCCTCCTCCTTTCCCTCGTTCCCTCGTCTCCGTCACGAGACCCCGAAGTGGGGCCGACCCCAGTCTTGCTTTTGGCGGGGGGCAAAACTAAGTACTCTTGAGTCGGGCATGTCCTTCTACAGGAGGAATATTCAACAAATAGTCAAATCTATCCTGGGGACTTTTAGTTGTTGTTGTTGTCGTTGTTGTTGTTCTTGTTGTTAGTGTTGCTGTTGTTCTTGTTGTTGTTGATGCTTCTGCTGTTGTTGTTGTTGGTGTTGTTGTTGTTGTTGTTGTTGCTGCTGTTGTTGTTGTTGTTGTTGTTGTTGTTGTTGTTGTTGTTGTTGTTGTTGTTGTTGTTGTTGTTGTTGTTGTTGTTGTTGTTGTTCGTGTGTTGTTGTTGTTGGTTGTTGTTGTTGTTGTTGTTGTTGTTGTTGTTGTTGTTGTTGTTGTTGTTGTTGTTGTTGGTTGCTGCTGTTGTTGTTGTGGTTGTTGTGGTTTGTGGTTGTTGTTGTCGTTGTTGTTGAATGTTAACTACCACGCAGTTATTACTGTTGGACCCCCCCAAGCGCTTTGGCGCTCTCGCCTCGGCGCCGGCGAGAGAAGACCGCTTCGGCAGAAGTCCGCTTCGGCAGACGTCCGCTTCGGCAAGTCCGTTTCGGCAGGTCCGCTTCGGCAGACGTCCACTTCGGCAGACGCCCGCTTCGGCAGACGTCCGCTTCGGCAGAGCCGCTTCGGCAGAGACGTTTCGGCAGAGACGCTTCGGCAGAGCAGTCTCGGCAGAGCCGTCTCGGCAGACACCGTTTGGGCAGACGCCGCTTCGGCGGACGCCCCTTCCTCGCCTCCTGCTCTTCGGCAGACGCCTTCTCGTCGCCACTTGCCCTGCTCTTGGAATTCGGAGGCGACGAGCAGAGTGAAACATGCCACGAACGGGCAGACAAAAGCAGGAGGGAACTGAGGAGTATGAGCACGGGCCCCCATGAGGGGAACGACGTTGCACAGGAGGAGGGGAACGAGGACGAGGACGAGGAGGAAAAGGTGGAGGGAGAACGCCTCCTCGTCGCCTCCTGCCCTGTTCTGGGCTTCCGACGGCGGCCGGCAGGCTGAGAAATGCAGGGAGGAGATGAGGAGGATGAGGAAGAGCCCCAGGAGTGGAACGACGAGGCACAGGAGGAAGGGGACGAGGACAACGACAAGGAGGAAAAGGTGCAGGACGGAGGTGGGCACGACCAGAAGGGCAAGACGAAGAGGACGAGGAGGAATCGGGGCAGGACGGAATTGGAATGATGCCATCTTGGATCAGTTTCGCTGGCTTCCTGCATCCAGCCCGGAGCCCAGGGAACACCTGCGCGCAGGGTCGCTACCGCTGACGCCAGGACATGGCGGCGCCACCTCAGCCAGCAGCGCTTGCTCCGCAGCTCGCGGTGGCAGCACAGGCGCCGCAGCAGGCAGCCAAGGCAAAGCCGCCTCAGCGTCCACTCCCGCGCCCTTTGCCGGAGGGCAGCGAATGCGTCATGAGCAGTCGGGGTGGCACCAAACTCCACCACAAAGGCTACATGTACAACCTGCGCTACCGTGCGACAGCTGACTCCTACATTATCTGGGACTGCGAGAAGGGGAAACGCACCAAAACAGCGGCACTGGGATGCGAGGCCCAGGTGAAGATGACGGTGCAGAACGGGACCGTGCTCTTGGAGGACCGTCTGCGTCCTTCCATCTCTACCTCTGTACGCTTCCACCCGCGCCCCCTGCCAGGAACGCAACGCCCGCGGCCGCGGCCCAAACCCGGACAAGGTCACAGAGCAGCGCTGCCGTGGTGAGGTGCCCGTCGCCCGACTTGCCGTCCCAATCTTCGTCGGTTAGTCGTCTTCGTCGTCGTCCGCGTCGTCGTCGCCGCCGTGGTCGTCGTCGTCGTCGCCGTTGTCGTCGTCGTCGTCGTCGTCGTCGTCGTCGTCGTCGTCCTCGTCGTGGTCGTCGTCGTCTTTGTCGTCGTCGTCGTCGTTGTCGTCGTCGTCGTCGGCGTCGCCGTCGTCGTCGCCGTCGTCGTCGTCGTCGTCGTTGTCATCGTCGTCGTGCTAATGTCAATGGTAATGTTGACGATCGCCATGGACACTGTCTCTCAAGCCTTTTTCTGTCCGGACAAGGATGCCGGTCGACCCGTCTACAGTCGCCTGTGCTTTCTCCATGGGCTCCTTCTGCCTGCTGGCACGCTCCGCGCCCCCGGCGCCCATCTGCGGCTGCCAGTGCGACTGCGGGTCCCCTGGCTGGTCCACCGCCCAGCTGCTCGCCGTCGCGGTGGGGCAGCTCGTGACTGGCTGGTGCGCGGCCCGCTGGTGGGCGCCGCCGAGGCAGTCGCCTCCGTTCGTGGTGGCCGCGGGCCTGGAGGCGACCAAGCAGCTGACGCTGCCGGCAGGAGCTCGCGGCAGGCTTGAAGGCGGAGCTCCTCCTCTCGCCTGATGGCAGATGGCCTCGCGGTGGCTGCAGGGAGACGCTTCTGGGCCCTGTTCGACTCGTCGGGGGGGGTCTGGCACGAGCGCCTCGTGCTGCGGCGCACCGCCGGTGGCCACGTGGTGCTCGCGCCCGACGGCGACGCGTACGAGGAGCTGCGTGAGGACTACGAGGATGCGCTGCCTAGTGGCGTTGCTGGTGGCATCCCGAACCGTCTTTCGGGGCACAAGGCTTTCCGCTACGCCTTCCGCCCTGGGGACATCGCCGACGCCGGCGCCTTCCGCCGGCGGGCCGAGGCCTACCTGGCTGGCTGGGCTGGCGCGCCTCCAGCGGCCGACGGAGGGGGGCGGGTGCCCGCGCCCATCGCCGACACTGGCGCCGTGCCTGCCCCCGCGGTCGGTTCGCTGGTGTCAGCTGCTGACGTGGGCCCGTCCTTCTACGACCCCGGCTCGCTGGCGGCCCACACCTGCCTCGTGGGCTCCGAGTGGTTCGTTGGCGAGAACCAGGGCCCCCGCAGGCGCGGGGGGAGCGTCGCCATCCGCCCCTCGGACATTGCCTTCGGCGTCTCGGGCCAGGCCCTGTTGCGCCGTGGGGGAGTGTGGCACCGTCTCTGCCGCGACCCGCCGACGCCGTTGCCAACTGGCGAGGGCGAGGCGGCTGCAGCGGAGGACCTTCGCACCCTGGCGGTCGAGTACAACGTGCGCGGGGAGCGCACTCGCAGCTTCGAGTCAGCTCGTCACCTGCTGCGCGAGGAGGTCCTGGACGACGCCTGGCCTGTGGAGGGCCCCCGCGCGGTGCAGTGGCTCATCGAGGCCTTCGCCGACAGCGGCATGGCCCCAGTGCCTCGCCACCATTGGTGGAGGCAGGCGCTCGGGGCGACCTCGTCGGACCCAGGGATCGACGAGCACCTCTTCCTCTCTGAGTGCCTCCAGCTTGGGCTGCAGTGCGACCAGCTCAACATCTGCAACTTGGCCTGCTTCGAGAGCATGGCCCGCCGCTACCAGCTCTGGGAGGAGCGGTGCCAGGAGCGGATCCGCGCCTCCACGGAGGGCTCGGTGGCGGCGGGGCTCGCGGCCGAGAGGCACTTGTTCCTCGGCGGCGACCGCGCCAAGGGCTACGCCCTCATCTCGCCCGAGCTGGAGCGCTGGGTGGCGAAGCGCATGGAGGGGCAGGCTGCCGTGCTCAAGGAGTGCCGCAGGGGCCGCGAGGAGCGGGCTCTGGCGTCGGCGGCCTCGGGCGGCGGCGGCGGCGGCTGCGGTGCTGGCCAGACGTTCGGCGCCGACCACAAGAAGAAGCTCAAGGACAACAAGAAGGGCAAGGACGGCCAGACTGGCACCCCGGGCGCTGGCTCGGGGGGGCAGGGCTGACGCCTCCCACTCCCGTGCTATCCTGCAGCGGCCCCGCAGCCCCCCCGGCTGGGCGCCGCTTCTACACCACCAGGGGAGGCGGCTGAGCGCTTGCGCCGCCGCTATGCCGCCAGGTCTTGCGGCAGATCCCAGGGGCCTGCTGCCTCTGCCAGCGCCCACCTCGCCTGTGCCGCGTCAAGGGGATGCGATGGGCTCGGAGTGGCTCTCGGCAGGTCTGCAGACCCTCAATGAGATGGGGGGGCGCGGCGCTGTTCGGCGGGCTGGAGCAGCCTCTGGTCCCCAGACCGACGCGCTGGAGCGGCTTCGCAGCTCCTGCGCCGCCGTGCCCAGCTGCCCGACGGACCTGGCCGCCGACTCGGCCACACGCGCCGTGATCGGCTCCGATCCTGGCTATGGATTCGACGACATGGCCAGCGGGAAGTACGCCACCTACCAGCGCGGGAAGGTCTCACTTCCGCGCGTGGCCTCTGGCGCGGTGGAGCTAGCTGCTGCACTGCCGGCGGGGCCCCGCTCTTTGCTGATGGGTGAGTCTGGCACCTTGCTGACGAGGGGCTCCACATCTTCTTCTTCGTCTGCGAAATTGGCTTTTGATCGAAGGCTGGCCAGCAATCCTCGCACTTATGGTAAAGTTTTTGGCTGATCTCCTTGAGCGTGACATGCTCGAGGTTGGTACTTCGTTTTCACAGGTGGCGCCCTTCTTCGTCTACAAGAAGGACGGGGCCCTCAGGCTGATCTTCGACGCCAGGGCCTCGAACGCGGAGTTCGCGGAGCCCGACTGCGCCCCCTTGGCAGCGGCGCAGGCCCTCGGCAGCATCGAGCTGCAGGCGGGGGAGCGCCTCTTCGTGGCCCAGGGCGACGTCGCGTGCTGCTTCTACCAGTTCTTGCTGCCAGTGCACCTGCGTGAGGCCTTCGGCCTTCCGCCTGTGCCCTGGGCCGCACTGCCGCTCGCCGCTCGCCAGCTGGTTGGGGCGCCTCCGCCTGACGGCTTGGTGCGCCTGCGCCTCAGAGTGGTGCCGATGGGTTGGTCATGGGCGGTCTACTTCATACAGCATGTCATGATGGAGATCCTTCGCCCCTGTGCCCCGGCGGACCGCTGGCTGGCCCAGTACGTGCCGCGCGAGCCCGTCTGCCCTGGCTCGGGGGCCTCGCTCATCTACATCGACAATTTCGCGGCCCTTGGCACGGGCGCCGCGGAGGCGAACGCTCGCCTGGAGCACATGCTGGCCGCCGTGGCGGCCGCCGGAGTTGACGCCTCGCCAGAGCCTGCCGGCGCCCCGTTGCTCGGGTTCGAGCTGGACTCGACGGGCACTCAGTGGCGGCCGACGGCGAGGAAGTTCTGGAAGGTCGCTCTGGCCCTCCGCACTCTGGGCTGGGGTCGTCAGCGCCGCACGGGGCGTCAGATTGCTCGCGCCGTCGGCCGTGCCTCGGCCATCATGCTGCTGCGGCCAGAGATGCTGTCCATCTTCTCGGCCGTGTACGTCTTCGCCGACCGCTACTTCGGGCAGCCAGCGCGTGTGTGGGCCTCTGTGCGGCGCGAGCTCCGCGCTGCCTGGGCGCTGCTGCCGCTCGCCGTCGCCGACATGAGCCTGCCCTGGTCTCCCGCAGTCGCCTCGGTCGACGCCTCGCTGCATGGCTTCGGCGTCACCGAGAAGGCCTGGCCCCCCGCCGAGGTGGGCCGCGTCGGCCGCGCCTCAGAGCGGGGGCGGTACCGAGGGGCGTTGCGCACCTCCCGCCGCCCGCGTTGCCTGGTCGAGGGGGAGGAGGCTGAGCCCTCGCTGAGCGACATCGTCGACGCCTCGTCCGAGCAGCTGCGTGCGCTGGGGCTGCGCTCCGCCTTCGAGGAGGTGCCGTCGGCCCTGGCGCGCGGGGGCGACTGGGGCGTGGTGGCAGCTCGCCGCTGGAGGCGCAAGGACAAGATCCTCGCGCTCGAGGCGGAGGCAGCCCTGTGGCAGGTTCGGCGGCTGGCCCGCAGCCGCCTGAGCGCCCAGAAGCGGCACTTAGTTTTGTCTGACTCAATGGCCTGGGTCCTCACCTCGTGCAAGGGGCGGAGCTCGTCGTGGTACCTGCTGCGGAGGTGCCGCGAGTTTTGCGCCATGAGCTTGGCCCTCGGAGCACGTGTTTCTTTTCGGTGGATTCCTTCGGAGTGGAACTCGGCGGACGAGCCCAGCAGGAGATGCGACCCATCTTCGTCTCATCATGCTCGTCACTTTCACACCGCACTTGCCCCCTCAGCGGATCGCCCAGCGGACGCTGATCTCGGTCGTCAGCCGCCGCCTCGGCTCGAGGATGATTGCGGTGACTCGCCCTTCCCTCAGCCGATCGCGCTCGCCGAGGCGCGGCTACGCGGGCCAGCGGGCGCTGCTGGGCTTCGCGAGCAGCTCGCGGCTGGACGTTCCAAGCGGCGGGCCTTTGCGGGGCCTTTCGCCGCGGGGCTCCCCGGGCCCGAGCCCGCTGCTCTGCAGGGCGCTGGTGCCAGCGCCAAGCCAGAGGCCGAGCCGGGCCCCGCCTGCCCCGAGTCGGGCGCTGCGCCCCCGGGTGGCGCCGGAGACGGAGGGCGGCGTGGCCGGCGGGAGGCCGCGGCTGGAGGGCATCGCCCTGCCTCGCCGCCACGCCTGCCCTGCCAGCCCGCCCCCTCTGCAGCCCGCGCTGGCCCCGGGCCGGCTGCCCTGCCGCGCGCTGGCTGCCGCTGGCCCCCTGGGCTTGGGCCGCCATCCTGCGCCGGGGCGCCTGGTCCCCTATCGCGGGGAGACTGGCTCGGCACGCCGGCAGCGCCGCGAGACGGCGCGGCGGCGCCCGGGCTCAGCGCTGCACTCTGCCGCCCGCAGTTCGGAGGAGGCGGAGGTGCTGGGGTTCCACATCAGCTCCTTGGCCGCCGCGGCCGTGACGCCGACGACGCAGGGCAACTGCCTGAACGCCCTGCGCAAGCTGCTGGCGTGGATGCACGAGTCCAGAGCCCCCCAGCGCCTTCCGGCGTGCGAGTGGGGCCTGCTGCTGGAGCAGTACGTGGAGTTCCTGCGCGACCGCGGGCTGCCCGAGGGGGGCGCCGCCAGCACGCTGGCCGCAGTGCGCTGGGCGCTGCCCGAGCTGCCGCGCCCGCTGCGCCGGGGCCTGCCGCTGGCGACTGCTGCGGTCACTGGTTGGCGCCGGCTCGAGAAGCCGTTGTCGCGCCCGCCAGTCCCTCGGTCGCTGGCCGTGCTGATGGCCCTGCGACTTTGCGCCGACGGCAAGGCGGACTACGCCCTCTTCCTGCTGCTGACGTTCGAGGCGTGCATGCGGCCGAGCGAGGCGCTCAGCCTCCTCGGCCTACAGCTGGTGCCGCCCGTGCCGGGCGAGAGGGGGCATGCCGCTTCTGGGCCATCCTGATCCGTGCGAGCGAGCTAGACGTGCTTGGCAAGACCGGCGAGTTCGACACCAGCGTCGCCCTGGACCTGCCGCGGCACCGCCTGCTGGAGCCCGCGCTGCGCCTTCTGAAGGCCAACAGGGGGGAGCGGGAGCGGCTCTTCATGTTCTGCTACACCGACTTCCTCCTGGTCTGGAACAGCTACCTCCTCGGCTTGGGCCTGGCGCAGCTGAAGGTGACGCCGTACTCCCTCCGTCGCGGGGGGGCCTCGGAGGACGTGTCCTCCCGTTCGCGGGCCCTCCTCGACGTTCAGAAGAGGGGCGGGTGGCGCTCGTTCCAGAGCGCGCGGCGCTACGAGAAGCATGCCAGGCTGGGCTCGATGATGCACCGCATCCCCGCGCAGCTGCGCGAGGGGGCGCAGCGCCGCGAGCGCGAGCTGGCCCGGCTCTTGCTGCCAGCCTGCGGGCGGCGCGTGCAGATGCTACCATGCTGAAGCACAGCGTCTTCGTAGACCTCTTCGCTGGCACTGCGCCGGTGAGCCGGTACCTGCGCCGCAAGGGCTACGCTTGCATCGCCTTCGACAAGCTGCAAGGGCCGCAGTTTGACCTCAGCCGGCGCGAGGTCGTGCTCACCATCGCAGGCTGGCTGCGCGCGGGCCTGGTGTGGGCCCTCTGGTTTGCGACGCCGTGCATCACCACTACTCGAGCCCGCACTGACAAGTCAGGTCGCATGCCGCCGCCGCTGAGATCGTCTGAGCACTACCGTGGCTTGCCTGACCTGTCTGCTCGCCACCGCGCCCAGGTGCGCGATGCCAATAGTCTGATTGACTCTGGAGGCCGCCTCCAGCAGCTCGCCTGGGACTTGGGCATCTGCTGTGGCGAGGAGAACCCACAAACCTCCATCCTCTGGTGCTTTCCCTCGCGGCGCCGGGCTCTCGCGCGCGGCTCCGCGGTCGATGTGGATTTCTGTGCTGCTGGAGGGCCCCTGCGCAAAAGGACCAAGCTCGTTTTTCAGCATTGCGGCGCGGTCGAGGCCCCACACCTGCGTT
>CAUYUJ010005310.1:25000-27500 GCA_963575745.1 Prorocentrum cordatum
CGACCCGCCCGCCAGGGTCCGCCCGCCCGACCCGACCAGACCCGCCCGACCCGACTCGCCCGTTCAGTTATTCGCGCGTGCCCCTTCGATGATGCATCATACTTTAATGTCCCGCCCGCCCGACCCGACCCGCCCGTTCGTTAGGGCCCGCACGGCCCGGGGCCCGACCCGCCCGTTGGGGTCCGCCCGCCCGACCCGGACCCGACCCGCCCGACCCGACCCGCCCGTTTCCGAATATTGCGCGCGTGCCACTTCGATGAGATCATACTTTAATGTCCCGCCCACCCGACCCGACCCGCCCGTGGGGCCCGCCCGCTCGACCCCCGCCCGCTAGGGTCCGCCCGCCCGACCCGACCGACCCGCCCGCCCCGACCCGCCCGTTAGGGTATTGCGCGCGTGCCACTTCGATGATGCATCATACTTTAATGTCCCGCCCGCCCGACTCGACCCGCCCGTTGGGGTCCGCCCGACCCGACCCGACCCGCCCGCGAGGGTCCGCCCGCCCGACCTGGCCCGCCCGCGGGCCCGACGCGACCCGCCCGAACCGCCCGTTAGGGTATTGCGCGCGTGCCTTTTCGATGATGCTTTCGTTTTCGATGATGCTCATACTTTAATGTCCCGGGTCCGCCCGACCCGACCCGACCCGCCCGTTAGGGTCCGCCCGCCCGACCTGACCCGCCCGCGGGCCCGACGCGACCCGCCCGAACCGCACGTTAGGGCATTGCGCGCGTGCCTTTTCGATGATGCATCATACTTTAAAGTCCCGCCCTCCCGGCCCGACCCGCCCGTTAGGGTCCGACCGCCCGACCCGACCCGCCCGACCCGACCCGCCCGTTGTCGTCTTCGTCGTCGCCATTGCTGGAGTCTTCGTCGTGCTCGTCGTCGTTTGCGTCGCGGTTATCGCGGTCGTCGTAGTGGTCGTCCTTCTCAGGTGTGCAAGCGGCTGCGCGAGGAGGGGCCCGAGCAGGCCAGCGCGGGGGCACTCGCGGCGAACGCCCTCGCGACAGTTCCACCAGTCGACGTTGCCCAAGTCCCCACCGCCCCGACGCTGCGGCGAGCTTGCTGGCGGTGCAGGCACAAGCGCCTCGACGCGCAGCTCATGCAGGGGGCTGACCCCGACGTCGAGCTCGACTTCTCCTCTGTGGAGACTCTCTCACCTGTGCCCGCTCTCAAGAAGATCGGGGACCAGGACTTCCTCTTGTACGACAGCGGCGTCACGAGGGAATCCCACAGGATCCTCTGTTACGGGACGAAGGACAACGTGGAGTTCTTGAACAACTGCAGTCTGTGGCTCGCGGATGGCACCTTCCGCATCGCACCGGAGCCCCTCCGCCAGGTGCACGCAGTCCACGGGTACGACCGCGGCTACACGCTGCCTGGCCTCTACTTCCTCCTCACAGACAAGTCGGAGAAGACCTACAAGCACGTCTGGGACCAAGTGTTCCTCATGCTTCCTGACGGCCCAGAGCCCGAGGTGTCTCTGCTCGTCGACTACGAGCAGGCCGCCTTCAAGGCTGCCGAGAAGTCCTTCCTCGACATCAACGTGGGGGGGTGCTGGATGCACTTCGCCGGGGCCTTGTGGAAGCACGTCCAGAGCCTCGGCCTGGCCGGGCGCTTCCGCGACGACCGCGACTTCCGCTTCCGCGCGCGGCCCTCGGCAGATCCCCCCCGTGCGCCGCGGCGTCCGCGCCCCTCCGCCGCAGCCGAACACCCGATCTGTAGCCCCTCCTCCACGCAGCTTTCGCTCTCCCTCTCTCTCTCTCTCTCTCTCTCGTTCTGTGTGTCTCTCCTTCTTTTTATATTCCCCTCTCCTCGTTTTCTCGCGTCTGTCCTTGCTACAGTGCTTAGGTTAAGAAGCTGCAGTGCCTGGCGTTCCTGCCGCCAGACGCCGTGGCGGACCACTTCGAAACCCTGGCCCACGAGCCGCGGGCTCGGCGGCCTCCCTGCTGGCCACGCGCGGCGCCAACGACGCCATGCCTGCCGCCCCTCCGGCGACGTTTGTCCGCCTTCTTCCCCCTGCTGCCCCGATCCTCGGCGTTTTTTTCTGCGTGCCCCCCCCCTTCCTCCCTTTTTCTTTCCGGAGTCGTCCGCGGCCCCCCTTGCGATCCCAACCTTGTGCTTCCTCGCGCCAAGGTTCCAAGACGCCGAGACCCCCTTCCTCAAGTGCTTCGAGCAAGCTTGGATCGGCGAGCGCAAGCGGAATGGCGAGAGGAAGCCCCCTCTCTTCCCCCACGAGTTGTGGAATGTCCACATGCGGTGTTTGGAGGAGAAGGTCCCTGCGAACAATATGGCAGAATTATTCCACAGGCACCGCGCGGACCGCTTCCACCACGGCCAGAAGCGCCCTTACTTCCCTAAATTCGTGGAGCGCCTCCGCCCCCAGCAACACGAGACACTTCGCGACCTCGCCGAGCTAGCGCAGGGAGGCCACGAGAGGGAGAGCCCCGACACGAAAAAAACGCACGGCCTACCAGAAGGAGCTCGTCAGCCCGTCCTTCCT
>CAUYUJ010005310.1:35000-62489 GCA_963575745.1 Prorocentrum cordatum
GTGGAGGCAGAGGTTCAGGGGAGGGGGGGGGAATGGAGGGAGCTTAGTTGTGAGGGGGGGGGGAGACTCGCGCGCGCGCGGGCGGGCGGGCGGCCCGTCTGGGAAGACGAACGTCCAAAGGATATTTCAAACTACGGCGCCCAGACAACAAGTGTCCACACCCATGGCGGTAAGGCGATGCAACACGACAACAACCACAGCTGCGAGATGCCCTTGCTTCGCCCCCCTCCCCCCGAGACCACAGTTGGGAGTGTCCTGTTAGTGCGAAGGGAGCTTGCGGACGGGCACGGGATTGAGGGGACAAATGACGGCCACACGTTCACCAGTCTCCGCATCTCCACTATATCATTGCTCAAGCTTGCCGGGGTTCGCTCGCCGGAGCCTCCCCCGCGGGCCCTCCACTGCCGTGGCGGCGGCCGTGCTCCATGGCCTGCTGGCGGTAGGGCTCCGGGGATGTTCGCCCCAGCCCGGCTGCCCGCTGCCGGTGTGCCCACAGCCGGCGTTCCCGACTCCTGTCTGCCCTGTCCCGGAGCCGGCGGCGGGGCCGCCAGACCCGGGCCCGTCGGGAGGCTCTGCGGCGCTCGACTCGGGTGACGTGCCCGAGGAGCTGGCTGAGATCCGCTTGGCCGCCGTCCGCCTGGAGGAGCAGATCGCGCTGGTGCAGGCGTCGGGCGAAGAGAACTATGCACATGCACCGATCCTGGCAAGGCCCATCCTTGACCCAGGATCGGTGCATATGCCTTCCTGGCCAAGGTAGGAGGGCGTATGCACCGATCCTGGGCTCAGGATGGGCCTGGCCAGAATCGGTGTATGTGCATAGTTCCTTTTCCTCTAAGGCGGCACTCGAGGCGGCCTGTAATCTCTGGCCAGTAGTCTGGGTGTTCGTGGGCGGCTTCATTCGCGACGTGACGGGTCGAGTCCTCGGCTTCTGTGACCGTCGGCGCAATGCTGCCAAGTCGAAAGTTTCAGCTCTTCTTGGCGAGCGGCCTCGTCGTGGTGGACTCTTTGCGTGAGCTCCGGCCGTGCCAGCGATTTCTTCTGTGGTACGGGGACGACGCGTACTGGCACGAGCGCGTCGCGCTGGCACGAGGGCGGTCTGGAGTGTGGATCAACACGATGCCAGATGGTGATAGGTATCCTGAGAATGTTCGATGTTGCCGCGGCACTTCGGGCGCGGGGCAGGCTGTGTTGCTGGACCCCACATTCGACGTGCTGAGCGATATGCGTAGCCAGTTCTATCGGTTTCGTGCTGAGCTGGGGGCGGCCGACCTGGGGGAGCCGATCAAGCTCGCGGAGGGCGAGACCTTCGGCATCACCCGACGCCATCGAGGATCCCGAGGCCAGCCACGTCCAGTACCGCGCGGTGATGGGCTCGGACGGCGACCAGTTGGTGTCTCTGGCGGTGGCCGCCGGTGGAGGGCCCGCCGCGGTGGCGGCTGGCGGCGCCGCGCTGCCTGGGCCGACGCCCGGCGGGGGCCCGTCGCGCGCCACCTGGCTCATCACCACGCGGACCGGCATCGAGATGGAAATAGTTTTTGGACATCCTGTATCTGAGCGGCTGTTACGACCGGGTGAACGGCCCTTCGCTGGCTTGCATCGAGTCGGTCTCGAGAGGAGTGCCAGATCATCGAGGCGTGCTCGACAGGCGTCTTCGGGCGTGCGAGCTGGGAGTGCGTGCGGCCCTTCGCGCCCATCTCCACAGCGGCTTCGGTAGTGCCGCCCGAGCTCCGATCGTGCGCCCACCGCCGGGTCGAGTAGGAGGCGGGTATCGAGGCCCTGCGGCTGTGCGCGCGTGGCCTGCTGCCGGCCGGCGGCGCCGACGCCTCTCAGTCCCCGGGTGCCGCCAGTGCCGGAGGTTGGGGGGGCCGCGACGCGGCCAACGGCGACGAGGGTGCTGGGCGTGGGCAGCCTCGCCTGCAGAGCGCAGGTGCCGACGATAGGGAGAAGGCCACGCTGAAGTCGGGGTGGTGGGCCAGGCCGGCGCTGGCGGTGGTCGACTCAGTGCTGGGGGCCCAGACCGAGTGGCGGGCGACGATCGCGTGAGCCATGCTGCCCCTTCCTCCTGTCCCTCTCTCGCCGGCGCCGGCTGTCCCGAGCAGACGTGGTCGCTAGACCGCGGGCCTGCGAGGCCACTTTGGTCGTCTGAATGCCGTCGTCAACGCTGCCGTGAAGGCTTCGAATTGGATGGCAGGGGGCCGGCACCAGCCCGTTTATGGGCCGCCCCGAACCCCCGAGCAGGCTAGCGTGCATGCGCGCATCCGAGATAGGATCGCCTCCCGTGTGACCTCGGACGTCGCGATCCCTGGCCGGCGAGTGGCTTATCTCGAGCTGCTGCACGGCCAGGCTGTGTGCGATACAGAGCCCCGTGGACGCAACTAGGCCAGTTTCTCCCATGTCGCCTCTGTGAGCCTGCCAGACAGTCTCGAGGGCGCCCCTTCCGCGCACGAGGTTGCGGGTCCAGAGTCGAGCCAGTTTTTGGGGCAGAAATGCGAGCGCATGCTGCGCACCCCTTCGGACTATTTGGAGCGACGGGAGTCGTTTCCCCCTATGGGCCCTTATTGGGACCCCGCGCTCTCTCGCGGCCGCCGCAAGTTTTTGCGGCTGATGCGGGCTCTTCTCCGGATTGGCCCGGTGGCGCTCCTGCCTGTCGGGTCGCCCCGGGAGCGAGTCGGAATGATTTCTCGTGAAGAAGACCAGAGAAAGCAAGAGTGGGCTCATAATTGACGCTCGTCGTGCGAATGGGCGTTTCGGTGATCCTCCTGGAGTCCACCTTTGCTCGTCCGAGAGCCTCGCTATAATCGAGGTCGCTCTCCCGCCTGGCTGTTCCAGTCTTCCCCCCGATCAGCTTCGTAGCGCCCGGATGTTTCTGAGGCTGGCGGATGTTGAAGATGCTTTCCATCGGCTTCGGCTTCCCGAAGGCGGGGCCAGTTTCTTTGGGTTGGGCACCGCTACCGCGGGGGATTTGAACGCTGTTGGCCGGGGCCTCAATGGGGCCGTCTTGGGGGTTGCTGACCAGGTCGATATCTGCCGGGCATTTCCCCCCACGGGCTTCTCTTGGTCCTTGTGCTTTTGCTGGCGAGCGGGGTGGATGGGGTGGGGGGGCGGCGTATATCTGAAGTTCCCGGCCTGTCTGGGTCGACCTTGCTTCGAGATAGTGGAAGGCCAGGCGTCTTCCGCTTCGTCGAGCGTGAGAAGCCAGATGGGGAGGGGGGCCGTCTTGGAGGGCTCTGGTGTTTGTCATTATATGTACGTCGACAACCTCGGGGCCCTGTCGCCCGACCCTGCCCTCGCGTCCTCCATCCTGTCGGACGCCGCAGGCCGTTTTTGAGGAGTTGGGGCTGATGACCCACGAGCACGAAGTGAGCGTTGCCTCGTCAAAGGCCCTGGGGGCTCATCTTGATCTCGAAGGGCTCGGAGTTGCGCTCGCGCCCGCCCGCTTTTGGAAAATGCGGCAGGGGGTGCTCTATGCTCTGTCGTGTCGAAGGCTTCCCGGGCGAGTGTAGGAGTTGCTGTTGGGTCACCTCGCGTTTTGTGCCCTGACCAATCGGAGTATGAGGAGTGTCTTCAGAAGTCTGCCGTCAATAACAAGTGCAATGCCACGCCTATGCCTCCGTGGACTACGGCTCGTCAGGACGCGTTGACCGCGGCCTCCCTGTTGTTCCTCGTGGATGCCTCGTGGGCCCTGCCCTGGCCCCCCCGCAGAAGTGGCCGCAGATGCGTCGGAGGAGGGCCTCGGGGCCACGGTCTCATATTGGGACCCCGTGCAGGTTGCACGGGTGGGGGAGATCAGGGAGAGGGGGCGTTTCCGGAGGCTTTTTGGAATTTCATTCAGCTCGGGCAAGGTTTTGGGAAGCTTGGAGGGGCTGGGGTCCGACGCGGACGACGATGAGCCTGACCGCCCTTATGAAGTCGATGGTAGTTTTCCCGACGCCCCCCTGAGCTTCTTTCGGAGGCCCACTGGAGTATCCCGCTGGCCGGGCCCTGGAAGTACTTCGACGAGGGCATTTTCTTTCTGGGGGCGAGGGCCTTGCTCCTCGGTTTCCAGGCTGTGGTGAGCGTGTGCCAGATTACGAATGCGCGTGTGCTCTTCTTGGTGGATATCGCGGGGGCGTGCTTGGCCTTCGCCCGGAGGCGTGCTGCAGATTTCAGAGCTCGTGTATGTGTGAGACGTATGGGAGCCTGGTGTTTGTCTCTTGGGCTGCGCGTCTGCTTCCGCTGGATGCCGTCGGAGTGGAGCGCGGCAGATGAACCTTCGCGACGTTTCTCCGTGGAACATGTTGGCTCACTGGCTGATCTCAGCTGCGCTGGTGATCCCGTGCTTCATCTACCCGCGCCAGGGCGCGATGCCTGGCGGCCCCGGCTTCGGCCTGGCACGGGGCGTGCCGCGGGCGAGGGCTAGGGCAGATCGCCGGCCCGCGGGGTCGGCCACCACTCCCACGAAGCAGGTCGCCTCGAGGAACCTGGTGGCCACGGCGCCGACGCCGACGGCTGACCGGCCGACCCGGGCCCGTCGCTCGGAGCTGGGGGGCGAGCGGGTGAAGCGGCTCAAACGGACACTCGCGGGCATGGACCTGACGCCGCTCGACGATCTGACCGATGCTGCGACCGCGGCGAATGACGAGGACGGCGACGCGATCTCCGACTTGGTGAAGATCGCGGGGCTGCCAGCGCGAGCGGCGCGGGGTTTGCGCCTCCGCAGTGGGCCGGGCTCGTCAACCTCTCGAATCAGGTCGCCTTCTGGGGTCCAACGCTGTCCAGGCGAATACCAAGCTTCAGTATCGCGAGTGGTCATCGGGTGGAAAGGGCGCGCCCGCGAGCTTCGCGAGCCTTCCGGTGTGGCTGCCGAGGTGGGCGAGTCGGTGGCGCGGCCCCTACAAGGGCTCTTCTACGAGGGCGAGGACGTGAGCAAGGGCGAGAGGCTGGCCGGGCTGGGGCATTTCCTGCCCGAGTTCGGGCGGAATGGCAGTCTTCGCCTGCCGCGCAGTTGTCGTGCGCTCAAAGGTTGGATGGGGTCGTTGCCCGCCTTGATCGCGCCGCCCCCTGGCCCCCAGCATCTGGGCGGCCACCGTTCGGGAACTCTTCGGGGCCAGCTGCTGGCGGGCGGCGGCGTGCGCGCTGTTTATGCAGGTGACGTGCCCGTGGCCGTCCAAACCCCTGAACTCCTGACAGAGAACTTGTTTGCGTCCGTGCACGTATTCTCTGCCCCGTGGATTTGCTTCGCTTCCCGGCAGGGGAAAGGTCAGGCCTCGGAGACGTGCGCGACGGACGAGAGCGTCGGCCTCAGCTGCCGGCGGGTGCCGTTTCTTCCGATTGTGATTGCAGCGCTGCGAGCAGGGGATGCAAAGGACATGGTGTTCAGCTTCCCCTGCAGTGCCTTCGCGCGCCAATTCAAGCCCCCCTGCAAGGAGCTGGGGGCGGCCGCTGTCCCTCATCAGGAGGGGGGCGCGCAGGCGCCTCAGCCGACGCCGCCGCGAGGTGCTGGACTTGCGCCGAGATCAATTGCCAAAGGACATGGAAGGCGGACAAGTCAGTGTGGCGCTACGACAGCAAGGCCAGGGTGGTAGAAAACGTCGACAAGCTGCTCGACTACTTGGCGTCGTACGTGAAAAAGTGCGAGCTCCAGCTCGGGCCCCCTTTTTGCGGCCGTATCGAGCCTTCGGTCATCGCGCGGCCCGCCATCCCGATCTCGGCCCCGAAGAAGCGACGCCATACCTGGCTGACCTTTTTGGCGGGGCGGGCGGAGTGGGCCGAGCGGCGGGCACGTGTGGCATCCGTGTTAGAATGTAGGGCGCATCTATTCCAGATAATTTGGATTTCACGAATCCGAGTAATATCAAGCTTCTCTGCTCGGAGGCAGAAGCGAATGAGCTCGAGGCCGCCGTGATTGCTATTGAATGCCGCTCTCGGGGTATAGCGCGCCACAGGACCAACGTAATCCGATCGCGAGCTGAACCCCTGGGGGAGTTCCCAACCCCCCGCAAGCCCTTCTCGGACAATGATCGGGAAGCCCTCAGGAGCGGAAATCTCCAGGCTCGTCGGATCCTCAAGTTCATCAGGTTTACCCACGCTGTGGGCATCCCGTGGGCAGTCGAGAATCTCATCACAAGTATCCTCTGGTTGGCCCCAAGCTTTTTTTGCAGCTCGCAAAGGACCCAACTGTGCATGTAAAGACTATCGACCAGTGCTCGTTTGGAGTACCGTGGCGAAAGCGGGTCCAGCTTGTTCTTGGAACTTATGATGTTCCTGACGTCTTTTTATGCGATCAACGCGTGTGCCAAGGGCGGGGGGTCTGCCAGTTCTCGGGGAAGCGTCATGTTAAGCTCGAAAGAAAATGAATCAACATGAAGGTATTCCCAGGCCGAAACTTACCCACCCAAGTTCTCTCAGCTCTTGACCAAGATCTTACGCAGTGCCGCGGTGTACCAGCGAGCTCATCTCTACTCCATCAACTCATAAGCGTACTTCCTCGTCGGGACGTTTTGGGAATCAGCTATTATAGTATGTGGAGCATTTCTCATTCGCATTATGGCATCAGTTTGGGGCCAGTGCGCGAAGACGGTGGCAGAGTTGATGAGACACATTGCTGACCAGAAAAAGGATTACAAGCCCCGTATGTTAGTGCGAAGGGAGCTTGCGGACGGGCGCGGGATTGAGGGGGCAAATGACGGCTACACGTTCACCATTCCCCGTAGCTCCATTTTATCATTTCTCAAGCTTCCCCACTCCCCCCTTGCCCGTGTCGTCTCGACTCCACGTTTCAAGGGGGGGAGCCAGCTATAGCGTTCTCACATCCGTTTGGGACCAGTGCGTGAAGACGGTGGCAGAATCGATGAGACACAATGCAGACCAGAAAAAAGATCGCAGGCCCCGCAACATTTTGTCCCTGGCCTGTGGCCTACCGCCTACACCCATCAACTTTGAATGTGGGGGAAGGGGGGTATACATTCTAGTCCAACGTGCTTTGATACCTCAAGGTCTTGGCGAGACACGCTCGTGTATTTGAGTCCACCCACCGTGTGAGGAATCCAGGAATCTGTGTTTATCTATTTGCGTGTCCCTGGCCCCTTCAAGCCTTGCTGCGAGGAGCACCGCTCTATGATTTCTTAAAACAACGTGGAGCAGCGGAGCCGCACGGGAGTTTTGGAATGGATGCTGACGGGTTGAAGACTGGCTGCAGGCTGTAGACACTCGAGCCTCGCAGCCCGGCGGCCCCCAAGGGGTCCAGGCTGATTCCGAACACTCAGTCGGCGAGTTTGGCAGGTCAGGCAGGCTTCGAATCGAGATCCAGTGCGCGTTTTTGACGCAATATTTTGCCAAACGGCGCGGGCGTTCGCACCCCCCCCTGCCCCCCCTCCCCGTGGAGTAGATCTTGGCTTTTTTGGGCGCTTGTTTCGAGCAGGTGGAGCCTCCCCATAATGGACGCAAATTTGTTCCAGAGCGTTCCAGAAGGCCCCCACGGCGTTCCGGAGCGCCCTGAAACGGCCGCGGCGCCCGACACATCTTCCAAGCCCGCCGATGATCGGAGATCTCCGATTTAGATCGGTCTGATATTTGTCTCGATTCTGCCGTCGTCATGTGATTTCCGACATTATGTTGGCGACCTTCGCAACATTTTCTAGGAACCTGCATGACGAGCAACTGGGTCCACTTGCGCCGACATATGCGCATAAGCTCCCCGCGTGAGGTCGCGCGCAAGCGCCCTCGTCTCCAATGTAGCGTGCCGCGCTGGCAGCCCTCGTAAGCCACCACGTAAGGTAGCTGTGCCATCTCGCGTAATACCCGCTTTTGATCGTCTCTCAAATCGGAGCACGGACCACGCTCCCTGGAGCATCCAGCGCCCCCTACATTCCCACCAGGAGGCTCGAACCAGTCGTCGAGCTCCTGGTGGTCGCCCCCTAGCAGCCCAGCAGCTGCGTCTGCGGCAGGGTGCGACTACACGTAAGGGTGACCTTTGGCCAGAGTGACCTTTGGTGCGGGCTCATCGGGCCCCCCCCTTATCACTGGGTGCCATGCGGTAGCGGCTGCTTGCATTCGGGCGACGAAATCGACACAATATCCACTGCTCCCTGGCCAGTCCCATCCTGAACTCGGGAGCTGTGTATACGCCCTCCTGGTCGAGACAGGATGGCGTGGCGCATACATCGCTCCTGGGTTCAGGATGGGCCTGGCCAGGGGCAGTGGATCTGTGTAGATTTCGTCGCCTTATGCTTGCGCGATGCGATGGCCCGCCTGGCCCGCTTCGAGGCGAGGGCGAGGAGGACGATGTCGAGGACGAGGGCGGGCTCGTGTCCGAGGCCTCCCCGCTGGGCTCGCAGGCGGCCCTACGGGAGCTCGTCGCCACGGTGCGGAAGGCGAAAGAGGCTTTGCGCTGGGCCAGCCATGGGGGAGGGACGGAACAGGAGGAGGAGGAGGAGGAGGAGGAGGAGGAGGAGGAGGAGGAGGAGGAGAGGAGGAGGAGGAGGACGGGGAGGAGGTGGCGGAGGAGGAGGCGGAGGAGGAGGAGGAGGAGGAGGAGGAGGAGGAGGAGGGAGGAGGAGGAGGAGGAGGAGGAGAGAGGAGGAGGAGGAGGAGGAGGGAGGAGGAGGAGAGGAAGAGGAGGAGGCGGAGGAGGCGGAGGAGGCGGAAGAGGCGGAGGAGGAGGAGGAGGATGAGGAGGCGGAGGCGGAGGCGAGGAGGAGGAGGAGGAGGAGGAGGAGGAGGGAAGAGGAGGAGGAGGAGGAGGAGGAAGAGGAGGAGGAGGAGGAGGAGGAGGAGGAGAGGAGGAACAGGAAGCGGAGGCGGAGGTGGAGGCGGAGGCGGAGGCGGAGGTGGATGCGGAGGCGGAGGTGGAGGCGGAGGCGGAGGCGGAGGAGGAGGAGGAGGAGGAGAACAAGTGGAGGAGCGGGAGGAGGAGGAGGGGGTGGAAGTGGAGGAGGAGGAGGAGGAGGAGGAGGAGGAGGAGGAGGAGGAGGAGTGGATGCGGGGCGGAGGCGGAGGCGGAGGCGGAGGCGGAGGCGGAGGCGGGCGGAGGCGGAGGCGGAGGCGGAGGAGGAGGAGGAGGAGGAGGAGAGGAGGAGGAGGAGGAAAGGTGAGGAGGAGGAGGAGGAGGAGAAGGATGAGGACGAGGAGGAGGAGGAGGAAGAGGAGGTGGAGGAAAGGTCGAGGCGGAGGCGGAGGCGGTGGCGGCGGCGCAGGAGGAGGAGGGGGAGCAGGAGGAGGTGGAGGAGGAGGAGGAGGCGGAGGAGGAGGAGGAGGAGGACATAGTGGAGGAGCGGGAGGAGGAGGAGGGGGCGGAGGTGGATGCGGGGGCGGAGGCGGCGGCGGCGGCGGAGGAGGAGTAGGAGGAGGAGGAGGAGGAGGAGGAGGGGGAGGAGGAGGAAGGGGAGCATGATGATGATGATGATGATGATGATGATGATGATGATGATGATGATGACGATGACGATGATGCTGATGATGATGATGATGCTGATGATGATGATGATGATTATGATGATGATGATGCTGATGATGATGATGATGATGATGATGATTATGCTGATGATGATGATGATGATGATGATGATGGTGGTGGTGGTGGTTGTGATGTTGATTATGATCATGCTGATGATGATGATGGTGATGATGATGGTGATGACGATGATGATGCTGCTGATGCTGCTGATGATGATGATGATGATGTCGATACTGATGCTGATGATGCTGGTGCTGATGCTGATGCTGATGATGGTCATGATGATGATGATGACGATGATGATGATGATGATGATGATGATGATGATTATGATGATGCTGATGATGATGATGCTGATGACGATGCCGATGACGATTATGATGATGCTGACGATGATGCTGATGATGATGCTAATTATGATGATCATGATGCTGATGATGATGATGATGATGACGATGCTGATGATGATGATGATGATGATGATGATGATGATGATGATGATGGTGATGATGATGCTGATGATGATGCTGATGATGATGATGCTGTTGATGATGATGTTGATGATGATGAAGACGATGATACTGATGGTGATGACGATGCTGGTGCTAATGCTGATGTTGATGCTGATGCTGATGATTCTGATGATGATGATGTTGATGTTTATGATGATGATGATGATGATGATGATGATGATGATGATGATGATGATGACGATGACGATGGTGATGACGATGATGATTATGATTATGATGATGATGATGATGATGATGATGATGATGATGATGATGATGATGATGATGATGATGATGATGCAGATGATGCAGATGATGCTGCTGCTGCTGATGATGATGATGATGATGATGATGATGATGATGATGATGATGATGATGATGATGATGATGATGATGATGATGATGATGATGATGATGATGATGATGATGATGATGATGATGATGATGATGATGATGATGATGATGATGATGATGATGATGATGATGATGATGAGATGATGCTGCTGATGCTGATGCTCATGCTGATGATGATGATGATGAGGAGGAGGAGGAGGAGGAGGAGGAGGAGAGGAGGAGGAGGAGGAGGAGGAGGAGAGGAGGGAGGAGGAGGAGGAGGAGGAGGAGGAGGAGGAGGTAGAGAGGAGGAGGAGGAGGAGGAGGAGGAGGAGGAGGAGGAGGAGGGGGAGGAGGAGGAGAGGGAGGAGGAGGAGGAGGAGGAGGAGGAGGAGGAGGAAGAAGAAGAAGAAGCAGAAGAAGAGGAAGAAGCAGAAGAATAAGGCGAAGACGAAGCAGACGAATAATAATAATAATAATACGAATAAGAAGAATAAGACTAATAACATTAATACTAAAAATAATAAGCATAACAACTAATCACAATAATAGTAAAAAGAATAATATTATTAAGACTACGACTTATAGTAATAAGCATAAAGATACGAATACTAATACTATCAATAATAAGAAGAATAATAAAGAATAATAGTAAGAAGAAGATGAGTAATAATAATAAAAACAAGACTAAGAATACTACTAATAAACAGACGAATAATAATACGAAGCAGAGCAATACTAATCATGTGAATAAGAAGACAACTAAGAAGAGTACGACACATAATAATACTACGAATACTAATATGAAGAATAATACTACAATTAATAATAAGAAGAACAATATTAATGAGACAAGGAGTAATAGGAATAAAACTACGACGGATATTAATACTACTAATGAAAATAAGAAGAATATCCATATGATTAAGAATAATACTCAGACTGATAATACTAATACTAAGAATCACAAGAATAATAATATGAAGGATAACAAGAGTAAGCATACGAAGAATAATATTAATACTAATACCAATAATAGTAATACTAATAACACTAATACTAATATTAATAATAATACTATTAATAATAATACTAATAATAATACTATTCATACTGATACTAATAATACGAATAATCATCTACTAATACGAGTACTAATAGGAATAATAAGAATGTAACTACTAAGAATAATCACACTAATAATACTAATAATAATAAGAATAATAAGACGAATCCGAATAACAATAATACTAAACATAATAAGAAGAATAATAAGAATAAGAAGAAGAAGAGGAGGAGGAGGAGGAGGAGGAGGAGGAGGAGGAGGAGGGGGAGGAGGAGGCGGAGGCGGAGGACGGGGAGGAGGAATTGAGGAGGAGGAGGACGAGGTGGAGGAGCGGGAGGAGGAGGAGGAGGAGGAGGAGGAGGAGGGGGAGAAGGTGGAGGAGGAGGCAGGAGGAAGGAGGAAGAGGAGGAGAGAGGAGGAGGAGGAGGAGGAGGAGGAGGAGGAGGAGGAGGAGGAGGAGGAGGAGGAGGAGGAGGAGGAGGAGGAGGAGGAGGAGGAGGAGGAGGAGGAGGAGGAGGAGGAGGAGGAGGAGGAGGAGGAGGAGGAGGAGGAGGATGATGATGATGATGATGCTGATGCTGATGCTCATGCTGATGCTGATGCTGATGATGATGATGATGATGATGGGAGGAGGAGGATGAGGAGCGGGAGGAGGAGGAGGAGGAGGAGGAGGAGGAGGAGGAGGAGGAGGAGGAGGAGGAGGGGAGAAGGTGGAGGAGGAGGAACAGGAGGAAGAGGAAGAGGAGAGGAGGAGGAGGAGGAGGAGGAGGAGGAGGAGGAGGGAGAAAGAGGAGGAGGAGGAGGAGGAGGAGGAGGAGGACGAGGAGGAGGAGAAGGTGGAGGCGGAAGCGGAGGCGGCGGCGGCGGCGGAGGAGGAGGAGGAGGAGGAGGAGGAGGAGGAGGAGGAGGAGGAGGAGTGGGAACAGCAGGAGGAGGAGGAGGAGGAGGAGGAGGACGAGGAGGAAAAGGAAGAGGAGAAAGAGGAGGATAACGAGGAGTGGGTAGCCATTTTGGCTCAAGTCCGTAGTGTTTCTGGCACCGGACCTGAACATACAAGCACGGGGGTCGCGGTCACACAGTTTACCCCTCGCATTGGCCCTCGCCAGGGCAGCCCGCGGCCGGCTCTGATCCCTCCTCCACATCAGAAGTTCTCCCCACCCGTTCCACCGCCACACGAGTGGGAATAATTACTAGGGTAGGTGGGCGAACTGCGGGGGAGGCGGGGAAGAAGGTTGGAGGTTGAGCCAGAAGTGAGTGACGGTTGGGTGGTGGCTCTCTCAGGACCAGGTGGAAAGTTGGCTCTTCGTGTTGTCGCCTCCGAGGCCCCTGCAATGAGCTGGTGACTAAGGGTGCAACAAAGGAGGTGCACGAGAGAGCTCTAGTCGTTGGTCTTGGGGAAGTAGGTTGTTCCACCCATGCGGCCACGTGATAAGTGCTTTGGCAGTGCGTCGGGTGATCATCATACATGGGTGAGAAAGCCACGGCTGGTTCTGAAACGCTGTCAGATCGCGGACCCGCTGCATAGCACAGCCTGTTGTAGCCGTAGCCGCTGTAGGTGCAGGTGGTACGTCAGATCAATTTTGGATGAGAAGGTCATGGCGGGTTTTGAAGCACTACGTTACCGTGGGCCCAATGTCTTCGCGCCTCCTGAGGTTGCCGCTGTCCCCGTTTGCTGGTGTGGCCGTCGATTGTGAGTATGTTGGGTGAGTGCCGAGTGCCGAGTGCCGTAAAAGGAGAGAATGGGTAGGTGGTGGGACAGCTGGTGGGGCGTGGCGGTGCCTGAGCAACATTGGGTAGTAACCTGCGGTCGCTGGTAGCCGAGCTCGAGGATACATGTGTGACCGTAGCACGCACGCAGAGGTTATGACCTTTGTAGGTGCACAGTACTTAAGGAGGTGGTTTACTCTCGGGAGTTCATCAACTGCTATGGCTGGCAACGCCCGCTGACAGGTATGTGCGGCTGCCTGGAAAATGGGCGGGGCCATGTTGCCAACGTATCCAAAACCTTATCGTCAAAGCTCGGGCTATGCGTATCTCTATTGTTCTTATGGGACCTCCAGGTTACTTTTGGAGAATGGGACCCATACGTGGTACTGTTTAAGATTTAGGCCTGCAAGTCATGCGAATGCGGTGTTGCCACGTTGGTCTGAAGTTCGATCGTTCGAATCGTCTGCCGAGCGGTTCGTACTTACAGGTGGCAACCACCCACGCGCGCATTCGCGCCAACCTGTGGAAATTCACGTGCCAAGTCGCGGGGAAACCTGCTGAACAAGCCGAACCTGACTTAGGCTGGTACGGCCAAGGCGCTCAGAGGGCGGGATGGCGAAACAAAGCGATCGCTATCATGATTGCGCGCTGATTGACCAAGTAGATAATCACAAAACACAATGAAATCATACCAATGCTGTACATCTCAGCGTAAACACTCGAGTGGATGAAGGAGCTCGGGCTTACGTGCGGTCTCCTTACACATTGCCCTCGTTGGGGCCATGTGGTACGCCGGGTGGCGATGAACTTCGACGACAATGCTATCATGCAGGATATTCAGGTTCAGGACCAACCTGTCGGGTGCAATTGCCATGCGCCGTTGCCGAGTGGAGTGACTAACATTCGTGCTCGACTGTACTGGGAGCCTCCGGCTCCAGCCTTGATCGGCAACGAGGAGCAGCGAACGCGCCCAAGGCAAGTTGCGACCGTCGATGGCGATTGTTTTCTCCCCCCTTCGACTGAGCATGGCTGCGCTCTACCCCCGATTCCCGAATGTCCGACGCTTAAAACACCTGGCGCTGAACAGCAACAGGCAGGACGACCTACTGATGCCCGGATGAAGCAGAACGAGCAGCAGAAAGCTGACAAAGAAGTTGGCATCTAACCGCGCAAGAAACCCAAGAAGGTCGATGACGGCACCGACGACTGCGGCGAGGACAGGGCCTGGGTGTGGAGCTTAGTACACTGACGTTCCTCTGGACTCCGACAGCGACGAAGACGAAGAAGCCTTCCTTGCCCTACCATTGGGATTACCTGCGGATGCATATGCTGCTGTGTTTTCCATCGTCTCAACCTGGTGCTACGGACGCATTGGAATTGCGTGGAGGCAACGGGGGAATATCGCAGTTAGCCTTCAGCCGAGGTCTACCCGCAGGGGGCAACCTCGTCAAACGTTCTTACGTTGACCTTGGAAGCAAGGAAGTCCAGGATGCAGTAATGCATTACTTGGGCCTTTTCTTTTTTTTTTTTTTTTTTTGGGGGGGGGGGGCCCGGGGGATGTTGTTATATTACAGCCAAGCTGCAGAGCGACTGGTCTACCTTCCTGCTTCGACTCGCGGATCAAATCTGACACGTGGTATGAACATCACATGGGGGATCTTCCGCGCAACAAGTTTTGTGAAAGGGTTGCCGTGCGTCAAGACGACCTCCGACGGTTCTACCTACGAGAACAACCCAGCGGGTACTGGGATGGATGAAACAAAACACCATGAACGACCATCCAAGCGCGGGGGCACTCGCAAGGTCACCGTAGACCGATGCACCGCGGGTCTCCGTGACTCCCATGGTGTAGTAATGCGAGATCTTATTGAGATAGCGACCAACCACCGCTTATTGCTAATGCCCTTCGAGAGCAGACGGTGCGCGGGCCATCGCCACATGCCCCGGCATGCATCGGGGAACTGGCCAGGGCCGCCCAATAAATTCGGAGGATGCACTCCCGTTCGAGCGATTCAAATTGCACACGACATGTTCGCAGTGAATCGTGATCCAATTCAGGGCCATCCTCATGCGTCATGTGGTCTTGTTACGAACGCGCGTGGATCCGGTTTTGATGATTTAACAATCCGACGACATTCTGACGGTTTCACCATGAGACCGCCGTCCGGGGTATGGGGGTGTCCTGCGTGCGCTGATGACGTCAACGTGAACATGCACGCCTCATCGCATGATGGCGACCCCAAACACTCTAGGTGGCACGACAAAGAGTTACTACTGGGAGTGTCCCAGCCGCAAAAAGAATTCATCACGCTTCGCGTATCCCCGCCAGCCCGTCCAGAAACGACGCCCAGGCGAGTAGAGGGTCGTCCTGATGGGCTTTTCGGCGTCTTGGGTGCCTCGGGGGGGCCTCTTTGGGCCGTTTGGGGTCCTCTTGGGGGCCTCCAGGGGGCCTCTTGGGGCCATCTTGGGGCCTCCTGGTGCCTCCTGGGCGCTCTTTGGGGCCATCTTGGAGGAAATCGATCCAAGAAGAGGGGGGCTTTAATTGGCGCTGTCCCCTCAGAAGGCCAACATGGGGCCAAAACCTTGGTAAAATCAATGATTTTGGCTTGAAAGAAGATGGTGGTTAATTAGCGCTGCCCCCCTCAGAAGGCCAAAGTGGGGCCAAAACCTTAGTAAACTCAATGATTTTGGCTTCAAAGAAGAGGGGGGGATTTTTCTGCCCCCCCCCGTCGGGGCCGCGATCCTCGTGAGGGGTGTCGAATTTTAGCCCTCCCGGGAGTCGAAAAAGACCCCTCCAACCACCCGCGGGGCGCCCTCTCCAGGCCCAGGGGGAGGGGGTAGGGGGAGGGGTGAACCCCTCCCCGAAGGGGAAGAAGGGGGTTGAGAACAGAGCGGGCTCTCTAAACCACTCACGCCCAAAGGGCTGGTGGGATTATGGTATGGCTAAGCCTGGTCATTTACCCACACCTGGCAAGTGTAAGTTTGCCAAACCGTGGAAGCTGCCTGACGGCCGCGGACGGGGGCCTGCAACCCTTGCCGAACCGGCAGCCCCACCACCTGCGGCGGCGGCTGCTCCCGGTGCACCACCACCTGCGGCGGCAGTTGCTTCCCTGGCACCAGCCGCCAAACAGCTGCGCGGCTACGAGCTCCGAGGCCTGGCTCCAGAGCTGGGCCGACAGCGGGCGCCAGCATCCGCGACGATACAGTAGACAGACATGCTGCTGAACCGGCGGCGGGGCAACTTGTTTCAAGTGGGGCCAGCGGCGAGGGCGACCACAGACGACTGCCACAATTAGTGGCCAGACGTGGGCGACAACCAGGAGGCGGTCCACCTCCACCACCGCCGGCGGGTAACCCTGCTTCTCGTCCAAAGCGTCCAGACTTTTCGAGGTTCGACGTGCAAATCAGTCCACGGAACTTGCGCGGCCTTGGCCCAGGCGTGGTAACGCGCGAGTTACGAAAACTACACCAGCGGTGGTTCCACGCCAAAGAGCCTAAGACGAGACTCATCTTGACCACGGCAGGTCTGGGCAGCGGTAGGCTGAATTTGGTAAAAAGGCGTCTGTGACAGTTGCCGGGGGTGCAGGGCTTGGTAAAAGCTTGGGCATCTTGCCATGTTGTCTACTGCAATCCCTGGCAAGTTTAATGTGAACTCCAATGCGACCTGATGTTCTACAAACAGGAACACATTATATTTCATGTAATCGATCGCCGCATTCGATGCGGTGCTGGAATTGAGATACCCGACAAAACCATGACCAGCATCTTAGACGCGTACCATCTGTGCTGGATGCAATTTGGACCTGCCAGAGTTCTTTTGGTCTGACGGGGAAGGCGCGCTCAATGACGACTCCGCAAAGGCAGTCCGTAGGGCAGAGGGCATTGAGTTGGGGGTGCGTGTGCGTGGGCAACGCGCTACGACCATGGAAACCATGAGTGGTATATTACAGCGCCCACTTCACGTCATGGAGGTTGAACTCAACAGGTTAGACGTACCACTTGTTTTTACCCGTCTATTGCATGCTATGATGCGGTATCTCCACGCAGCGCGCTGTTCGGCCGACAACCGGCGATGTTGCCCGACTTGCCTGTTCTGGACCACGAACGGCAAACGGAGCCGTCCGATCATTTTCGAGAAAAGATTTTCCGCCGAGTATGCCGTGGGGCTATCATCCAAGCCACTGCAGCAGCTAAGGCGAACCGTGCACTACGGACTAAGACGATTATCGCTGGTCAGCATTATTCTGACGAAGGAGATCTGGTCGACTATCATCGCCCCGCCACAACGAAAGACGACTGGGCTGACTGGGTTGGGGCCCTGCCCAGTCGCGCGGAACGATCCCGACAGGGGTCGGACCATCATGGGAGTTGGGAACCGCAGTGTGCGAGTTCAGTGCGGTGACGCACGACGTTCACTGTGCATTGAAGCTCTGGCGGCGCGGGAGATTGGCTCGGACGACGCAGCAGCGCGGACTGTTTTGGTATTTTTCGCCAGTTTACTAGCGGGGCGACCTGCCGTGACTTTTGGATGCCCCCCGACCATTTTGAGGAGCATTCCAGATGACGAGTGCGAGCCCGCACTCCCCTAAGGTACACTTAGCTCTTCAGTGCCTCATCAGGGGCATTTTTCGCATTGGAAACGTAGTTTCTGTCAGGTTGGCCAAGAGCATTCACAGGCTACCTCCTGTGACGTATGCTGGCAGTTGTACACTGGTGCGCTATGACAACGACGTGGGCCCCTGCTTCCATTACTACGAAGCCGAAGGCGCTGCCCGAACTATTTAATATATTTCTGGACCAGCACGCTCAAGAAACATCTAGTGCCTCAAGCCCATCAAACCTCAAGCAGGCTTCGATCGAGACATGATGCATGTCGAAGAACAGGCCGACATGGCAATAGAAGGCAACGGCGCCGTGGAGGCCCCAGAAATCGAACCGCCGCAGGAAGACGGGCGGCTTCCCGCCGCCCATGGGGAATCAGAGGCGGGCTTCGAGGCACGCATTATGGACGTGTTGTGCGCAGAACTACATGACGAAAGGGAACTATTGGAGGCAACTCCAATACGCGAGCTCTACACTGTATCCGCGCATATGATCACTGACAACCGCGTGCTGGTCACAGTGCCCGAAGGGCAGCGGGGGCACCTGCCGGCGCGGGGCAACCCACAGGACAGACACAACCGAGACATATCATGTCCCATTGTGTTCCACGGGCGAAGATGACGGCCGCGGCTTGGATTCTGACGAGCACGGATGATTCGTAGAACTTTGCTTTCCGGCAGACATGCCAAAGGTTGTCTCATCCGAGCAACGGCGTCGGATACTGGATTTCGACCGCGTGACCGCTATGCGAGTCTATGTGACCGTTGCAGCTAAACGAGCTGTGGTCGGCAAGGTGGACGACCTTCTCACGAAAGCTGATATCCGGGCGAATCCAGTCGAAGTGTCGAAGGCCCTACACACTCAATTCAAGACATGGTTTGGCAACAACTGTTTCAACGTGCAAGATATTCCCAACACGTCAAACATCATGACTTCGAGGTGCGCACGCACACTGACGTTCGTGAAGAACGAAAGGGCGAGATGGAACATACCATGACTAGGCTTGGTACTTCGGGGCTTCATGGGCTTCGAAGCCTTCGATGTGGAGACGTTCTCAGGGGCGGCGAAGCGGTCGAGTCAACGACTACTCGCCAGCGCGGCAGCGTGCATGAAGCAGTGGGTCATTGCTTCCCTCGACATCAACATGGCTTTCCTGGATTGACTTACTTATCGGGGGCTTGCTGAAGCAACTGATGACAAGGAACGTGTGGCGTGCTTCACATTGCCACCTGGTTCAGCATCTTTGTTCAGATCCTTCCAGGCTTCCAGAATTATTGTGAGTCGAGACATTTTTTACAGTGCCTTAAACCAGATAATGGCACCGAGGATGCACCATGAGCCTTCTCACTGAAGCTCAGGAAGACCACGGGGGGGGGGTGGTGGTCTCAAACCCGCGTCCCGCGACGAGGAGTTCGAGGCAACATGCTGGCCTTTCCACGGCCGAGCATGTTGATGGCATCAATATCGCCGGTGCTGGGAACACCTTTGACAAGTGCGTCAAGTGTGTTCAGGATAAGTTTGGTAAATGTAAATTCAACAAAGAAACATATACCAATTGCGCCGTGAGATACGCAAAGGACGGCGACGGTAATGTTACATTTGATCAAGGCGAATCCATAAAACAGCTCCGTCCTATCCAGCACCACGAACTCACGGGCGCAGATGCTGGGGCCGAGGCGTCGAAGATGGCTACCGTCATGTTTGTCAGCCTCAGAGGCGCTTTGGCTTGCGCCCTGATGACCCAAGTTTGTCTACTGGTATAGGTTCCTCAATCAGAGCTTGCCTCTGTAGGGGTCCTAGCGGATTTATGGGTAGGTGAGGTGTGCCGCCGATTCGGTGCCCGGGTGCCGGGGTGCCCGGGTTCGCCGCCGATTCGGTGGCCGGGCCCGGGTGCCCGGATGCCCGGGTGCCCGGGTGCCCGGGTGACGGGCGCCCAGTGCCCGGGTGGGTGCCCGGGTGCCGGGTGCCGGGTGCCCGGGTGCCCGGTGCCCTGTAGCCCTATAGCCTTATAGCCTTATATCCCTTTCGCCCTATAGCCCTATGGCCCAATAACCCCCGTAGCCGTATATAACCATATAGCCCATATAGCATATAGCGCCCAAGAGCCCATATAGCCCTGTAGCCCTATAGCCCTACAGGCCTAAAAAGATTATGCTTGGGTGTTTCTCTGGTAGCATTCTATCGCTACCTCGTTTTCAAGAACCGACCAACGTGCAAGTGCGGCGACTGAGCGCGATTTCCAGGGAGTTGCAGGCCTGCCCCAATTTCGGCATCACCCTGACATACTTATACTATATGTGCTTCGCCCCCCCGGAGGCGACGCGCGCACCGAGAAATCTTATAGTATATGCGTCGTGGGGGGCGCTTTCTGGCCACACCGCTCGGGAAACGATATACTACAAGATGGGTATACTATATGTTCGGGTCGGACGCGCGCCTCCAAGGAGGACATATAGTACTAGTATGTATTTGTGCTTCCCACAATTGTCTATCAAGCGATGACTCCAACTGGCGAGGTCGACCTGCACGGCGACTCAGGCTACCGCCGTCTGACTGGAGATGCCGATGACGAAGTCAAAGGCTCTGGTATTCGAAGGCCTGCTAAGGCGTGGGCGCGCGCATGCTGGTAAGCCCGTCGTCCATCTTGTCGACGCGTGCTGCAAGTCTCATCGTCGCTGGCAGGTCCGCTCGAGCTACTAAGCGGAAACACTTGCGGCGGCCCGCAACATGGCGGATTGCTATCCCGCGATCGTCACTCTGCACGAACTCCACGCAGGGCCGATGACAACCACTCAACTAACGGATATACTTCGGGAGGGCGGCTTGAGCATGAAGGCCACCTAAACTTACCTAAACCATCGATGCAGCATTTGTCTTCAAATCCTGGTCAAGCAAAGGCCAGAAGATGCCGACTCTATGTGAACTTCGAGGGCGCATCAGTTGGATACAACAAAGGATGGACCGAGGTATCGTGCACGTTGTGCATTGGTGTGACACTCGCGATATGACTGCGGATGGCCACACTAAGAGGAGCATCGACACAGACATGCGCCTACAGGTCATGGGAGGAGCGCAATACTTAGTCCGACACACTGCCTACTGGGCTGGCCAGACAAGATCATTTGAGCCGCCTGAGGAGTAGTTATATAAGAGGTAACTTGCCTGCAAGGTAACTTGCATGCGGGCCAGCCTGCCTTTGTTGAGCCCGCCTGCTGATGCCTACCTTGCGTAATACAGTGTTTTGCTGTATAGCTGGGGGCGGACTCGGGCTTCGTCTCCTCCCCCCCCGACTAAAGGAGGCCGGGCAAAGGCGAGAGGTAGCGAGGGTTTGTCCGCGGCCGCTTGTTCTCAAGCGGCCGGCCGCCGACGTATGTTCGTGCCTCATCGCGAGGCGCACTATTTGCCATTGGGACCTAACGTATCTTCGCTTGACATGGCTTGTCGCTCCCGCGACTCTTCCCCGCTCTTGGGACTATCGTTACTACGGTATAGCAGAGTTGGATACGGTCTTCGTCTGATGCGAAGCATCTGGTTGGGCCTCCCGACCCCCTTCAAATTAAGCTTTCTCCGCAAATTCGGCGCACCGTCACCAGTTTCGTAGCCCTGTAGGGGGATCCCCCTCCTTCGGCCCACCTGCCTCGCGGTACTCACGCTTGCATGTGGTTGGGTCCTTCGCCATGATTTTCTTTTCTGTTCTCTTTCTCTCTCTCTCTCTCTCTTTCCCTCTCGCTCTGTATCGTTTTTTTTTTTTTTTTTTTTTTTGTTTTCTTTCCCCCCCCCCCCTCCGTTTTTTTTCCCCCCACTAGTTTTTTTTTTTTTTTTTTTGTTTTTCTCTCTCTCTCTCTCTGTATATATATATATGTATGTCCTGGTGCTCCTCGTTCTCCTCCTACTCCTCGTCCCTCTCTGCCATCACTGCCTTCCTTTTGGTCATCCTCTTCCCTCCCGGGAGGCTCAGCTTGATGTTGTAGAACTCGTTCAAGAGCGGGGCCTGCTGCGAGACCTGAGGCGGGGGGTGCTTGGGTGGGGCCTGAAGGTCTCGTTCGGCAAGTGCGTCGTCGCGCTGGCGCATCATTGTCAGACCCCTTTCCTCTCGTTTCTTCCTAGATGTTTAGCTAGCTAGAAAGCACAAGACCAGGGAGTGGTCAACCCGAATCCGCCACCGCGCATCGCAGGTTCCCTCGCGCGGGCATCCGACCAACTACGGCAGTGGTGCCCCGTGAGGCCGCCGAAAGTACGTCTCCGAACAGAGGTGTGAGCTTGATTCGGCGATTCAGGCTAGCTTTGAGTGTGTTCTTGCGTTTGCTGCCACGTGCTACCTGCCCGTTCGGCATGCGGGCTTGGTCTGAGAGTAGGGGCGTGCACAAGCCTCCCACTTCGTGCGTGGCAGGTCGAGTCAAGGGACGCGTCTTAAGTTCATGTGCGAAAGCAAAGTGACATGGATGCGCTCCTTGCGTTCTGTGTTGGGCCCATAGCTGCTGCACTCAGGAATGGCACTCATGCTGGTTGTCTTTGGACTCAGCTGCTGCTTCTTGGTTCGGCGCCCCCGCGCCGTTTCTCGGCACGCAGACCGTCAAAACCAGGGCTCGAACAAAACGGTGTTTTGTCGATTTCGTGGACCGTCTTCGTTTTGATTTTGTGCTGCAGCAAAGGCGGAACGAAGGCACACCGCGATTTCGTGGACCCTTTTCGTCTTGATTCTGTGTGCTGCAGATCGAAGACAAACCCAGGGAAAACGGCAATAACAGCCAAACGGAAAAACCTGTTTAGCTCGAGCCCTGGTCAACAAAACAGCAGAAAAAACGGCCAAGGGACGAGAAGGCGGCCCCGCGGGGAAGGGGTCGGGACTGCGAGGGCCGGGTGCTGGCAACAAAACTGCTGCGACCTCGGCTTCCCGGGGCGGCACAAGAGAGGGGTGATGACCAGGGGGGGGGGGGGGTCAGCATGGGGGGGCCTCTCCCTGTTTCAAGCATGGGGGGGGTCAGCATGGGGGGTCAGCACGGGGGGGTCAGCATGGGGGGGTCAGCATGGGGGGTCAGCATGGGGGGGGGGGGTCAGCATGGGGGGTCAGCATGGGGGGGGGTCAGCATGGGGGGGGCAGGACATCTCCCCAGATTTCATGGCGCCTCTTCCTGTTTCAATACGTCCCCGGCCCCTCCCGGACGCGCACCTTTTTCGTAGGCGGCGAGGCGGCGAAATCCGCACCAGCGTAACAGCTAGGTAGGGGCACCAACTAGCGATTTGGCCGGCGTGCATGGAGGGACGGGGGAGGCCGACGATAGGAAGGAGGGACGCTCAGACGCCGAAGAATTCGACGATGAGCAGCCGGCGGGCGGTCCTGGCCGCGCAATGCCGCTGGCCATGATTTGCGCCCCCCCCCTTCTTGGACGCCCCCCTCTTGGACGCCCCCGATTCCTAGGAACATTGTGGTCTCGACCGCGGCGGCACAGCTGCCTGTGGCCCGTGTCAGGTATAGCATTCGGGCGTGTCCCTCTACAGGAGAAATAGTCAAAAATTGTCAAACAATAGTCTGGGTACGATTTTTCTATTAATTTTTGGCTATTTGGGGGCATTTTTGGATTATTTTTGATTTTTCGTCCAAAACCCGCCTGTCGGATGACATGCCCGACCTAAGTGTAGCAAGGATCCCGGCTAAGCGGAACCAGTTCTCGGCGGCGAGCGAGGGGGCATTGAGACGGAGAAGGCCTTGTCAGACGACGGCGGGACTTCTCAGAAGCCCTCGCGCCTGCTGAGAAGTTTGCTGCGTCCTCGGGGAAGGCTCAGAAAACTTCTCAGAAGGCCGGGGGAGTTCCGAGCCTCCTGACAAGGCCCGCCCCTTCTCATTTCCCCCCCGGGCTCGCCGCCGAGGTTGGTGATTGGGTCCCGAAACCCACGATATGGATTGGAATCACTAAACTAGGTCTGCCGTAGCTTCTGTTTTTCAGGTGACGGCAGTTACGGTTAGTGGAATGGGGCGCGGGGGGCGTCCCTCGGTACACTTTATCAAACCAGGTCCCACGCAACCCAGTCCTGCCAACGCCAGTGCCGCGCACATTCATTCTAACAAATTACAAGAGTTTCACGGATAGATGGTGGGTCGTTTTCAACATGTGGCTCTCGCCTATTCGCCGCGCGCATTCTTTTTAAACGTTCACAAGAACTTCACTCATTGAGGGCGTTCCCTGCACGAAATGCGGTTCTCGCATTAGCGCGGCGGACATTCGTCTTCTTGAAATTTGAAAGGGTTTGACGGATTCCCACGGCCAGCGTCGCAGAAATTGTGTTGGGAATTATTGAGAATTGTCAGGGCGCAACAGTTTTTTCGCGGTGTTGAAGTCCCAGGAATGATTCTCTGGCATGAATCAGGCTCGTCAACCCCCAACATGCACGTTGATTCGTGGCGTTGGAGTCCCGAGACTGGTGTTT
The DNA here is from genome assembly GCA_963575745.1 of Prorocentrum cordatum. Classification (NCBI taxonomy): domain Eukaryota; class Dinophyceae; order Prorocentrales; family Prorocentraceae; genus Prorocentrum; species Prorocentrum cordatum. The sequence continues at coordinate 59,080 of CAUYUJ010005310.1, forward strand.
CGGCGCGCTTCAGGATTTTCAAACTGTTGTCTCCCAATGGGGCACTTCCCTCAGTGGAAGTGAACACTTGTAGGGGCGAATACTGCTCTCCTCTCTCCCCTGTCGCCAGCCAGAAGGTGGCCCGTTCTCTCCGCGCCTTTCTGCTGACGCAGAGGATTTCAAGTATTGACTTTTCGGATGTATATTTGTCAGTCCGATTGTTTTCGGTGTTACAGCATGATGCCCCCGCTGCAACGTGTGCCTCCTTTTAGGATCGGCGCTTTGCTCCCGTCGTTCAGAACGGCGCTCTCGCCCCAGCGCTGGCAACTTTCCTGGATCCCTTGTTCATCGCTGTCGACCCCCTCATTTTCCCTCCTCCGCCTCTCTTTGGTCCTCCTGCCCCTCTCGGACCTTCCACTCCAGTTCCTGCTGCTGCTGTTCGACTCCGATTCCAATACCAACTCCTTTCACTCCGATTCAAGTTCCTCCTTCCACATGCTCCTTTTTCCTCTGCTTTCCCTTCTGCTCATCCTGCTGTTCACCCGCCAACCCCTCCTCCTTCTCCTCCTCCTTCTCCTCCTCCTCCTCCTCCTCCTCCTCCTCCTCCCGTGTACGCCGTCCCCCACTTCTGGTTGCGCCTGGCACGGTCGGGGTCTCCTTCAGAGCTCCAGGTCGGCCAGGACACGCGCCCGCGGATAGAGAGAGCACATCGGCGCAAGGGGCGGAGATGGGGAGGCCATGCTCAGTATCGTTTAACCGATCCCAATCCCCATCCCCATCCCCGTCGAGACCCCCACCAAATTACCACCCCAGTTGGGGATACACCCTTCGAAACCCGAAAGGAACGACCTACATCCCCATCTAGGGGGGTAAATCGGCCAGTGGGGCCCAGGTCACGTCGCTGGGGATGGGGATCGGTTAAACGACACCCACATGCAGCATGTCGGATGTAGCGCGAGCGCATCTACCCATATACCTGGCCGCTACAATTTTTTGGGTGCGCGGGCCCCAGAGGTCTGGGCCACTTCCCCGAGGTGGGCTTTTCTTCCCGAGCCGTTTTTTGACGCTCCCGAGGCCCTGCGAGGGCCCCCGGAGGCCGAGAATAGCCAAATTCCCGCCGCCCCATTTTTTTTGGAGCGTCGGATCTCTGGGCAGCGGGCCTCTCTCGTCTCTCCTCCCTTTGCCTCCCTCCTGGGCGGCTGGGAGGTCCTACGTGCTCGCCTTCCGGGCGCTCCGGCTGGAGCGCGAGTACGACGGGGTGCTGAGGCTCCACGGGTGCGCGCGGGCAGAGGGCTGCGCGGCTGCGCTGCGCAGGGGAGGGCCGCCAGGGCCGTGGGCCTCTCGGGGCGGCCCTGGCAGAGGGCCCACTTCCCGAGCATCTTCATGCCGTTTCGATTGACTTTCGGTGCCTGAATCTGCAGAAGGTGAAACACAATACGGATGGGTTTTCGAGGTTCAAAAGCCCACATGGATTTCACCTTAGGCCCTCCACCCTATGAAAATGCTCAGACTTCGACCTGGTCGATCCGAGTCGAGTCGATACCGATCTTGGCCGGCCCGATCCGCTTCGGTTCCTATGATCCGGCGATGCGATGCGGCACGATGCTCGCATGGCGCTGTTGTGCTTCCCTGGCGCGACGGATCCGATTCGATTCTGACCCTGTGCCGTTGCGGCTCGATTCGACCGACGCCTGCTCCGATCCGATCCGACTCCTCGATTCGGTGCTGACTGCTCCTGCCAGGGCCAGGGGCCTTCGATGTCCAGTCCTCCTACGCCGCGACTCGACGTCCTTTTTGCACCCCTCTCGCCATTCTGGAACAGCTGGCGCGAGAGGTAAGATTAACCCAACTTTTGGATCGATACAGCGGGAACCCATGCCAAGAAGCACCCTGCGTGCCTCCAGGGTGCCCTGGGTTTCTTGGGTTTCGATGGTTTTGCTATGGAAAGCGTGGCGTTCCCACATCTAAAATCAGTGCACGTCCCTGGGTCTCAGGGTTGGGTTTCTTGTGGAAGATTCCTTGTGGTCCAGCCCCTACTGCAGGATCATCCCAACTTTTGGATCGATACTCTTCTGGTAGGTTCGCGTCGTGTCGACCGCCAGCGACCCCGCCGTCGGCGTTCAACGCTGAACGCCGCCAGCGACCCAGAATCGGTCGATGTTCGGGAGCCTTGAGACAGGAGTCAATGCAAACGGGGGTCAGCCAGAGCGCGGGATCTTGCAGGATCCTTCAGAGCCAGGGTTGCATTGACCCAGGCTTGGGTGCAGGAACCTGCAGGATCTTTCAGGATCTTGCAGGATCCTGCAAGGCCTGACTGACCCGGGTCTGGATTGAGCCAGGTCAGCAGATCCCCGAGAGATCTAACGTTTCGGAAACGTCCGATCGTTCAAGGTTGACCGACCCCCGCGGTGTCAGGAACCAAGGCCGGGGTCGACGCGACACGAACCTGCGGGGATGCCCTTTCTTGTGCATCCAGGGAGGGTAATTACCCGATGCTCTGCGTGGTTTGGCCGGCGGAGGGTCTCGTGTTCTCGAGGGGTGTTCCCAGGTCCGACTGGGAAGATCAGCCCATCTCTTGGATCGATGCTCTTGTACGCTCTTCGCGACCTGGCTCTCCCCCTTGGACTGCTCCTCGCTCTGGGCGTGTCCGAGGCGCCCTGGGCCTTGGGTACAAGAGGCTCCCCTGCTCTTAGCCCTACATCGGGGAAATCCACCTACAGGCGGCTTTTGAGCCAAAAATCAAACATACTCGAACCGTGCACCGACATAACCACAGTGTGATCGAAGCATCGTCCCCTGACCATTGCCTGACCATCTTCTTGAAAACTCCCCCTGTAGAGGAGGAGGAGGAGGAGGAGGAGGAGGAGGAGGAGGAGGAGGAGGAGGAGGAGGAGGTGCCCGACTTGATCTTGGCCCGCGCTCTCGTGCCCGTGTCCCGGCGGCAGCCCAGAGGCCGGGCGTCGGGGCCGCCGCAGTCGGGGCAGGGTCGCGCCGCGCCGATGGCGGCGGCGGCGCGGGCGCCCGTGCGCGTCGAGGTCTCGAGCGCGCCACTCTGGGGGCCCGCTCTGGGCCTCTTCCTCCTCCTCCTCCTTCTCCTCCTCCTCCCTCCCTCCTCGTCAAGGGGGGGGGGGCGGAGAACATCGACCTGGAATCGGCGACGCGTCGCGGACAGACCGGCCGCGGGCCCCCCGTGGGCCCGTGAGAGCGCATCCGCGTGCGTCCGGGCGGGTCCCCAGGGCCCGCAGAGAGCCCCTGGCGTGAGGTCGGGCGTGTCCCTCTACGGGGGGGATGTTCAAAGATAGTCTGGGGATGATTTGTCGGTTGTTTCTGCCCATGTGGAGTACTGTCTGACTTTCTCAAATTGTTCGTCCAAAATCCCTCTGTAGGAGGACATGCCTGACCTAAGCCTGGCGCGAAGTTCTCGCCATGGG
>CAUYUJ010005311.1:0-49315 GCA_963575745.1 Prorocentrum cordatum
GGGTGGTTTTGCGATTTTTTGAAAGATATTTGACCATTTATTTTGAGAAAGCAGATTTTTACGCCGAGTATTGGCATATAAACTTCCCTCTAACAGCAGCTCAGCTCTCTCGATGCATTTTTACAGGAGCTGACTCCCAGGAACTAAGCGAATATGAAAATCGAAAAAATCGAACTTCAAGATTTTTAAAAATTCTGAATTTTTTGACTCTGTGTCGATTCTCTGCACTCTTACCAGTGAGAGGAGCTCTACGAGGTTCCCGGCGGTGACCAGGTTGACGGTTCACCGCCGGCGCCAGTAACTCGTAGCTTCCCTTAGCAGGTTATACCTCGTAGAGCTCTTCGGCATCGATGAGCTAGAGGAATTCCGGCGCGGGGTGGAGCTAGTTCGCCCACCCGGCCAGAACGGACAATGTGACAACTTTTGGGTGGTTTTCCGATTTTTTGAAAGATATTTGACCATTTATTTTGAGAAAGCAGATTTTTACGCCAAGTATTGGCATATAAACTTCCCTCTAACAGCAGCTCAGCTCTCTCGATGCATTTTTACAGGAGCTGACTTCCAGGAACTAAGCGAATATGAAAATCGAAAAAATCGAACTTCAAGATTTTTGAAAAATCTGGATTTTTTGACTCTGTGTCGATTCTCTGCACTCTTACCAGTGAGAGGAGCTCTACGAGGTTCCCGGCGGTGACCAGGTTGACGGTTCACCGCCGGCGCCAGTTGCTGGAAGATTAAGAGTAATTTCCGCGCGCTGGAGAGCTTGTTGGCAAAAAAAATCTCGACGGATAGCTGGAAGCTTAGAGTAACTCGTAGAGCTTCCTTAGCTAGTTATAGCTGGACGCTAAGAGTAATTCTGGCGCGCTGGAGAGCTAGTTGGCAAGAAAAATCTTGACGGAACGTTTGATGACTTTTGATCGGTTTAAAATTTTGTTCTCGAAATTTGACAATTCGTTAGAGCTCTAGTATTTTTTCCCGTGTTATTCGATCTTATTCCCGCTCGCCATCTTGATCTCAGCTCGATCGGGTAACTCTGAAGGCCAAAAAGCACTCTGGCGGGAACGGCCGTTTCGAGTCATTTTAATATGCGCTGTCGGTATTTTGTACTAAACTCGAGCTGTAGGGCAGCTACAGAGCTTGTAATCACGCTATCGCACTCAGAATCATCAAGCGCGTTTGCTGTCGAATCCATAGGTCTGAACTCGGTCTGCTAGCCGAGCTAGGTTCGCAAACCTATTCGTATTATTCGAGTTAACTTGATACACGTTGTCGATATTTTCTACTTAACTCGAGCTGTAGGCAGCTACAGTGCTGGCGAGCACGCCTATTGCACGCAGAATGATGAGGCGCGGTCGCTTGTTGAATGCATAGGTCTGAACTCCGTCTGCTAGCCGAGCTAGGTCTGCAAACCTATTCGTATTATTCGAGTCAACTTGATACGCGTTGTCGGTATTTTCTACTGAACTCGAGCTGTAGGGCAGCTACAGTGCTGGTAAGCACACCTATCGCACTCAGAATAATCAGGCGCGTTCGCCTGTTGAATCCAGAGCTCTGAACTCGGTCTGCTGCGTGATCTAGAATCACGAAACTGTTCGTATTCTTCCAGTCATCTTGAGAGCTACTGTTGGCGTTCTGCGCTCAGCTCGGGCTTAGGGGGGCTGCAGGGCGGGTAATCACAGGAATCGATTCGGAGACATCAGACGCATCTGTCTGTCGCATTCAGAGGTCCAAACTCGGTCCGATACTCGAGTTGGGCTGACAAACTACTTGTTCTCTGCAATTTTCCTCGACATTATATGTTGTCAGGAAGCTCTACGAGTCCCCCGGCGGTAACCAAGGTTGACGGTTTACCGCCGGCGCCCAGTAATTCCAGCGCGCTGGAGAGCTAGTACCTCGTAGAGCTCTTCGGCATCGATGAGCTAGAGGAATTCTGGCGCGGGGTGGAGCTAGTTAGCCCAGCCGGCCGAGGCGGACAATGTGACAACTTTTGGGTGGGTTTGCGAATATTTGAAAGATATTTGAGAATTCATTTTTAGAAAGCAGATTTTTCGCACCTGTAGACGACTATGAGGGCCTCTCTGTCTTAGTATGAGCTCTGTAGGCGCTTTTTTACTATCAAAACACTTGGGGGAACCAACTTCATGTCGACACGAAAAAATCATGTTTTTACTTTTCCAAGAAATGCTTCCAGAAGCTCTCTCTTGCGACCCTGAGCACTCTTAGGCGTGGAAGGAGCTCTACGAGGTCTCCGGCGGTGACCAGGTTGACGGTTCACCGCCGGCGCCAGTTGGCAAGAAAAATCTCGACGGAACTTTTGATGACTTTTGCTCGGTTGAAAATTTCGTTCTCGAAATTTGACAATTCGTTAGAGCTCTAGTATTTTTTCCCGTGATATTCGATCTTATTCCCGCTCTCCATCTTGATCTCAGCTCGATCGGGTAACTTTGAAGGCCAAAAAGCACTCTGGCGGGATCGGCCGTTTCGAGTCATCTTGATATGCGCTGACGGTTTTCTGAACATAACTCGAGCTCTAGGGCAGGTACAGAGCTGGTAAGCACAGCTAATGCATGCAGAATGATCAGGCGCGTTCGCCTGTTGAACAGAGAGGTCTGAACTCGGTCTGTCAGCCGAGCTAGGTCCGCAAACCTGTTTGTATTATTTGAGTAAACTTGGTACGCGTTGTCGGTATTTTATACTTAACTCGAGCTGTAGGGCAGCTGCAGTGCTGGTAAGCACTCGTATCGCACTGAGAATGATCAGACGCGTTCGCCTATTGAATCGATAGGTCTAAACTCGGTCTGCTAGCCGAGCTGCCGAGCTAGGTCTGCAAACCTATTTGTATTACTCGAGTCAACTTGATACGCGTTCTCGGTATTTTCTACTTAACTCGAGCTGTAGGCAGCTACAGTGCTGGTAAGCACACCTACCGCACTCAGAATTATCAGACGCGTTCGCCTGTTCAATACAGAGCTCTGAACTCGGTCTGTTGCGCGATCCAGAATCACGAACCTGTTTGTATTCTTCCAGTCATCTTGAGAGCTATTGTCGGCGTTCTGCACTTAATTCGGGCTGTAGGGAGGCTGTGGGGCGGGTAATCACAGGAATCGATTCGGAGACATCAGACGCGTGCGTCTGTCGCATTCAGAGGTCTGAACTCGGTCTGATACTCGAGTTGGGCTGAAAAACTATTCGTTCTCTGCAATTTTTTCCGACAGTATATGTTGTCAGGAAGCTCTACGAGTCCCCCGGCGGTAACAAAGGTTGACGGTTTACCGCCGGCGCCCAGTCTGAACATTCGTTAGAGCTCTAGTATTTTTTCTGCAATATTCGATCTTATTCCCGCTCGCCGTCTGGATCTCAGCTCGATCGGGTATCTTTTACTGCCAAAAAGCAGACGGGATCGACCGTTTCGAGTCATCTTTTCACGCGGTGACGGTTTTCTTAAGATAACTCGAGCTTCAGGACAGCTACAGAGCTGGTAAGCACAGCTACTCGATTCAGAATGATCAGGCGCGTTCGCCTGTTAAAGCCAAAGGTCTGAACTCGGTCTGCTAGCCTAGTTAGGTCCGCAAACCTATTCGTATTATCCGAATCATCCTGACAGACGCTCTCGGTTTCTGTACTTAACTCGAGCTACAGGGACAGGTAAAGAGCTGATACGTACAGAATCTGATTCAGAATTATCAGTGGCCGTTGTCTGTTGAATCCAGAGCTCTGAACTCGGTCTGCTGCCCGGTTGAAAATTTTGTTCTCGAAATTTGACAATTCATTAGAGCTCTAGTATTTTTTTCCCGTGATATTCGATCTTATTCCCGCTCGCCATCTTGATCTGAGCTCGATCGGGTAACTCTGAAGGCCAAAAAGCGTCCCGGCGGGAACGGCCGTTTCGAGTCATCTTGATACGCGCTGTCGGTATTTTGCACTTAACTCGAGCTGTAGGGCAGCTGGAGAGTTCGTAAGCAGCTATCGCATTCAGAATGATCATGCGCGTTCGCCTGTCGAATCCAGAGGCCTGAACTCGGTCTGCTAGCCGAGCGAGGTCTGCAAACTATTCGTATTATTCGAGTCATCTCGATAGACGCTCTCGGTTTTCTGTACTGAACTCGAGCTGTAGGGCAGCTGCAGGGCTGGTAAGCACGCCTATCGCATTCAGAATTATCACGCGCGTTCGCATGTTGAATCCAGAGGTCTGAAGTCGGTCTGCTAGCCGAGCTGGGTCCGCAAACCTATTCGTATTATTCGAGTCATCTTGATAGACGCTCTCGATTTTCTGTACTTAACCCGAGCTCTAGGGCAGCTACAGGGCTCATTGCGACAAAAATCGATGGGAAATCATCATTCGCGTTCGTCTATTGAACCAAGAGCTCTGAACTCGGTCTGCTGCCCGAACTAAGTTCGTGAAACTATTCGTATTGTCCGAATGATCTTGAGGCGTGCTCTGAATGTTCTGCACCCAACCGTGCTGGTGGAGGGCTACAGTGCTGCGGGTCACATATATCGATTTTCACACATCAGGCGCGTCTTCCGGTCGATCCGAGAGCTCGGAACTCGGTCTGCTTCGAACTAGGTGCGCAAAACTATTATATTATTCGAGTCGATACTGTCGGTTTTCTGCACTTGTTGTTTTGATAGTCTTGAGAGCTCTGAAATCGCTTGGGCTTAAAAATAGTCGTTCTTTGGAATTTTTTCCCACAGTATATGTTGTCAGGAAGCTCTACGAGTCCCCCGGCGGTAAGAAAGGTTGACGGTTTACCGCCGGCGCCCAGTTCTTCCAGGCTGCCAGGCAGATCTTCCTTGCGCGCTTTGCAGGGCCCCACGCATCGTTAACGGCGCCCCGCAAGCGTCTCCTGCGAGGTTTCCAGCGTCCCGCGCATCGTTTCAGGCGGCCTGGGCCGATTCGGCCAGGACGGACAAAGTGGTAACTTTTGCGTGGTTCTACTGCTAAAAAGCACACGGGCGGGATCGGCTGTTTCGAGTCATCTTACCTCGTAGAGCTCTTCGCAAAGAGCTAAGAGGAATTCGGGCGCAGGGTGGAGCTAGTTAGCCGGCACGACGAAAAGAGAGAATGTGGTAACCTGGGGTCGGTCTTTTTCGAGAAACCCACTGTATGAAAACCAAAACTCTTCATTTGTCGAATTTTTCGGCTCTCGCTTGAGAAGCTTCATTCGCGTGTTCGGAGGAGCGTTGTGTAAGAAGGGAGCTCTACGAGGTGCCCGGCGGTAACTTGGTTGACGGTTTATCGCCGGTTTCCAGTGTCACGCGCTGTTGGTTTATTAAGATAACTCGAGCTTCAGCACAGCTACAAGCTGGTAAGCACAGCTAATCGATACAGACTGATCAGGCGCGTTCGCTCGTGAACCGAGAGCTCTGAACTCGGTCTGCAAACCTATTCGTATCATTCGAGTCTTTTCGACATACGCTTTCAATTTTCTGTACTCAACTCGAGCTATAGGACAGCTAAAGAGCTGATACCTACAATCGCGTTTGTCTGTTGAATCCAGAGATCTGAGCTCCCTGCTGCCCGATCCATAATCGCGAAACTGTTCGTATTCTTCGAGTTACCCTGAGAGATGCTCTCGTTTTTCTCCACTTAAGTGCGGCTGTAGGGAGGCGTGCTGGTGACGAGAGCAATCGATTTGGAGACACCGGACGCGTGCGCCTGTGGAATTCATAGCTCGAAACTCGGTCTCCTGCCCGAACTCGGTCCGCGGAACTGTTCGTATTGTTCGAGTCATGCTGAAAGATACTATCGGCTTTCTACACTTAACTCGGTCTGTAAGGTGGCTGCAGGGCTAGTAATCACTGGAATCGATTTGGAGACATCAGTCGCGTTCGTCTTTCGAATCTAGAGCTCCGAACTCTGTCTGCTGCCCGAACTAGGTCCGCGAAACTATTCGTACTGTTCGAGTCATCCTGAGAGGTGCTGTCAGTTTTCTGCACTTAACTCGGGCTGTAGGGGGGCTGCAGGGCTGGTCATCACAGGAATCGAATCAGAGGCGTCCGCCTGTCGCTTTCAGGGGTCTGAACTGGGTCTGATACTTAAGCTGGGTTTGCCAAACTATTCGTTTTGTTCGACTTATCTTGAGAGATGCTGTCGATGAACGCACATAACCGGGGCTGTGGGGGAGCTGGAGAGCTCGTACAGAAGGCAATCCAGACGCATCGGGAGGCGTTCGGCTGCTGCATCGAGAGGTCGGACATCGCTTGGGCTGAAAAACTATTCGTTCTCTGCAATTTGTTTCGACATTATATATTGTCAGAAAGCCCTACGAGTCCCCCGGCAAGGATGGCTGACGGTTTACCGCCGGCGCCCAGTTGGCCCAGCCGGCCGAGGCGAGAATGTGATAACTTTTCGATAATTCTGCGAAAATTTGAAAGATATTTGACCATTTATTTTGAGAAAGCAGATTTTTTTAGGCCGAGCATTGGCATATAAACTTTTCTCTAACAGCAGCTTAGCTCTCTCGATGCATTTTTACACGAGCTGACTTCCAGGAACTAAGCGAATATGAACATCGAAAAAATCGAATTTGAAGATTTTCGAAAAATCTCAATTTTTTGACTCTGTGTCGATTCTCTGCACTCTTACCCGTGAGAGGAACTCTACGAGGTTCCCGGCGATGACCAGGTTAACGGTTCACCGCCGGCGCCACACCTCGTAGAGCTCTTCGGCAACGATGAGCTAGAGGAATTCCGGCGCGGGGTGGAGCTAGTACCTCGTAGAGCTCTTCGGCAAGATGAGCTTAGAGGAATTCGGGCGCAGGGTGGAGCTAGTTGGCCGACCCGACCTTAAGAGACAATGTGACGACTTGGGGGCGGTTTTTCAATCTTTGTGCAAAATTTGAACATTCGTTTTGAGAATTGGTATTTTTCTCACCTGTAGTGGGTTATGCCGCGCCTGCCAAATTTTCAGGTCTGTAGGTGCAGTATTACTATCAAAACACTTGGGGGAACCGACGTTGAATAAAAACAGAAAAACGTGATTTTTCGAGTTTTGTGTTTCGCGCTCCAGAAGCTTGCTCCATGTGTTCCGACGATCGCCGTGAGAAAAGAGCTCTACGAGGTTCCCGGCGGTAACCAGGTTGACGGTTTACCGCCGGCTCCCAGTTGGCCCAGCCGGCCGAGGCGGACAATGTGATAACTTTTCGGTGGTTTTGCGAAAATTTGAAAGATATTTGACCATTTATTTTGAGAAAGCAGATTCTTACGCCGAGCATTGGCGTATGAACTCCTCTCTGACAGCAGCTCAGCCTTGTCGATGCATTTTTGCATGAGTTGACTTCCAGGAACTTAGCGAATATGAACATCGAAAAAATCGAATTTGAAGATTTTCGAAAAATCTATATTTTTTCACTCTGTGTCGATTCTCTGCACTCACACTTGTGAGAGGTGCTCTACGAGGTTCCCGGCGGTGACCAGGTTGACGGTTCACCGCCGGCGCCAGTACCTCGTAGAGCTCTTCGTTATCGATGAGCTAGAGGAATTCCGGCGCAGGGTGGAGCTAGTTGGCTCACCCGGCCAGAAAGGACACAGTGGTAACTTTTCCCGGAGAGCTCGCTGAGAGCTAAAGGGTTTAAGATTAGAAGCCGGACGGTGGCCTCCACGGCGCTCCACGTTCCCCGCAGAAGCTCCGGTAAGCCGGCCACAGGTCCGGGGGAGCTTCCGGCAAGCTTTCACGCGCGCCTGCGTGCCTTCAGGCACGCATGGAAGCGTTTCTGGCAGCGTTTCCGCAGCGCTCCAGGGGGGCCCCCCAGGCTCTCCAGGAAAGATTTCCCGTTCCCGAGATTCTCTTTGCTCTCCGGGTAACTCGTAGAGCTTCCCTTAGCAAGTTATTCCCGGAGAGCTCGCTGAGAGCTAAACTCCTCCGCGGCGCCCCACGTAACTCGTAGAGCTTCCCTTAGCAAGTTGTTGCTGGAAGCTCAGGAGTAATCCCAGGGGGCTCGCTGAGAGCTAAAGGGTTTAAGATTAGAAGCCGGGCGGTGTTGGTGCCCGCAAGGAGCTCCTGCACGGCGGTCCACAGGCCTCGCAGCAGATCGCCTAAGCCGGCGACGTGTCCGGGAGAGCTTCCGGCACGCTTTCACGCGTGCCTGCAGGCGCGCCTCGAAGCGTTTCTGCCAACGGGGCTGCAGGGGAACTTCCAAGAGCCTTTCAGGAAATATGCTCTGTGCCGAAAGGGTTCCTTCGCTCTCCGGGCTTTCGACGCTACCAAGTTCCCGGAGAGCTCGGTGAGAGCTAAAGGGTTTACGATTAGAAGCTGGACGGTCCCAAGGCTCTCCAGGAAAGATTTTCCGTCCCCGAGATTCTCTTTGCTCTTCGGGTTTTCGACGCTACCAAGTAACTCGTAGAGCTTCCCTTAGCAAGTTATTGCTGGAAGATTAAGAGTAATTCCAGCGCGCTGGAGAGCTTGTTGGCAAGAAAAATCTCGACGGACCTTTTGGTGACTTTTGGTCGGTTGAAAATTTTGTTCTCGAAATCTGAACATTCGTTAGAGCTCTAGTATTTTTTCTGCAATATTCGATCTTATTCCCGCTCGCCGTCTGGATCTCAGCTCGATCGGGTATCTTTTACTGCCAAAAAGCAGACGGGATCGACCGTTTCGAGTCATCTTTTCACGCGGTGACGGTTTTCTTAAGATAACTCGAGCTTCAGGACAGCTACAGAGCTGGTAAGCACAGCTACTCGATTCAGAATGATCAGGCGCGTTCGCCTGTTAAAGCCAAAGGTCTGAACTCGGTCTGCTAGCCTAGTTAGGTCCGCAAACCTATTCGTATTATCCGAATCATCCTGACAGACGCTCTCGGTTTTCTGTACTTAACTCGAGCTACAGGGACAGGTAAAGAGCTGATACGTACAGAATCTGATTCAGAATTATCAGTGGCCGTTGTCTGTTGAATCCAGAGCTCTGAACTCGGTCTGCTGCCCGATCTAGAATCGCGAAACTATTCGTATTGTTCGAGTCATCTTGAGAGATGCTGTCGGCTCTCTGGACTTAACTCGGGCTGTAGGGGGGCTGCATGGCTGGTAATCACTGGAATCGATTCGGAGACATCAGTCGCGTTCGCCTTTCGAATCCAGAGCTCCGAATTCTGTCTGCTGCCCGAACTAGGTCCGCGAAACTATTCGTATTGTTCGAGTCATCCTGAGAGGTGCTGTCGGTTTCCTGCACTTAACTCGGGCTGTAGGGGGGGCTGCAGGGCTGGTCATCACAGGAATCGATTCAGAGACATCAGACGCGTCTGCCTGTCGCATGCAGAGGTCTGATACTCGAGCTAGGTGTGCCAAACTATTCGTATTGTTCGAGTCATCTTGAGAGGTGCTGTCGATTTACGCACGTAACTCGGCTGTAGGAGAGCTACAGAGGTCGTACAGAAGACAATCCACAAGCATCGGGGGCGTTCGGCTGTTGCATCCTAGAGGTTTGAAATTGCTTGGGCAAAAAAACTATTTTTTCGGTCTAATTTTTTTTTTTGACATTATATGTTGTCAGGAAGCTCTACGAGTCCCCCGGTGGTAAGAAAGGTTGACGGTTTACCGCCGGCGCCCAGTAACTCGTAGAGCTTCCCTTAGCAAGTCATTGCTGGAGCTTGACTCGTAGAGATTCCCTAAGCTAGTTGCTGAAGCTTAAGAGTGACTCATAGAGCTTTCCTAAGCTATTGTCGCGTAGAGCTTCCCTAAGCTAGTTGCTGGAAGCTTAAGAGTAATTCCGGCGCGCTGGAGAGCTAGTTGGCAAGAAAAATCTCGACGGAACTTTTGCTGACTTTGGGTCGGTTGAAAATTTTGTTCTCGAAATTTGAACATTCGTTAGAGCTCTAGTATTTTTTTCTGAGTTATTCGATCTTATTCCCGCTCGCCATCTTGATCTCAGATCGATCGGATGAATATTACATCGAAAAGCACGGTGGCGGGATCGGCCGTTTTGAGCCATCTTGATATGCGCTGACGGTTTTCTGAACATAACTCGAGCTTTATTTAGGACAGCTACAGAGCTGGTAAGCACAGCTAATCGATTCAGAATAATCATGCGCGTTCGCCTGTTGAACCCCGAGGTCTGAACTCGGTCTGCTAGCCGAGCTAGGTCCGCAAACCTATTCGTATAAATCGAGTCATCCTGACAGACGCTCTCGGTTTTCTGTACTTAACTCGAGCTGTAGAGCATCTGGAGAGCTCATTCTCACAGAAATCGATTGCGAATCATCAGGCGCGTTCGTCTGTTCCATCCAGAGGTCTGAACTCGGTCTGCTGCCCGAGCTAGGTTCGCGAACCTATTCGTAGTTCGAGTCATCTTGAGAGGTGCTGTCAGTTTTCTGCACTTAGCTCATGCTGTAGAGGGGCTAGAGGGCTCGTACTCACAGGGATCGATTCGGAGACGTCAGGCGCGTCCTCCTGCCCAATCCAGAGCTCAGAACTCGGTGTCCTGCCCGAGCTGGATCCGCAAACTATTCGTGTTCGAGTCATCTTGAGAGGTGCTGTTTGTTTTCTGTACTTTTTTCGAGCTGTAAGGGAGCTGCAGGACTGTTAATCACTGGACTCGATTCGGAGTGATCCATCGCGCCTTGCTGTCGCATTGAGAGCTCGAAACTCGGTCTGCTGCCCGAGCTAGGTCCGCGAAACTATTCGTATTGTTCGAGTCATCTTCATGCAGTTGATTTCTGCGCTTAACTCGGGGTGTAAAGGGGGTGCAGGGCTGCTGATCACAGAAATCGATGCGGAGACATCAGGCGCGTCCGGCTGTTGCATTCAGAGGTCTCAACTCGGTCTGATACTCGAGCTAGATTCGCGAAGCTATCGTATTGTTCGAGTGATCTTGGGAGGTGTTGTCGATTTTCGCACGCAACTCGGGCTGTAGCAGAGCTACGGAGCTCGTGCGCACAGAAAACGATTCAGAATGAGGAGCGTTCGGCTGTTGCATCGAGACGTCTGACATCGCCTGGGCTGAAAAACTATTCGTTCTCTGTATTTTTTTCGACATTATATGTTATCAGGAAGCTCTACGAGTCTCCCGGCGGTAACCAAGGTTGACGGTTTACCGCCGGCGCCCAGTTGCTGGAAGCTTAAGAGTGACTCGTAGAGCTTCCCTAAGCTAGTTGCTGGAAGCTTAAGAGTAATTCCGGCGCGCTGGAGAGCTAGTTGGCAAGAAAAATCTCGACGGAACTTTTGCTGACTTTGGGTCGGTCGAAAATTTTGTTCTCGAAATTTGAACATTCGTTAGAGCTCTAGTATTTTTTCTGAGTCATTCGATCTTATTCCCGCTCGCCATCTTGATCTCAGATCGATCGGGTGAATATTACTATCGAAAAGCACGGTGGCGGGATCGGCCGTTTCGAGTCATCTTGATACGCGCTGACGGTTTTTTGAACATAACTCGAGCTGTAGGACAGCTACAGAGCTGGTAAGCACAGCTGATCGATGTAGAATGATTAGGCGTGTTCGCCTGTTGAATCCAGAGGTCTGAACTCGGTCTGTTAGCCGAGCTAGGTCCGCAAACCTGTTCGTATTATCCGAGTCATCTTGACAGGCACTTTCGGTTTTCTGTACTTAACTCGAGCTGTAGGACAGCTACAGAGCTGATGTTTACAGAAACCGAGTCAGAATCATCAGTTGCGTTGGTCTGTCGGTGCTCTGAACTTGGTCTGCTGCCCGATCTAGAATCGCGAAACTATTCGTATTGGTCGAGTCATCTTGAGAAGTGCTCTCGGTTTTCTGCACTGAACTCGCGCTGAGGGGGCTACAGTGCTGGTGGTCACAGGAATCGATTTGAAGACATCAGGCGCGTCCGCCTGTCGAATCCAGCGCTCGGAACTCGGTCTGCTGCCCGAATTAGGTATGCGAAACTTCTGTGTTGTTCGAGTCATCCTGAGAGGTGCTGTCGGTTTTCTGCACTTAACTCGGGCTGTAGGGGGGCTGCAGGGCTGGTAATGACAGGAGTCGATTCGCAGACATCAGACGCGTCCGTCTGTCGCATTCAGAGGTCAAAAAGTATTCACTATGAGTTGGAATGTTGGTAGGTGCTGTCGGTTTCCTCAACTTAAGTCGAGCTAGGAAGCTCTACGAGTCTCCCGGCGGTAACCAAGGTTGACGGTTTACCGCCGGCGCCCAGTAATGACTCGTAGAGCTTCCCTAAGCTAGTTGCTGGAAGCTTAAGAGTAATTCCGGCGCGCTGGAGAGCTAGTTGGCAAGAAAAATATCGACGGAACTTTTGCTGACTTTTGGTCGGTTGAAAATTTTGTTCTCAAAATTTGAACATTCGTTAGAGCTCTAGTATTTTTTCTGGGTCATTCGATCTTATTCCCGCTCGCCATCTTGATCTCAGCTCGATCGGGTGAATACTACTATCGAAAAGCACTGTGGCGGGATCGGCCGTTTCGAGTCATCTTGATACGCGCTGACGGTTTTCTGAACATAACTCGAGCTTTAGGACAGCTACAGAGCTGGTGAGCACAGCTAATCGATGTGGAATGATTAGGCGCGTTCGCCTGTTGAATCCAGAGGCTGAACTCCGTCTGTTAGCCGAGCTAGGTCCGCAAACCTATTCGTATTATTCGAGTCATCTTGACAATGACTCTCGGTTTTCTGAACCTAACTCGAGCTGTAGGACAGCTACAGAGCTGATATTTACAGACGCCGATTCAGAATCGTCAGTTGCGTTTGTCTGTCGAATCCAGAGCTCTGAACTCGGTCTGCTGCCCGATCTAGAATCGCGAAACTATTCGTATTGGTCGAGTCATCTTGAGAAGTGCTCTCGGTTTTCTACACTCAACTCGCGCTGAGGGGGGCTACAGTGCTTGTTGTCACAGGAATCGATTTGAAGACATCAGGCGCGTCCGCCTGTCGAATCCAGAGCTCAGAACTCGGTCTGCTGCCCGAATCGGGTCTACGAAACAACTGTATTGTTCGAGTCATCCTGAGAGGTGCTGTCGGTTTTCTGCACTTAACTCGGGCTGTAGGGGGGCTGCAGGGCTGGTAATGACAGGAGTCGATTCGCAGACATCAGACGCGTCCTCCTGTCGCATTCAGAGGTTGAAAAATATTTACTATGAGTCGGAATGTTGGTAGGTGCTGTCGGTTTTCTCAACTTAAGTCGAGCTAGGAAGCTCTACGAGTCTCCCGGCGGTAACCAAGGTTGACGGTTTACCGCCGGCGCCCAGTTCCGGCGCGCTGGAGAGCTAGCTGGCAAGAAAAATCTCGACGGAACTTTTACTGACTTTGGGTCGGTTGAAAATGTTGTTCTCGAAATTTGAACATTCGTTAGAGCTCTAGTATTTTTTCTGAGTCATTCGATCTTATTCCCGCTCGCCATCTTGATCTCAGATCGATCGGGTGAATATTACTATCGAAAAGCACGGTGGCGGGATCGGCCGTTTTGAGCCATCTTGATATGCGCTGACGGTTTTCTGAACATAACTCGAGCTTTAGGACAGCTACAGAGCTGGTAAGCACAGCTAATCGATGTAGAATGATTAGGCGCGTTCGCCTGTTGAATCCAGAGGTCTGAACTCGGTCTACTAGCCGAGCTAGGTCCGCAAACCTATTCGTATTATTCGAGTCATCGTAGCAGATGCTCTCGGTTTTCTGTACTTAACTCGAGCTGTAGGGCAGCTACAGAGCTCATAGTCACAGAAATCGATTGGGAATCATCAGGCGCGTTCGTCTGTTGAATCGAGAGCTCTGAGCTCGGCCTGCTGCCCGAGCTAGGCTCGCGAAACTATTCGTATTGTTCGAGTCATCTTGAGAAGTGCTCTCGGTTTTCTGCACTTAACTCGTGCTGGGGGAGGGCTACAGTGCTGCTGGTCACAGAAATCTATTTCGAGACATCAGGCGCGTCCGTCTGTGGCACCTAGAGCTTGGAACTCGGTCTGCTGCTCGAACTAGGTTCGGGATACTATTGTATTATTCGAGTCATCCTGAGAGGTGCTGTCGGTTTTCTGCACTTACCTCGGGCTGTAGGGGGCTGCAGGCCTGGTAATGACAGGAGTCGATTCGCAGACATCTGTCGCATTGAGAGGTCTGAACTCGGTTTGATACTCGTTGCCAAACTGTTCGTTTTTTTTTTGTTGGAGTCATCTTGAGAGGTCTGAAATCGCTTGGAATGAAAAACTGGTCGTTCTCTGGAATTCTTCCCATATCATATACTGTCAGGAAGCTCTACGAGTCCCCCGGCGGTAACAAAGGTTGAGGAAGCGGAGCTTACCTCCCGCTCTCCCTCGGCCTTGTCCCGCCGGGGGGCTCTCTCGAGCTGCATTGTGCAGTAGGGAGTTGGGTTCCACATACTGTACACTCTTTCGCATACATCTTGGACAGCCTGCGGCCCCTCTGCTGGCATCAGGCTCCTGATTGAACTGGTTACTGGGAGGCAACGCCCTGCTGGTACGAGTGGAGCACGCATACGTCTGCATCTGCTTTTGTTCTTGGGAGCGTGCCTTCTTCCATTTTTGCTCTCGTCCATTATTCATTCCACGTGTGCGAGTTGAGTATTGTTGTATCGTTCTGTGCAGTCACGAACAGCTTCGGAGAGCCAGCAGGAGGGTGTGTTTGGGATCGATTCTTTGCAGATCTGGAAGACTTCTACTGGGAGGATTACTGTCGCTTAGAGTGTTGCATATTTCGTCGTTCTCGACCTTATCGACACTACTCGCGTCGTTCTTGGTGTTTCTGTAAGTTCAAGAAGGGTCGTTTCGCCAGTTCTTTCCAGAAGAAATGGAGGTTGACGGTCAGGGTAGCAAGAGGATGAAGACGGATATGGAGGAGGAGGAGAAGGTGGACAAGACGGGAGGTGACATTCGTGATCAAAAGGCCATGAGAGAGAAAATTCTGAGTCTTCAAAAAGATGAGAGTTTGCGATTGTTCATGCAGATGTCCTTTCAGAATCATGACGAGTCGAAGGCCGCCTCGGTGGCCACTGACGTGCGTATTAGTAGTATGGATCAACGTCTCGGGGTCCAGACAGAGAAACTCACGGCCATTGAGAAGAAACAGCAGGAGCAGGAGATTAGGCTTAAGAACTTGGAGACCCTGGCCAGCCAGGATACTGCTTCGATTGGATCCTCTAACTCTACGATAGCAGCCCCGAGATTTGCAGGACGAACATCGACGGCAAAATTTACTCCTACATATGTGGAATTGTACGGATGGGTCCAGGACTGGTCGAATCGCACGAGTAGGGAACTTACGATGATTGACGATGCGGATGCCTGCACACTACTCCAGAACACCCTGGGTCTTTTGAAAGCGGACAACGAGCGGTTACACGGTCAAGTGGATGTGGTCAGCTCTGAGAAACTTGCCAGATCGAAACCGATGACGGGGAATATCAAGATTAGATTTAAGGTTGGGACAGGGAGTGAAGTGGTCTATGCTGTACAACGCGCTCTCACACGTATAAATGATGACGCATCGCTCAACCACGCCTTTTACACCAAGGTGAAGTCGAAGATGTCTCGTTTGAGAGTTCGTGCTGAGGTCCCAGACGAGAAGATCCCACACAATCAAGCAGTTGGCCGATTTTATGGTGTCTGGAGCAGGAAGCACCCCACCATCTTCCTCAAAGGATCGACTGGGTACGGAAAGTCGCCGTCCACGATGTACTCTGACCCCGTTGAGGGGAAGCGGAGCTTGCTGGCCGAGTATCAGGCGGCCAGCTTCGGGGGATCTGGGCAGTGGCGAGTTATCCCAGCAGCTTGGACGTCTTTCGCCCAGAGGCACGGCATCACCATGACGGCGACAGAGCTCGAGGAGTTAGTCTCGGACTCCAGGGCTGCTTCTCAGTGACGCCGACGGGCGGAGCCGACGGAAGTCCGCTTCGCCACGCTCAACCTTCAACGTGCTGGGAGGAAGGATGACAAAGCTTATAGTGTTCTGGCGAGGGTAGTCTACGGAGCACACCTAGGCTGGGATTTCCTGGGGGTACAGGAGTCTCAGAACATCGACGTTATGGCGCAATGGTTTGTCAAAATGGGACTGTACTACCACGTCTCGGAGGATCGCCGTGCTATGATACTCTATCGGAGGGCTGATAGTGTTCGAGGCCAGTGGGCCTCAGAGAGGTGGTGCGCGATCCTTGCTGGACGGATTCTCTTTGTCTCATTGTACTTGCCTGATGCCAGCCAGCCCGAGTTTCTGGAGATATCACATTGTGCACTCCAGTCGGTGAGCTTGCTCAGAAAGTACGTATGCCGTCGTTACGGTTTCTGTCGTCTTGTTGTTGCCATGGATGCGAATGTTGAGATACAGCCACACTTACAGCATGAGGAGGAGGTTTATTCGGGAGGAGGCTTGGAGGTAGTGCAGATCCAGGCCACGGGGACCAAGGAGCGGGAGAGGAAGGAGAAGGTGGAGAGCTTGCGACAGGAGGTGGAGGATTGGTTGGTTCAGGAGCGTATGTGTGCTTCGAATTCTTTTGGAGCTAGGAAGCCGACTTGGTTTGATTATCGGAAGGGGTCCCGCCGTGAAGTGCTGGATTACATCCTTGTTCCTCATGGATCGCAGGTGTCGGGGTGCTCGGTTGAGTTTCTGTACGTAGGACAGCAGCAGGGAGCCGTGATGAGATTATCAGATCATGCCCTTGTTCGAGCTTCTCTGAGAGTGGCTTCCAGGGAGTTGGCGAGACGGAATCTCTCACGACGTTCTCGAACCCTAAAAGGCTGGGACCCACTCAACTTGTCTGCTCGTCGATCGTGTCGCCAGTTGTTGGATGCCAATCTATTTTCGTGCCAACTTATGTGTCAGGCAGAGAGTGTTATCTATTCGTGTGCGTCGGCCACAGAATGTACCCCGAAGCGCCCAGCTCGAGCCCCTGAACGATCGGAATTGCTGCGGTCCTTGGATGTGCAGGTCTACCGGAGGAGGGCGGAGAGGGGGACGTTAGCCTATCGACTTCTACGCAGAAAAAGAGATCGGGAAGCCAGAAAATTCAAACGAGCAAAGCTGGAATGGGAAGCGGAGCGTCCACGTAAAGCAGCTTTGAAGGCGGTGAAGATTGAGGGGGAGGAGAGCGTGGACAGGGAGAGGTGGATGGAGGAGATGATGAAGTTGAAGGAGGTCTGCGAGGATGAGGAGGAGCGTCTGCGGTCGATCAAGATTGTCCAGGGCCTCAGGGAGGAGCTCCAGGGGTCCCCCAGACCCCAGGAGGCGACGCTCACGATGGTGGTGGTCCTTCGGGCCCGAGCTCGACTCAACCCTGGAAAAGCCACGGGACCCGACGGGGTGGGGGCAGAAGTAATCAAAGCGCTTCCGTGGAGAGCCGTTCGCACTATCAAGCGATTATTTTGTGATATCTTACGTGGCATTGTTGTACCTCCATCTTCTTGGCATCAAACATTGACGACGTACTTCCCAAATCTTATCCGATATGCGATGTTTCTGATACGAGACGTATTTCTGTGGAGAGTATCTTTAAGAAGTGGTACAGTACTTGTCTCTCGATCATGCTTGAACCATATTGTCTCCAGGCTGGCACTCATGCATCGTTATTCGGTTTCGTTCCCAAAAGATCATGCACCGAGATATTTGCAGGACTTAAGGCAGCAGCACAACACGCCTCACAGTGGGGGAAGGATCGACGTCTGGTTCTTGGGTCAGCGGATGTGAAACAAGCTTTCCAGAACACGAAAATCTCGACGGTCAAACGTGCGTTCGACGTCCTCTCTATCCCTCCCTGGCTCCAGTACGGTGTGCTCGTGCCTATGCCGTGCGAGGTCACTTCGCTTCTCTTCCAGGGCCTGCAGCTGCCGAATGTGGGAATCGATACCCACATCAGGACAGGTGGGAACGACAGCCCCTCCTTGTGGAACCTGATAGTTGTTGCGATGTGGGCTCCTTTATTTAAGCTTTGGGATGAGCAGGGGATTGGGTTTCATTGTCTGGATCCAAACTCGGTGGGAGAAGTTTCGGCCTCGGTTCCTGTACACCACTTGCTATATGCCGACAATATCTTTATCTTGGGATCTTCGGAGGAGGAGTTTAGGCGACAGGTAGGAGACATGACAGAGACTCTGCGGGGATGGGGATTCGAATGGAAGATCGAGTCGCTCGAGGTCGCGTTTATCGGTTTCTCGGAGAAGCCAAAACATCCTATCCTGGTTCGGGTTCAGGATCAGATGGTGCCGTTCAAAGTAGTTGACGAGATGAATGTCTTGGGGAACAGCATATACTGTAGCTATAGGGAGGCGCACCAGGACCTTCGGCGACGGATCGGGGCCGCGCGACGAGCCTTCCATGCGCATGCAGCCTATTTTAGATCAAAGGCAGTCCCGTTTTCGGCCAAGTGTAGGAGTTATATCACTCGGGTTCAGAGCATTCTCATTTATGGAAGTCAAGGTATTAGTTGGGACAGGGACTCCTTGCAGAGCCTGAATGTCTTTGAGGGAAATTGTCTTTACCAGATGACGTCACCCCAAAAGCCAGCCTCCGAAAGTTGGGTAGTTTGGAAGCCAGCTCGACTCAGAATTGCTAGACGGATGTTCTTTGAAGCAAAGTGCCAGAGTGCAGTGCAGAGAGTTCTTTATTCCTTGTGGCAGCTTGGAGCTGACATAGCATCATATTTCGGAGCTAATGTCGACAGCGGATATCAGATTCCTGAGTCGGAGCTGAGCCCAGGGATGGTCGCGGGCTCTTCAGTTACCAATGGGATGGTGGAGGTCTCTTCAGTTACCAATGGGATGGGGGCTGTCTCTTCAGTTACTAGTGGGATGGGTGCGGTCTCTTCAGATACGAATGGGATGGGTGTGGTCTCTTCTGATATGCATGGGATGGTCTCTCCAGTTACCAGTGGGATGGGTGTGGTCTCTTCAGTTACTAATGGGATGGTGGGAGTCTCTTCAGTTACCAGTGGGATGGGTGCTGTCTCTGCAGTTACTAATGGGATGGGCGCAGTCTTCTCAGATACGAATGGGATGGGCGCTGTCTCTTCAGATATGCATGGGATGGTCTCTTCTGCTATGCCCTCTGATAGGGCCTCTTCTTCTCGAGATATTGAAGTTCCCTGTGAGCGGGGGGGGCCTAGGGATTCCCCCAGGCCCCCCCCGAAACGTCGGAGGGTGGCTGTTCCTGGACCTGGACAACAGACGGTGTATCCTCGTGCGCATCGTGACGCACGCCGGCTTCTGATGTGCTGTACCCCGAGGTGGGAGGAGAAAAGGACACTTGAGTCAAAATATTTGCGTTCCCAGTGGAAGTGGAAGGAGGCCTCGAAACTGACACGATTAGGCAGTACTAAGGGGCAGGCGACGGGTGAACATCCTTGGTGTTTCATGTTCCAGACGATATTTCCCTCGTTTGTGAATCTGGAGGATCGGTGGTGGAGGGCGTGCTCTTTCTCTTACTCTGACTTCGTTCAGTATTGCAGGCAGTTCCTGGAAGCTTGTACTTTGGGGTCTCTGTTTGACTTGTTTGTTGTCCGTGGAGGAACTGGAGGGAGAGGAGACTACATAAAGGAGAGGGGGGAGGAGATGTTGGCTCGTCCGTTGTCGGCGAAGGAGTCCGAGAAGCTGGCCCAGAGATTGGCCTCGAACAATGAACAGGAGCCGACTTGGGATCTGAGTGATGATGGGATCGGTCTTGAGCTGACGGGCGATTCGCTTCTTATCTGTAACTGGATCAATGGTCTCTGGAAGGTTGAGGGAGGAGAAGGAGGAGATGGGGCTTCTTATCGTAGGCGGGTGGCAAATATTATTTCTCTTTTGGAAGAGTTGGAGGAGGAAGGAATACGACCCCCCTCATGGGGCAACGACTTCATTCGACACATATATCGAGAGAGTAATACAGTAGCTGATGAACTTACCCACTTAGCACGGGAAGGCCAGATATTCAGAGAGCTGTTCCACCACCATATCTTTCGTCCTGATGTCCAAGACAACTTTCGAGTTATTGGCCTCCGCGGATCCTTCGACGGCGGAGTGTGTGCCCAAGGTGTGGGCGTTGGTTGGTTTCTGCAGATTGGATATATCCCTCGATTCCATGACCCTTACCCTGACCCTGAGCATAGAGATAAGAGAGCTCGTGTAGTCTCCCTCTTCCCCCAAGCCTCCTCTCCTTGTCCAATCATATGGGAAGTAGTAGGGCGTTGTGCACAGGCACTCCCCTCCCATAGCAGTATCACTGACGCTGAGCTTTCGGGTCTCGAGGGCCTCTTGCGGGCCGCAGCCCAGGTGGCCCAAGACCTCCAGCTGCAGAGAGACTAGGTAGGCACTTAACGGGCGCTGGGGCGCTCGGTGCCTGGTCAGCCTCCCCCCCCCAAAAAAAAAAAACAAAGGTTGACGGTTTACCGCCGGCGCCCAGTAATTCCGGCGCGCTGGAGAGCTAGTTGGCAAGAAAAATCTCGACGGAACTTTTGGTGACTTTTGGTCGGTTGAAAATTTTGTTCTCGGAATTTGACCATTCGTCAGAGCTCTAGTATTTTTTTCCGTGATATTCGATCTTATTCCCGCTCGCCATCTTGATCTCAGCTCGATCGGGTGAATATTACAATCGAAAAGCACTGTGGCGGGATCGGCCGTTTCGAGTCATCTTGATACGCGCTGACGGTTTTCTGAACATAACTCGAGCTTTAGGACAGCTACAGAGCTGGTAAGCACAGCTAATCGATGTAGAATGATTAGGCGCGCTCGCCTGTTGAATCCAGAGGTCTGAACTCGGTCTGCTAGCCGAGCTAGGTCCGCAAACTTATTCGTATTATTCGAGTCATCTTGACAGGAACTCTCGGTTTTCTGTACTTAACTCGAGCTTTAGGACAGCTACAGAGCTGATATTTACAGAAACCGATTCAGAATTATCAGTTGCGTTTGTCTGTCGAATCCAGAGCTCTGAACTCGGTCTGCTGCCCGATCTAGAATCGCGAAATTATTTCTATTGGTCGAGTCTTCTTGAGAAGTGCTCTCGGTCTTCTTCACTTAACTCGCGCTGAGGGGGGCTACAGTGCTTGTTAACACAGGAATCGATTTGAAGAGATCAGGCGCGTCCTCCTGTCGAATCCAGAGCTCGGAACTCGGTCTGCTGCCCGAACTAGGTCCGCGAAACTATTGTATTGTTCGAGTCATCCTGAGAGGTGCTGTCGGTTTTCTGCACTTAACTCGGGCTGTAGGGGGGCTGCAGGGCTGGTAATCACAGGAGTCGATTCGCAGACATCAGACGCGTCCGCCTGTCGCATTCAGAGGTCAAAAAATATTCACAATGAGTCGGAATGTTTGTAGGTGCTGTCGGTTTTCTCAACTTAAGTCGAGCTAGGAAGCTCTACGAGTCTCCCGGCGGTAACCAAGGTTGACGGTTTACCGCCAGCGCCCAGTAAGAGTAATTCCGGGGCGCTGGAGAGCTAGTTGGCAAGAAAAATCTCGACGGACATTTTGATGACTTTTGGTCGGTTGAAAATTCGGTTCTCGAAATTCAACCATTCGTTAGAGATCTAGTATTTTTTCCCGTGATATTCGATCTTATTCCCGCTCGCCATCTTGATCTCAGCTCGATCGGGTACCTTTTACTACCAAAAAGCACCGCGGCGGGATCGCCTGTCTCGGGTCAGCTTGTCACGCGGTGACGGTTTTCTCAAGACGGTTTTCTCAAGATAACTCGAGCTTCAGGACAGTAGAGAGCTGGTAAGCACAGCTAATCGATTCAGAATAATCAGGCGCGTTCGCCTGTTGAACCCAGAGGTCTGAACTCGGTCTGCTAGCCGAGCTAAGTTCGCAAACGTATTCGTATTATAACTCGTAGAGCTTCCCTTAGCAAGTCATTGCTGGAAGCATAAGAGTAATTCCGGGGCGCTGGAGAGCTAGTTGGCAAGAAAAATCTCGACGGACATTTTGAGGACTTTTGGTCGGTTGAAAATTCGGTTCTCGAAATTCAACCATTCGTTAGAGATCTATTATTTTTTCCCGTGATATTCGATCTTATTCCCGCTCGCCATCTTGATCTCAGCTCGATCGGGTACCTTTTACTGCCAAAAAGCACTGCGGCGGGATCGCCTGTCTCGGGTCAGCTTGTCACGCGGTGACGGTTTTCTCAAGATAACTCGAGCTTCAGGACAGTAGAGAGCTGGTAAGCACAGCTAATCGATTCAGAATAATCAGGCGCGTTCGCCTGTTGAACCCAGAGGTCTGAACTCGGTCTGCTAGCCGAGCTAGGTTCGCAAACGTATTCGTATTATTCGAGTTATCTTGAGAGACGCTCTGGGTTTTCTGTACTTAACTCGAGCTACAGGACAGTACAGAGCTGATACGTACAGAATCTGATTCAGAATCATCAGTGGCTCTTGTCTGTTGAATCCAGAGCTTTGAACTCGGTCTGCTGCCCGATCTAGAATCGCAAAAACTATTCGTATTGTTCGAGTTATCTTGAAAGATGCTGTTGGTTCTCTGCACTTAACTCGGGCTGTATGGCAGCTGCATGGCTGGTAATCGCTAGCATCGATTCGGAGACATCAGGCGTGTCCGCCTTTCGAATTCAGAGCTTCGAACTCTGTCTGCTGCCCGAACTAGGTCTGCGAAAATATTCGCATTGTTCGAGTCATCCTGACAGGTGCTGTCGGTTTCCTGCACTTAACTCGGGCTGTAGGGGGGGCTGTTGGGCTGGTAATTACAGGAGTCAATCACAGACATCAGACGCGTCCACCTGTCGCATGCAGAGGTCTTAACTCGGCTGACACTCGAGCTAGGTTTGCCAAACTATTCGTATTATTCGAGTCATCTTGAGAGGTGCTGTCGGTTTTCGCACGTAACTCGGGCTGTAGAGGAGCTACAGAGCTCGTACAGAAGAGAATCCAGAAGCATCGGGGGCTTTCGGCTGTTGCATCCGAGAGGTTTGAAATTGGTTGGGCTGAAAAACTATTTTTTCTGTGTATTTTTTTCTACATTATATGTTGTCAGGAAGCTCTACGAGTCCCCCGGCGGTAATAAAGGTTGACGGTTTACCGCCGGCGCCCAGTTCGAGTTATCTTGAGAGACGCTCTGGGTTTTCTGTACTTAACTCGAGCTACAGGACAGTACAGAGCTGATACGTACAGAATCTGATTCAGAATCATCAGTGGATCTTGTCTGTTGATTCCAGAGCTTTGAACTCGGTCTGCTGCCCGATCTAGAATCGCAAAAACTATTCGTATTGTTCGAGTTATCTTGAAAGATGCTGTCGGTTCTCTGCACTTAACTCGGGCTGTATGGCAGCTGCATGGCTGGTAATCACTAGCATCGATTCGGAGACATCAGGCGTGTCCGCCTTTCGAATTCAGAGCTTCGAACTCTGTCTGCTGCCCGAACTAGGTCTGCGAAAATATTCGCATTGTTCGAGTCATCCTGACAGGTGCTGTCGGTTTCCTGCACTTAACTCGGGCTGTAGGGGGGGCTGTTGGGCTGGTAATTACAGGAGTCGATCACAGACATCAGACGCGTCCACCTGTCGCATGCAGAGGTCTGAACTCGGCTGACACTCGAGCTAGGTTTGCCAAACTGTTCGTATTATTCGAATCATCTTGAGAGGTGCTGTCGATTTTCGCACGTAACTCGGGCTGTAGAGGAGCTACAGAGCTCGTACAGAAGAGAATCCAGAAGCATCGGGGGCGTTCGGCTGTTGCATCCGAGAGGTTTGAAATTGGTTGGGCTGAACAACTTTTTTTCTGTGTATTTTTTTCTACATTATATGTTGTCAGGAAGCTCTACGAGTCCCCCGGCGGTAACAAAGGTTGACGGTTTACCGCCGGCGCCCAGTAACTCGTAGAGCTTCCCTTAGCAAGTAACTCGTAGAGCTTCCCTTAGCAAGTTATTGCTGGAAGCTTAAGAGTAATTCCGGGGCGCTGGAGAGCTAGTTGGCAAGGAAAATCTCGACAGACCTTTTGCTGACTTTTGGTCGGTTGAAAACTTTGTTCTCGAAATTCAACAATTCGTTTGAGCTCTAGTATTTTTTCCCGTGATATTCGATATTATTCCCGCTCGCCATCTTAATCTCAGCTCGATCGGGTACCTTTTACTGCCAAAAAGCACACGGGCGGGATCGACCGTTTCGAGTCATCTTGTCACGCGGTGTCGGTTTTCTCAAGATAACTCGAGCTTTAGGACAGCTAAAAAGCTGGTAAACACAGCTAATCGATTCAGAATGATCAGGCGCGTCCGTCTGTTGAAGCCAGAGGTCTGAATTCGGTTTACTAGCTGAGCTAGGTGCGCAAACCTATTCGTATTATTCGAGTCATCTTGACAGGCGCTCTCGGTTTTCTGTACTTAACTCGAGCTACAGGACAGCTGAAGAGCTGATACGTACAGAATCTGACTCAGAAGCATCAGTGGCCGTTGTCTGTTGAATCCAGAGCTCTGAACTCGGTCTGCTGCCCGATCTAGAATCGCGAAACTATTCGTATTGTTCGAGTCGCCGAGATGCTGTCGGTTCTCTGCACTTAACTCGGGCTGTAGGGGGCTGCATGGCTGGTAATGACTGGAATCGATTCGGAGACATCATTCGCGTTCGCCTGCGGAATCCAGAGCTCCGAACTCGGTCTGTTGCCCGAACTAGGTCCGCGAAACTATTCGTATTGTTCGAGTCATCCTGAGAGGTGCTGTCGGTTTCCTGCACTTAACTCGGCTGCAGGGGGGGCTGCAGGGCTGGTAATCACAGGGATCGATTCAGAGACATCAGACGCGTCCGCCTGTCGCATGCAGAGGTCTGAACTCGGTCTGATACTCGAACTAGGTTTGCCAAACTGTTCGTATTGTTCGAGTCATCTTGAGAGGTGCTGTCGATTTACGCACGTAACTCGGGCTGTAGGAGAGCTACAGAGCTCGTACAGAAGACAATCTAGAAGCATCGGGCGTTCGGCTGTTGCATCCGAGAGGTCTCAAATTGCCTGGGCTGAAAAACTTTTTTTTCTGTGTAATTTCTTTCGACATTATATGTTGTCAGGAAGCTCTACGAGTCCCCCGGCGGTAACAAAGGTTGACGGTTTACCGCCGGCGCCCAGTAATTCCGGGTGGGGGCAGAAGTAATCAAAGCGCTTCCGTGGAGAGCCGTTCGCACTATCAAGCGATTATTTTGTGATATCTTACGTGGCATTGTTGTACCTCCATCTTCTTGGCATCAAACATTGACGACGTTACTTCCCAAATCTTATCCGATATGCGATGTTTCTGATACGAGACGTATTTCTGTGGAGAGTATCTTTAAGAAGTGGTACAGTACTTGTCTCTCGATCATGCTTGAACCATATTGTCTCCAGGCTGGCACTCATGCATCGTTATTCGGTTTCGTTCCCAAAAGATCATGCACTGAGATATTTGCAGGACTTAAGGCAGCAGCACAACACGCCTCACAGTGGGGGAAGGATCGACGTCTGGTTCTTGGGTCAGCGGATGTGAAACAAGCTTTCCAGAACACGAAAATCTCGACGGTCAAAAGTGCGTTCGACGTCCTCTCTATCCCTCCCTGGCTCCAGTACGGTGTGCTCGTGCCTATGCCGTGCGAGGTCACTTCGCTTCTCTTCCAGGGCCTGCAGCTGCCGAATGTGGGAATCGATACCCACATCAGGACAGGTGGGAACGACAGCCCCTCCTTGTGGAACCTGATAGTTGTTGCGATGTGGGCTCCTTTATTTAAGCTTTGGGATGAGCAGGGGATTGGGTTCCATTGTCTGGATCCAAACTCGGTGGGAGAAGTTTCGGCCTCGGTTCCTGTACACCACTTGCTATATGCCGACAACATCTTTATCTTGGGATCTTCGGAGGAGGAGTTTAGGCGACAGGTAGGAGACATGACAGAGACTCTGCGGGGATGGGGATTCGAATGGAAGATCGAGTCGCTCGAGGTCGCGTTTATCGGTTTCTCGGAGAAGCCAAAACATCCTATCCTGGTTCGGGTTCAGGATCAGATGGTGCCGTTCAAAGTAGTTGACGAGATGAATGTCTTGGGGAACAGCATATACTGTAGCTATAGGGAGGCACACCAGGACCTTCGGCGACGGATCGGGGCCGCGCGACGAGCCTTCCATGCGCATGCAGCCTATTTTAGATCAAAGGCAGTCCCGTTTTCGGCCAAGTGTAGGAGTTACATCACTCGGGTTCAGAGCATTCTCATTTATGGAAGTCAAGGTATTAGTTGGGACAGGGACTCCTTGCAGAGCCTGAATGTCTTCGAGGGAAATTGTCTTTACCAGATGACGTCACCCCAAAAGCCAGCCTCCGAAAGTTGGGTAGTTTGGAAGCCAGCTCGACTCAGAATTGCTAGACGGATGTTCTTTGAAGCAAAGTGCCAGAGTGCAGTGCAGAGAGTTCTTTATTCCTTGTGGCAGCTTGGAGCTGACATAGCATCATATTTCGGAGCTAATGTCGACAGCGGATATCAGATTCCTGAGTCGGAGCTGAGCCCAGGGATGGTCGCGGGCTCTTCAGTTACCAATGGGATGGTGGAGGTCTCTTCAGTTACCAATGGGATGGGGGCTGTCTCTTCAGTTACTAGTGGGATGGGTGCGGTCTCTTCAGATACGAATGGGATGGGTGTGGTCTCTTCTGATATGCATGGGATGGTCTCTCCAGTTACCAGTGGGATGGGTGTGGTCTCTTCAGTTACTAATGGGATGGTGGGAGTCTCTTCAGTTACCAGTGGGATGGGTGCTGCCCCTGCAGTTACTAATGGGATGGGCGCAGTCTTCTCAGATACGAATGGGATGGGCGCTGTCTCTTCAGATATGCATGGGATGGTCTCTTCTGCTATGCCCTCTGATAGGGCCTCTTCTTCTCGAGATATTGAAGTTCCCTGTGAGCGGGGGGGGCCTAGGGATTCCCCCAGGCCCCCCCCGAAACGTCGGAGGGTGGCTGTTCCTGGACCTGGACAACAGACGGTGTATCCTCGTGCGCATCGTGACGCACGCCGGCTTCTGATGTGCTGTACCCCGAGGTGGGAGGAGAAAAGGACACTTGAGTCAAAATATTTGCGTTCCCAGTGGAAGTGGAAGGAGGCCTCGAAACTGACACGATTAGGCAGTACTAAGGGGCAGGCGACGGGTGAACATCCTTGGTGTTTCATGTTCCAGACGATATTTCCCTCGTTTGTGAATCTGGAGGATCGGTGGTGGAGGGCGTGCTCTTTCTCTTACTCTGACTTCGTTCAGTATTGCAGGCAGTTCCTGGAAGCTTGTACTTTGGGGTCTCTGTTTGACTTGTTTGTTGTCCGTGGAGGAACTGGAGGAAGAGGAGACTACATAAAGGAGAGGGGGGAGGAGATGTTGGCTCGTCCGTTGTCGGCGAAGGAGTCCGAGAAGCTGGCCCAGAGATTGGCCTCGAACAATGAACAGGAGCCGACTTGGGATCTGAGTGATGATGGGATCGGTCTTGAGCTGACGGGCGATTCGCTTCTTATCTGTAACTGGATCAATGGTCTCTGGAAGGTTGAGGGAGGAGAAGGAGGAGATGGGGCTTCTTATCGTAGGCGGGTGGCAAATATTATTTCTCTTTTGGAAGAGTTGGAGGAGGAAGGAATACGACCCCCCTCATGGGGCAACGACTTCATTCGACACATATATCGAGAGAGTAATACAGTAGCTGATGAACTTACCCACTTAGCACGGGAAGGCCAGATATTCAGAGAGCTGTTCCACCACCATATCTTTCGTCCTGATGTCCAAGACAACTTTCGAGTTATTGGCCTCCGCGGATCCTTCGACGGCGGAGTGTGTGCCCAAGGTGTGGGCGTTGGTTGGTTTCTGCAGATTGGATATATCCCTCGATTCCATGACCCTTACCCTGACCCTGAGCATAGAGATAAGAGAGCTCGTGTAGTCTCCCTCTTCCCCCAAGCCTCCTCTCCTTGTCCAATCATATGGGAAGTAGTAGGGCGTTGTGCACAGGCACTCCCCTCCCATAGCAGTATCACTGACGCTGAGCTTTCGGGTCTCGAGGGCCTCTTGCGGGCCGCAGCCCAGGTGGCCCAAGACCTCCAGCTGCAGAGAGACTAGGTAGGCACTTAACGGGCGCTGGGGCGCTCGGTGCCTGGTCAGCCTCCCCAAAAAAAACAAAGGTTGACGGTTTACCGCCGGCGCCCAGTACTTCGTAGAGCTCTTCGTCATCGATGAGCTAGAGGAATTCCGGCGCGGGGTGGAGCTAGTTGGCCGACCCAACCAGAACGGACAATGTGACAACTTTTGGTCGGTTTTGCTAAGATTTGAAAGATATTTGACCATTTATTTTGCGAAAGCAGATTCTTGCGCTAAGCATTGGCATATAAACTTTGTTCCCTGAGCAGCTCAGCTCTGCTGATGCATTTTATTATAAGTTGACTTCCAGGAACCAAGCTAAGTTGAGTATCGGAAAAATCATAAGATCAAGATGTTAAGCAAATCTTCTTTTTATTACTCTGGTTCGATTCTAAGCACTATTACCCGTGCGAGGAGCTCTACGAGGTTCCCGGCGGTGACCAGGTTGACGGTTCACCGCCGGCGCCAGTTATTGCTGGAAGCTTAAGAGTAATTCCGGGGCGCTGGAGAGTTAGTTGGCAAGAAAAATCTCGACAGACCTTTTCCTGACTTTTGGTCGGTTGAAAATTTCGTTCTCAAAATTTGAACATTCGTTGGAGCTCTAATATTTTTTCCAATGATATTCGATCTCATTCCCTCTCGCCATCTTGATCTCAGCTCGATCGGGTAGCTTTTACTGCCAAAAAGCAGGCAGGCGGGATCGGCAGTTTCGGGTCATCTTGATACGCGCTGTCGGTTTTCTCAAGATAACTCTAGCTTCAGGACAGCTACAGAGCTGGTAAGCAGCTAATCGATTCAGAATGATCAGGCGCGTTCGCCTGTTGAACCCAGAGGTCTGAACTCGGTCTGCTAGCCGAGCCAGGTCCGCAAACCTATTCGTATTATTCGAGTCATCTTGACAGACGCTCTCGGTTTTCTGTACTTAACTCGAGCTACAGGACAGCTAAAGAGCTGATATGTACAGGATCTGATTCAGAATCATCAGTGGCCGTTGTCTGTCGAATCCAGAGCTCTGAACTCGGTCTGCTGCCCGATCTAGAATCGCGAAACTATTCGTATTGTTCGAGTCATCTTGAGAGATGCTGTCGGTTCTCTGCACTTAACTTGGGCCGTAGGGGGGGGCTGCATGGCTGGTAATCACTGGAATCGATTTGGAGCAATCAGGCGCGTCCGCCTTTCGAATCGAGAGCTCCGAAATCTGTCTGCTGCCCGAACTAGGTCCCCGAAGCTGTTCGTATTGTTCGAGTCATCCTGAGAGGTGCTGTCGGTTTCCTGCACTTAACTCGGGCTGTAGGGGGGGGGCTGCAGGGCTGGTAATCACAGGAATCGATTCAGAGACATCAGACGCGTCCGCCTGTCACATGCAGAGGTCTGAACTCCGTCTGATACTCGAGCTAGGTTTGCCAAACTGTTCGTATTGTTCGAGTCATCTTGAGAGGTGCTGTCGATTTACGCACGTAACTTGGGCTGTAGGAGAGCTACAGAGCTCGTACAGAAGACAATCCAGAAGCATGGAGGGCGTTCGGCTGTTGCATCCGAGAGGTCTGAAACTGCTTGGGCTGAAAAACTAAGTTCTCTGTATGATTTTTTTCGACATTACATGTTGTCAGGAAGCTCTACGAGTCCCCCGGCGGTAACAAAGGTTGACAGTTTACCGCCGGCGCCCAGTTCCGGGGCGCTGGAGAGCTAGTTGGCAAGAAAAATCTCGACGGACCTTTTGATGACTTTTGGTCGGTTGAAAAGTTTGTTCTTGAAACTATTCCTATTGTTCGAGTCATCTTGAGAGGTGCTGTCGATTTACGCACGTAACTCGGGCTGTAGGACAGCTACAGAGCTCGTACAGAAGACAATCCAGAAGCATCGGGGGCGTTCGGCTGTTGCATCCGAAAGGTCTGAAATTGCTTGGGCTGATAAACTATTTTTTCTGTGTATTTTTTCGACATTATGTGTTCTCAGGAAGCTCTACGAGTCCCCCGGCGGTAACAAAGGTTGACGGTTTACCGCCGGCGCCCAGTTCCCCGCAGCGACTCGCCCGGCCCGGCAACGGGTCCGGGCGAGCTTCCGGCAAGCTTCCACGCGTGCCTGCACGCGTGCAGGCACGCGTGGAAGCGATTCTGGCAGCGCTGTAGCAGCGCTGCAGGTGTGTTCGTTGTCCTTTGCTCTCCGGGTTTTGGACGCTACCAAGATTTCTGGAAGCTTAGGAGTAATTCCGGGGCGCTGAAGAGCTAGTTGGCAAGGAAAATCTTGACGGACCTTTTGGTGACTTTAGGTCGGTTGAAAATTTTGTTCTCAAAATTCAACCATTCGTTAGAGCTCTAGTATTTTTTCCCGTGATATTCGATCTTATTCCCGCTCGCCATCTTGATCTCAGCTCGATCGGGTAGCTTTTACTGCCAAAAAGCGTCCCGGCGGGATCGGCTATTTCGAGTCATCTTGATACGCGCTGTCGGTTTTCTCAAGATAACTCGAGCTCCAGGACAGCTACAGAGCTGGTAAGCACAGCTAATCGATTGAGAATGATCAGGCGCGTTCGCCTGTTGAACCCAGAGGTCTGAACTCGGTCTGCTAGCCGAGCTAGGTCCGCAAACCTATTCGTATTATTCGAGTCATCTTGACAGACGCTCTCGGTTTTCTGTACTTAACTCGAGCTACAGGACAGCTAAAGAGCTGATACGTACAGAATCTGATTCAGAATCATCAGTGGCCGTTGTCTGGTGTATCCAGAGCTCTGAACTCGGTCTGCTGCCCGATCTAGAATCACGAAACTATTCGTGTTGTTCGAGTCATCTTGAGAGATTCTGTCGGTTCTCTGCACTTAACTCGGGCTGTAGGGGGACTGTATGGCTGGTAATCACTGAAATAGATTCGGAGACATCAGGCGCGCCCGCCTTTCGAATCCAGAGCTCCGAACTCTGTCTGCTGCCCGTAGGTCCGCGAAACTATTCGTATTGTTCGAGTCATCCTGAGAGGTGCTGTCGGTTTCCTGCACTTAACTCGGGCTGTAGGGTGGGCTGCAGGGCTGGTAATCACAGGAATCGATTCAGAGACATCAGACGCGTCCCTGTCGCATGCAGAGGCCTGAACTCGGTCTGATACCCGAGCTAGGTTTGCCAAACTATTCGTATTGTTCGAGTCATCTTGAGAGGTGCTGTCGATTTACGCACGTAACTCGGGCTGTAGGAGAGCTACAGAGCTCGTACAGAAGACAATCCAGTAGCATCGGGGGCGTTCGGCTGTTGCATCCGAGAGGTCTGAAATTGCTTGGGCTGAAAAACTATTTTTTCTGTGTAATTTTTTCCGACCTTATATGTTGTCAGGAAGCTCTACGAGTCCCCCGGCGGTAACAAAGGTTGACGGTTTACCGCCGGCGCCCAGTTTTGGACGCTGCCAAGTGCCATTATTTGAAAGATATTCGACAAGTTATTTTGAGAAAGCAGATTTATCGCACCTGCAGACGAATGTGACGGCCTCTGCGTCTTAATATTAGCTCTGTAGACGCACATATACTATCAAAACACTTGGCGGAACCAACTTCATGTCGACATGAAAAAAATACATGTTCATTTTTTTTCAAAAATGCCTCCAGAAGCTCTCTTCTTCGACTCTGAGCACTCTAACGCGATGTTGGAGCTCTACGAGGTTCCCGGCGGTGACCAGATTGACGGTTCACCGCCGGTGCCAGTTACCGGGCGCTGGAGAGCTAGTTGAGCTAGGTTCGTAAACCTATTCGTATCATACCTCGTAGAGCCCTTCGGCATCGATGAGCTGGAGGAATTCCGGCGCGGGGTGGAGCTAGTTGGTCGACCCGGCCAGGAAGGACAAAGTGGTAACTTTTGGGTGATTTTGCAATTTTTTGAAAGATATTTGACAATTTATTTTGAGAAATCAGATTTTTCGCACCTGTAAAAGACTATCTGGGCCTCTCTGTCTTAGTATTAGCTCTGTAGGCGCACTTTTACTATCAAAACACTTGGCGGAACCATCTTCATGTCGACACGAAAAAATCAATTTCTCTTTTTTTCGAGATGCTTCCAGAAGCTCTCTCTTTCGACTCCGAGCACTCTTACGCGTGAAATGAGCTCTACGAGGTTCCCGGCGGTGACCAGGTTGACGGTTCACCGCTGGCGCCAGTTGGTCGACCCGGCCAGAACGGACAATGTGACAACTTGACTCGTAGAGCTTCCCTAAGCTTGTTGCTGGAAGCTTAAGAGTAATTAGGACGCACTGGCGGGCTAGTTGGCTCGAAAAATCTCGACGGAACTTCTGCTGACTTTTGCTCGGTTGAAAATTTTGTTCTCGAAATTCAGCCATTCGTTAGAGCTCTAGTATTTTTTCCCGTGATATTCGATCTTATTCCCGCTCGCCATCTTGATCTCAGCTCGATCGGGTGAATATTACTATCGAAAAGCACTGTGGCGGGATCGGCCGTTTCGAGTCATCTTGGTACGCGCTGACGGTTTTCTGAACATAACTCGAGCTTCAGGACAGCTACAGAGCTGGTAAGCACAGCTAATCGATGTGGAATGATTAGGCGCGTTCGCCTGTTCAATCCAGAGGTCTGAACTCGGTCTGTTAGCCGAGCTAGGTCCGCAAACCTATTTGTATTATTGGAGTCATCTTGACAGAAACTCTCGGTTTTCTGTACTTAACTCGAGCTGTAGGACAGCTACAGAGCTGCTATTTACAGAAACCGATTCAGAATCATCAGTTGCGTTTGTCTGTTGAATCCAGAGCTCTGAACTCGGTCTGCTGCCCGATCTAGAATCGCGAAACAATTCGTATTGGTCGAGTCATCTTGAGAAGTGCTCTCGGTTTTCTTCACTGAACTCGCGCTGAGGGGGGCTACAGTGCTGGTGGTCACAGGAATCGATTTGAAGACATCAGGCGCGTCCGCCTGTCGAATCCAGAGCTCGGAACTCGGTCTGCTGCCCGAATTAGGCTTGCGAAACTACTGTATTGTTCGAGTCATCCTGAGAGGTGCTGTCGGTTTTCTGCACTTAACTCGGGCTGTAGGGGGGCTGCATGGCTGGTAATAACAGGAGTCGATTCACAGACATCAGACGCGTCCGCCTGTCGCATTCAGAGGTCAAAAAATATTCACTATGAGTCGGAATGTTGGTAGGTGCTGTCGGTTTTCTCAACTTAAGTCGAGCTAGGAAGCTCTACGAGTCTCCCGGCGGTAACCAAGGTTGACGGTTTACCGCCGGCGCCCAGTTTGGGTGGTTTTGCGAATATTTGAAACATATTTGACCATTTATTTTGAGAAAGCAGATTTTTCGCACCTGGAGACGACTATGAGGGCCTCCGCGTCTTAATATGAGCTCCCTAGATGCACTTTTACTATCAAAACACTTGGCGAAACCAACTTAATGTCGACATGAAAAAACATCATATTTTCTCTTTTTCGAGAAATGCTTCGAGAAGCCCTCTCTTTCGATGCTGAGCACTCTTACGCGTGTTACGAGCTCTACGAGGTTCCCGGTGGTGACCAGGTTGACGGTTCACCGCCGGCGCCAGTTCGATTCATCTTGACACCCTTGGTTTTCTGTACTTAACTCGAGCTACAGGACAACTACAGAGCTGATACGTACAGAATCTGATTCAGAATCATCAGTGGTCGTTGTCTGTTGAATCCAGAGCTCTGAACTCGGTCTGCTGCCCGATCTAGAATCGCGACACGATTCGTATTGTTCGAGTCCTCTTGAGAGATGCTGTCGGTTCTCTGCACTTAACTCGGGCTGTAGGGGGGCTGCATGGCTGGTAATCACTGGAATCGATTTGTAGACATCAGGCGCGTCCGCCTGTCGAATCCAGAGCTCCGAACTCTGTCTGCTGCCCGAACTAGGTCCGCGAACCTATTCGTATTGTTCGAGTATCCTGAGAGGTGCTGTGGGTTTCCTGCACTGAGCTCGGGCTGTAGGGGGGGCTGCAGGGCTGGTAATCACAGCAATCCATTCAGAGACATCAGACGCGTATGCAGAGGTCTGAACCCGGTCTGATACTCGAGCTAGGTTTGCCAAACTACTCGAATTGTTCGAGTCATCTTGAGAGGCGCTGTCGATTTTCGCATGTAACTCGGGCTGTAGGAGAGCTACAGAGCTCGTACAGCAGACAATTCAGAAGCATCGGGGGCGTTCGGCTGTTGCATCTGAGAGGTCTGAAATTGCTTGGGCTGAAAAACTGTTTTTTTCGGTGTAATTTTTTTCGACATTACATGTTGTCAGGAAGCTCTACGAGTCCCCCGGCGGTAACAAAGGTTGACGGTTTACCGCCGGCGCCCAGTTGGCCGATCCGTGCCGACGGACAATGTGCGAACTTTGGGTCGCTTGGACGAACTTCGTGAGAGATTTAAGCATTTATTTTGAGATCTGGTATTTTTCGCACCTGCAGTGGGTTATTCCGCGCTCGCCAGTGAAATTCGCAGGTCTGTAGGTGCAGTATTACTATCAAAACATTTGGCGGAACCGTCTTTGGATAAAAACATAAACGTGATGTTTCTTTTTTTTGGGTGTCTTCTTCCAGACTCTATCTGCATGTCTTCCGAGCAGCGCCGTGCGAGAACAGAGCTCTACGTGGGCCCCAGCGGTAATCTGGTTGACGCTTTACCGCCGGTTCCAGTACCTCGTGGAGCTCTATCGATGAGCTAGAGAAATTCCGGCGCGGGGTGAAGCTAGTTGGTCGACCAGGCCAGAAGAAGAATGTGGTGAGTTTGGGTCGATTTTGCAATTTTTTGGAAGATATTTGACAATTCATTTTGAGGAAACAGATTTTCCGCACCTGTCAACGACTGTGAGGGCCTCTATGTCTTAGTATGAGCTCTGTAGGCGCACTTTTACTATCAAAACACTTGGCGGAAACATCTTGATGTCGGCACGAAAAGAATCAATTTTTCCCTTTTTCGAGAAATGCTTCCAGAAGCTCTCTCTTTCGACTCTGAGCTCTCTTACGCGTGAAAGCAGCTCTACGAGGTTCCCGGCGGTGACCAGGTTGACGGTTCACGCCGGCGCCAGTACCTCGTGGAGCTCTTCGGCATCGATGAGCTAGAGGAATTCCGGCGCGCGGTGCAGCTAGTAACTCGTAGAGTTTCCCTTAGCTTGTTGCTGGAAGCTTAAGACTAATTCCCGCGCGCTGGAGAGCTAGTTGGCAATATGAATTTGTACTAACTGGAATCGATTCGGATACGTCAGTCGCGTCCAGCTGTCGCATTGAGAGCCCTGAACTCGGTCTGCTGCCCGAGCTAGGTCCGCGAAACTATTCGTATTGTTCGAGTCATCTTCAGAGGTGCTGCCGATTTTCTGCACTTAACTCGGGCTGTCAGGGGGCTGCAGGGCTGGTAATCACAGGAATCGACTCGGAGATATCAGGCGCGTCCGCCTGTTGCATTCAGATGTCCGAACTCGGTCTGATACTCGAGCTAGATTCGCGAAACTATTTGTATTGTTCGAGTGATCTTGAGAAGTGCTGTTGATATTCGGACGTAACTCGGGCTGTAGGAGAGCTACGGAGCTCGTGCGCACAGAAAACGATTTAGAAGCATGAGGGGCGTTTGGCTGTTGCATCGAGAGGTCTGAAATCGTTTAGGATGAAAAACTATTCGTTCTCTGCAATTTTTCATCATATATGCTCAGGAAGCTCTACGAGTCCCCCGGCGGTAAGGAAGGTTGACGGTTCACCGCCGGCGCCCAGTAATTCCCGCGCGCTGGAGAGCTAGTTGGCAAGAACAATCTTGACGGACCTTTTGCTGACTTTTGGTCGGTTGAAAATTTTGTTCTCGAAATTCAACAATTCGTTTGAGCTCTAGTATTTTTTCTGACCATATTTGATCTTATCCTCGCTCTCCATCTTGATATCAGCTCTATTGAGTAAATATTTCTGCAAAAAAGCGTCGCGGCGGGATCCGCTGTTTCGAGTCATCTTGCTATGCGTTGTCGGTATTTTGTACGGAACTCGAGCTGTAGGGCAGCTACAGAGCTCATTTTCGCAGAAATTGATTGCGAATCATCAGACGCGTTCGTCTGTTCCATCTAGAGGTCTGAACTCGGTCTGCTGCTAGGTTCGCGAAACTATTCGTATTGTTCGAGTCATCTTGAGAGGTGCTGTCAGTTTTCTGCACTTAACTCCGGCTGTACGGGGGCTACAGGGCTCGTGTTCACAGGAATCGATTCGGAGACATCAGGCGCGTCCTCCTGCCAAATCCAGAGCTCAGAACTCGGTGTGCTGCCGAGCTAGGTCCGGGAAGCTATTCGTATTCTTCGAGTCATCTTGAGAGGTGCTGTCCGTTTTCTGCACTTCACTCGAGCTGTAAGGGGGCTGCTGGTAATCACTGGAATCGATTCGGAGACATCAGTCGCGTCCGCCTGTCGCATTCAGAGCTCTGAACTCGGTCTGCTGCCCGAGCTAGGTCCGGGAAACTATTCGTATTGTTCGAGTCATCTTCAGAGGTGCTGCCGATTTTCTGCACTTAACTCGGGCTGTCAGGGGGCCGCAGGGCTGGTAATCACAGGAATCGATTCGAAGACATCACGCGTGCCCGCCTGTTGCATTCAGAGGTCTGAAATCGGTCTGATACTCGAGCTAGATTCGCGAAACTATTTGTATTGTTCGAGTGATCTTGAGAGGTGCTGTCGATTTCCGCACGTAGCTCGAGCTGTAGGAGAGCTACGGAGCTCGTGCGCACAGAAAACGATCCAGAAGCATGAGGGGCGTTCGGCTGTTGCATCGAGAGGTCTGAAATCGCTTAGGCTGAACAAGTATCCGTTCTCTGCAATTTTTTCCAACATTATATATGGTCAGGAAGCTCTACGAGTCCCCCGGCGGTAAGAAAGGTTGACGGTTTACCGCCGGCGCCCAGTTGGCCAACCCGGCCCGGGCAGACAATGTGGTGACCTCGGGTCGGTTTCTCAGAGATTGCGAGAGATTTTGAAATTTGTTTTGAGAATTCGAATTCTTATTCTATGCAGTGAATCATGGCGCTTTCGATGGTGCAATCCTCAGGGCTCTAGCTTCATTATTTCGATCAAGAGACTAGGGGGAACCAACATTGTGTAACCCTGAAAACAACATGTCTTTGTTTTATTGAGAAGCGATTTGCTGCTGTTATCTGGGAGCAAACTTGGTCTATTCAGAGCTCTACGAGGGTTCCGGCGGTAACCTGGTTGACGGTTGACCGCCCGCTCCCAGTACCTCGTAGACCTCCTCGGCAAGATAAGCTAAGAGGAATTCGGGCAGAGGGTGGAGCTAGTTGGCAGACCCGACGTTAAAAGACAATGTGGCGACTTCGGGTCGGTTTTTTCTATCTTTGTCTAAAATTTGAAAGTTCGTTTTCAGAACAGGTATTTGTCTCAGTTGTAGTGGCTTCTACCGCGTCTGCCAGTAAATTTCTCAGGTCCATAGATGCAATACTACTATCAAAACACTTGAGGGAACCAACTCTGTTCCGAGTGATCCTGACACGCGTTCACGGTTTTCGGCACTTGACTCGAGATTTAGGGGAGCCACAGAGCTGATACTTACAGAAACCAATTCAGAATGATCAGGCACGTTCGTCTGTTGCATCCAAAGGTATGAACGGTCTGCTTCGAGCTAGGTCCGCAAAACTATTCATATTCTTCGAGTGATTTCGAACAGTGCTGTCGGTGTCCTGTCCGTAACTCACGATTTAGGAGTTATAGAGCTGGTGCGCGCATACACTGCTCCAGTATCACCAGGCGCGTTTGTCTGTTGCGTGGAGAGGTCCCAACTCGGTCTGCTACTCGAGCTAGGCGACATATTCGTGTTTCTCAAGTTCTCTTTACAGGCGCTCTTGATATTATGTACTCAACTCGAAAACCGATTCGGAATCAGCAGGGGCATTCGACTGAAGTATCTAGAGCTTGGAGAAGGGTCTGCTACTCGAGCGATGAAAACGAACAGACTTATTTTTCGAGCTTTTTTCTTCGCGATTGAGAAAGCCTTTCCCGTGTGTTCCGAGCAGCGCCGCGCGAGAAAAGAGCTCTACGAGGCTCCCGGCGGTTACCTGGTTGACGTTTTACCGCCGGGCTCTTCGGCAAGATGAGCTAAGAGGAATTCGGGCGCAGGGTGGAGCTAGTTGGCCCAGCCGACCTTAAGAGACAATGTGACGACTTGGGGTCGGTTCTCTTATCTTTGCGTAAAATTTGAAGGTTCGTTTCAAAACAGGTTTTTTTCCCACCTGTAGCAGGTTATGCCGCGTCTGCCAGTTAAAATTTCAGGTCTGTAGCTGCAGTATTACTATCAAAATACTTGAGGGAACCGTCGGCCGTTTCGAGTCATCTTGACATGCGTTGACGGTTTTCTGGACTCAACTAGAGAAAAAAGACAGCTACAGAGCTGATGCTTACAGAAAATAATCCAGAATGATCAGGCGCGTTCGTCTGTTCAATCGAGGGGTCTGAGCTCGCTCTGCCAGTCGAGCTAGACCCACAAAACCAATCGTATTATACGAATAATTTTGACAAGTGCTGTCGGTTACTCTTAACTGCAGATCCAGAAGAGCTAGAGAGCTGGTACGCATGAACCGATCCAGTATGACCTGCCGCATTCTTTTCTCGCATCGAGGGGTCCGAACTCGGTGTGGCACTCGAGCTAGGTCCACGAAGCGAAGATGGGACATGTTTTTTACGCTCGAGAAAGCTTTTTCCGAGTGCTCCGAACAGCGCCGCATGAGAAAAGAGCGCTACGAGGCTCCCGCGGTTGCCTGGTTGACGGTTTACCGCCGGATCCCAGTGAACGCTACCAAGTGGTCGGTTTTGCGAAAATTTGAAAGATATTTAACCATTTACTTTGTGAAAGCAGATTCTTGCGCGTTGGATTGGCATATAAACTTCTCTGACAGCAGCTCAGC
The DNA here is from genome assembly GCA_963575745.1 of Prorocentrum cordatum. Lineage (NCBI taxonomy): Eukaryota > Dinophyceae > Prorocentrales > Prorocentraceae > Prorocentrum > Prorocentrum cordatum. The sequence goes on from CAUYUJ010005311.1 coordinate 38,790, forward strand.
TCTCTCGAATAATTTTCTTACGAGTTGATTTCCAGGAATTATGAATATCGAAAAAATCGAAAATACAGATTTTCGAAAATCTCTATTTTATAACTCTACTTCGATTCTCAGCAATCTCATCAGTGTGAGGAGCTCTACGAGGTTCCCGGCGGTGACCAGGTTGACGGTTTACCGCCGGCGCTAGAGAGCTTCCCTCAGCAAGCTATTGCTCGAAGCTTAAGAGTAATTCCGGTTCGCTGGAGAGCTAGTTAGCAAGAAAAATCTCGACGGACCTTTAGCTGGCTTTTGGTCGGTCGGAAATTTTGTTTTCAAAATTCAACCATTCGTTTGAGCTCTAGTATTTTTTCCCGTGATATTCGGTCTTATTCCCGCTCGCGAGCTGATGATGAGTGTCTCGATGTGAATTAAGCTGTATGTGCTACAGAGCCGTTTGACAGAACAATCCGAATAAATCATGGACTTTCTCAGAGCATCAAGCGCCTGGGTGCTAGTTACTCGTAGAGCTTCCGTAGAGCGTTAGCGGCGAAGCTACAAGAGTAGTTCCGGCGCGCCGTGCGGCTATTTGAAAAATAATCTCGACGGGGATTTCATAATTTGGTCGGTTTAAAACGCCGAAATTGAAAAGGTCGTCAGAACTCTAGTATTTTTCATCTTATGATCGATCTTATTCTTGTTCGCCATCCTAATCTGAGGTCGATCGGGTGCATATTACTGCCAAAAAGCATGTGGGCGGGATCGGCTGTTCGAGTCATCTCGAGAGATGTTATCGGTTTCTTAACTCGAGCCGTTGAAGATCTACAGAGCTCACAGGCACAGCCAATCTGAAGACCATCATCAGGCGCGCTAGTCTAAAGTTAGAGGTTTGAACTCGACCTGCCACCAGAGCTGGTTCCGCAAACTTATTCGTATTCTTGTTGATTCTTCAGAGATGATATATGGTTTCTTGACTTAGCTCGAGCTGCAGATTAGCTGCAGAGCCTTTGTCAGAACAGGCAGAATATCATTATCAAACGTGCTGGCCTGAAGTGTCTAGATGTCTGAATTCGGCCTGCTATCAGAGCTGGGTGCAACTCAAGCTGCATATGAGCTACCAAGCTATTAGGCACTGTAATCGAACGACCATGATCGGGCGCGCTAGTCTAAAATATCCAGATGCTTGAATTTGGCCTGCTATATTTTTATTATATATTTAAGAGATGCTGACGCTTTCCTTGACTGACGAGGAACAGGTCGTCAGAGCTTTAGTCTTGTTCTTCTCAGATCCGACCTTATTCGTGCTCGCCATCTAATCTCAGGTCGATCGGGCACCTATTACTGCGAAAAGCACTCAGGCGGGATCGGCTGTTCAGTGTCATCTTCGCAGGTGCTGTCGGTTTTCTCAACTTAACTCGAGCTGGAAAAAAAGCTACCCAGCTGGCAAGCACACCTAATTCATCTGAAATCATCAGGCGCGTTCGTTTCACGTATCGAGGTTCCTGAATTCGATCTGCTACCAGAGCTGGGTCCGCTTAGGTATACGTACTCTGCTGATATGTTAGAAGATGTTCATAAGTTTCTTGATGAGCTACATAGCTGCTTGGCACAGAGTCGAGAGAATCAGCAGGCGCGCTTCCTACAGTACCTAGATGCCCCAATCGGTTTGCTCCCAAAGCTGGGTCAGAAAAACTGTTCGTGCTCGGGTCATTGTTCTAGAGATGATGATGGTTTTCTTGACTTATCTCGAGCTGCAGATGAGCTACAGAGCTGTTTGGCACTGCAACCGAACGCAAAGCATCAGGCACGCTTTTCTAATGTATCTAGATGCCTGAACACGGTTTGCTGCCAGAGTTGGGTCCAACAAACTATGCTCTGCTAACCTTTTGGGAGATAATGATGGTTTTCTTGACATATCTCGAGCTGCAGATGAGCTGCATAGCTGGTCGGCACAGCAATCAAATGATAATTACCGTGCGCGTTTTTCTGAAGTATCAAGATGCCTGAGCTCGGTTTGCCCCCAGAGCTGGGTCCGAACAGTTATTTTTATTCGGTTCATTTTTCTAGAGATGATGGTTGTTTCCATGACTTATATCGAGCTGCAGATGAGCTACAGAGCTGTTTGTCACTGCTCTCGAACGCAAGTCATCAAGCGCGCTTTTCTAAAATATCTAGATGCCTGAACTCGGTTTGCTGCCAGAGCTGGGTCCGAAAAACTGTTCGTACTCTATCATTCTTCAGAGATGATTATGGTTTTCTTGACTTATCTCGAGCTGCAGATGAGCTGCAGAGCTGTTCGGCACAACGACCGAAAGAGAATAATCAGGCGCGCTTCCTACAGTATCTAGATGCCCCAAATCGGTTTGCTTCCAGAGCTTGGTCCGAACAACTATTCGTTCTCTGCTATTTTTTCTTCAAAAATTATGGTCCTCTCCTTCAGATGAATCGAGCTACAGATGAGCTACAGAGCTGTTTGGCACAGCAATCGGAAGGAAATCATACGCGCAAGTCTCATGTATCTAGATGTCCGTACTGGGTCTGCTTCCAGAGTTGGAACCAAGAATTACTACCCTCGCGCGCGCGCGGAATGCGAGATTGCCGCGCCCGCATTGCACGAGGAAGCTCTACGAATTCCCAGCGGTAACCAAGGTTGACGGTTTACCGCCGGCTCCCAGTGTCATCATCAGAAGGGCTATTCTCAAGTATCTAGATGCCCGAAATCTGTCTGCTTCCATAGCCAGGCCCGAACAACTAATTGTACGATGAGTTGCTTGATGTAACTCGAGCTGCAGAGAACTACAGAGCTGTTGGGCAGAGCAAACGAAAAAACAAATCATAAGGAGCGCCACTCTGAAGTATCTAGATGACCGAACTGGGTCTGCTACCACAGCTGGATTCGAACAACTATTCGTACCCTGCTAATTTTTTCAGAGCTGATCATGAGTTTTGGGATGGTACTCGAGCTCTAGATGAGCTACAGAGCTGTTTGGCAGAGCAATCGAAACAAAATCATCAGACGCGCTAGTCTCGAGTATCAAGATGCCCAAACTCGGTCTGCGACCAGAGCTGGATCGGAACAGTTATTTGTACACTGCAAGTCCTTCCTCCTTCTCGTCATCCTGCTCTTCCTCCTCCGCCCTCCTTCTCTTGTGCCTGCTCCTTTTCCTCCTCCTCCTTGTCTTCCTCAGCTCTCCATCTCCTCCTCCTCCTCGCTCCTTCTTTACCTCTGCATCTTCTTCCATGAAACCGCTCGCGCGCGCGGAAGGCGAGATTGCCGCGCCCGCCTTCCACGAGGAAGCTCTACGAGTTCCCGGCCCAGGTTGACGGTTCACCGCCGGCTCCCAGTGACTTGATCGGTCATTGCCTCAGAGAATGGAATGCGAGGGCGGAGGTGCACGCTCATGCTGCCCGCGCGGGCAACGAAATATTTCAGGATCGCATTGGGCTGGAGCCCAATAGTATTTCTAGTCTTTACAGGTATTGCGCCATGCGACAGTACCTGTTGTCGTCGGCGGTGACACATATCATCGAGGGTCTTACACGAGTTCTTTCCACATGCTTCGAGTTTGAACTATTGTGATTTGTGATTGCGTTGTCTCTTCATGCTTTCGTGTGTTGTGTGTTGTCGTGCATGCACGTGTGTTGAATAAGAGCTTCGGTGTTTCTGTATTAAAGCTTCGCTCTCCAAGCTGCCGCGCTCGCTGTGGTGGGCGGTTTTGCTCACCCTGTATGTTGCCCGCGACTGGGCCAGACGGCCCGCGCAGTCGACCGCAAAGACCGCGAACCAAGGTTGTCGGTTTACCGCTGGCTTCTAGTTTGACAATTCATTTAAATTTTAGGATTTTTTCTTATCATCTTCTATCATATTTCCGGTCGCCATCTTGATTTCACGTCGATCGGGTGGGTGTTAGTCTAAAAGCATGTGGGCGGGATCGGCCGTTGAGTGTCATCTTGGCAGGTACTGTCGGTTTTCTTATCTTAACTCCAGCTTTAGATGAGCTACAGGGCTGTTTGGCACAGCAATCGAAAGGACATTATCGGAAGCGCTAGTCTGAAGCATCCAGATGCCTGAGATCGGTCTGCTACCAGAGCTGGGACATAACAACTATTTATGCTCTGCTATTTCTTCAAGAGGTGCTCCTGGTTTTCTCAACTTAACTCGAGATATAGATGAGCCGCCGAGCTGTTCGGCGCAGCAATCAAAAGGGAATCATTGGTAGCGCTAGTCTGAAGTATTCAGATGTCTGAGATCGGTCTGCTACCAGAGCTGGAACCCAACAACTACTTGTACACGGCTAATTATTCAAGCGATGGTGATATCTCTGTAAATTTAATTCGAGCTGAGGGCTGGCTGTGCAGCTCAAAAGCACGTTTCGAAACCGAGAGTTTTTAGGGGCATTCGCGTGCGGCATCAAGACGTCTCAATTCGGCCTGCAAGCTGCGACTCTAAAAACTATTCGAACAGTACGTGTTTTACGAGAGATGCTTTGCGCTAATTGAATTTTGAGCTCTAGGCCAGCTACGGAGCTGATGTGCGCATCAACCGGCAGGAAAGAAATTTGATGTGCACCAGTTTTTAAAGTATCCACACGCCTGATCCTGTGATCAGAGCTGCGACCAAATATTTTTTTGCATTCTTTCATCCTTATTAGAGACAGTGTTTCATTTCTACAATTACTTCGAGTGATAGGCAAGCTAGGGGGCCGGGAAGCATCCCGCTCAACAGAAAATCACCAGATACATTTCTCTACAGTAGCTCGAAAGCAGACTGTTCGAATTCGAGATGACAAGCGCTAGTCTTCAGTTTCAAGACCAAATCGAGCTCTGGACAAGCAAGAAGTGGAACAACTTCTCCACCCGCCTCCTCCTGCTCCTTCTTCTCTCCCTTCTCCTTCTCTTTCTCCTTTTCCTCTTTCTCCCTACTCTTTCTCTTCTCCTCCTCCCTCCACTTTCCCTCCTCCGCCTGCCTCCTCCTTCTACTCCCCCCCCCTCCTTCCCCCCTTCTCGTCTTTCTCTTCCTCGTCGTCGTCCTCCTCCTCCTCCTCCTCTTCCACCTCCTCTTCCTCCTCCACCTTCTCCTTTTGTTTCTCTCCTGCACCTCCTCCTGCTCCTCCTTCTCCTGATCCTCATCATTCTCCTCCTTCATCCCCTTCTCTTCCACCTCCTCCTGCTTGTCGTCCTCATCTTTCTCTTATCCTCCTTCTCCCCCTCCTTCTTCTCCTCAGACTCCTTCTCCTCCTCACTCCTCCTCCTCCTGCGCCTCCTCCTCCACGAAACCGCGCCCTCGCGCGCGCGGAATGCGAGATTGCCGCATCGCAAGAATGATACGTCGATCGGGTGGATCTTACTATCAGAAAGCATGTGTTCGGTATCGGCTGTTCAGTGTCATCTTGGCAGGTGCTGTCGGTTTTCTTGACGTAACTCGAGCTGCAGATGAGCTACATAGCTGCTCGGCTTAGTAATCGGAAGCAACTCATCTGCAGCGCTAGTCTTGAGTACCCAGATGCCCGAACTCGGTCTGCTTCCAGAGCTGGAATCTAAAAACCGTTCGTATTATGCTAATTTTTGTTAGAGATGATGATGATTTTCACAACTTAACTCGAGCTGCAGATGAGCTGCAGAGCTGCTCGACACAGCAATCGAAAGGAAATCATCAGGAGCGCTAGTCTCAATAATCTAGATGCCCGAACTCAGTCTGCTGGCTGAGCTGGAACCAAACAACTCTAGATAGTCTGCAAATTTGTTCAGAGATGATGATCGTTTCCTCTTATTTATGTGAGCTGTAGGCTGGTTATGAAGCTGAAAAGCATGTTTCGAAGCAGCAGGTCACCAGAAGATGTCTGAATCTGGCTTGCAACCATAGCTGGGACTGGACAACTATTTTCACGCTACATATTTTACGAGAGATTTTGTGCGTTTTCTGCATTGAACTCGATCTTTGCGAGCTAAGGCGCTGAGATGAACGCGAATCGACAGATAATGATGCAAAGCGTCAGTCTCTAGTGTAGACGCCTGAGATCGGTCAACTACCGGAGCTGCAACTAAATAATTATTTGCATATTTCATTTATATGAGAGACGGTGCTGGTTTTTCCTATTAATAGGCAAGCAAGGAGCTGGGAGGCACGCTGCTGGACAGAAAATCACCAGACACAGTCGCCTATGGTATCGAGACGTCGGAAATTGGTCTGCTACCAGCTGCAACAAAGCACTCGGCAGTATTTCGTGACAGATAATTTATGTTTTCTGTACTTCTCCTCTTGTCCTCCTCCTCCTCTTCTTCCTCCGCCTCCTCCTCATGATCATCATGATCATCATCGTCATCCCCCTTCTCCACCCTTCTACTTCTCCGGCTCGTCATCCTCCTCTTCCTCCTTCTCCCCTTCTGTCTTTTCCTCCGACTCCTTCTCCTTCTCCATTTTCCCTTTCTCAGCCTCCTCCATCTCCTTCTCCTCCTCGCTCCTTCTTCCCCCCCCGCGTCTTCCTCCATGAAACCGCGCCCTCGCGCGCGCGGGCGGCGAGATTGCCGCGCCCGCGTGCCGTTCATGTATGTCGCAAGGAAGCTCTACGAGTTCCCGGCGGCAGCCAAGGTTGACGGTTTACCGCCGGCTCCCAGTTCAGCGGTGTGCTTTCCAGTTTCCTAGCACGCCTATAACTCGAAACTGAGAAATCAAACCGTTCCTCGTAAAGATGAAGCAGTGCAAATATTTATTTAGTGCGATCGCAGACGTCTTGATACTTTAGGCTGGTACTTCTCAGTGTTCCCTGTCGATTCGTGTGCATCTCAGCTTCGTAGCTGGCCTAGATCTCGAATTCATTTTTTTTTTTTTTTTTTTTTTTTTTTTTTTTTTTTTTTTTTTTTTCTCTCTCTCCAATTGCAGCTGTGATTGCAGGCTATATCGATACGTCTCACTACCGTAGGCGAATGTGCCTGATGAGTTTCCCTTTTCGAAAAGTGCTTCTCAACTCAATGGCCAGCCTACATGCCGAATGAAGTGGAGAAACGTAATAATATCTCTTGTATATTAGCGCGGTGCGACTAGTTTTTGGGTCCTAGCTCTGACAGCTGACCAATCTCGGGCATATAGATGCTGAAGACTTGCGCTCCTCGTGATTTCCTTGCGATTGCTGTGCCGAACAGCTCTGTAGCTCATCTAGAGCTCCAGTTGTGTTGAGAAAACCGACGGCACCTGAGGGGGACACACAAAACAGCCGATCCCGCCAGAGTGCTTCTTGGTAACGTCCACCGGATCGATCTGAGATCAAGATGGCGAGCGGGAGCAGGGGAAAGGAAGAGCTCTAACATATGGTCCAATTTGGAGAAAATGATTTTACGTAGGCTTAGGGAAGCTTCACGAGTCAAGAAAAAACATCGATATATATATATTATATATATATATATATATATAATATATATATATATATATATATATATATATATATATATATATATATATATATATATATTCCAGCTAAATAGCCCGCCAGCGCGCTGGAACCGGAGGCCGGCGATAAACCCTCAACCTCGGTTACCGTCGGAAACTCGTGGACCTTCCTCGCGATATACGTGGATGGCGCGCGGGCGCGGCAGTCGTCGTTGTGCGCCAGGGTGCGCGGGTAACGTGGCTTTTCTGTGGGCAGGCGCGTGTCGGGAAGCCTCGGAGGGGAGGAGAAGGAGGAGGAGGAGGAACAGGAGGAGGAGGGGAAACAGGAGGAGGAAGAGGCGGAGGAGGAAACGGAGGACAAGGAGGTGAGGGGAAGGAACGGGAGCGGGGGCAGGGGCAGGATCAGAAGCGCGACCAGTAGCAGGAGCAGGAACCGGGGCGCGAGAAGGAGCAGAAGCAGGCGCAGGAGCAGGCAAGAGCAAGAGCAGGAGCAGGAGCAGGAGCAGGAGCAGGAACAGGAGCAGCATCAGCAGCAGGAGGAGGAGGAGCAGGAGGAGAAGGAGGAGGATCAGGAAGAGGAGAAGAAAGAGGAGGGAGGGGGATGCGGTGAGAAGAAGGAGGAGGGACAAAAAAGAAAGAACGTGGTGCTGGATTAGAACGGAGGAGAAGGAAACATATACTGAACATGGAGAAGGATGAAGAGAAGGCGGAAAAGGAGCACAAGGAGGAGGAGGAGAAGGAGGAGGAGGAGATGAAGGAGCGGGTATAAGGAGGGCGAGGGGGAGACAGAGGAGGTGAGAAGGATAACGGGAAGAAGGAAGGGGAAGAGGAGGATAATTATGGGGGGAGGAGGAGGCGGGGAATGACGAGGAGGTGGGGGAGGAGGATGAGGAGGAGGGGGAGGAGGAGGAAGGAGGAGAGAAGGAGGAAGAGGAGCACGAGGACGAAATAGGAGTGTGTGGTTTTCATGACATGTGCTTCACAGCTCCTTGCTTGTGGACAGAAAACCAACGCCGCCTTTTTTGAACTTGAAGAGCGCGAATGGTTTTTTTCTGCAGTTCTCGCAGCAGAGCGATCGCAGCCACCTGAATGCTTTCAACCAGCGCTTCTCAGCATTGCATGTCGATGGGTGTAGGTCTGAGCTCCCTCTCTCTCTCTCTCTCTTTTTTTTTGGTTGTTTTCTCCCTCTCTCTCTATATATATGTGTGTACGGGGGATTCTGGGAGATGTGAGAGTTCGTTTTGGGAACCTGTTGTGACGCCTCTGATGGGTTCTGCCGCGTCTGATTGTAGAACTCTCAGCTCCATAGCTGCAGCGTTGATTTCAAATCACTTGGCGGGGCCGTCGGGTCGGAATGCATTGTTCAAGATGAACATGGTTTCGTGAACTTAACTCAAGCAGGAAGCCATATGTACAAGTTCTGATTCGCACTGTTGTATTTATCAGGTTATGCCGCGTCTGCCTGTCACATTGACAGGTATCTGCATTATTTTCATTAAACTGCTTGGAGAAACCGTCGCCGTCGGGATGCATTGATTAAGATGAAAATAGCGTGGACTTCACTCAAGCAGGAAGCAAGCTATACAGCTCTCATTCGCACCGCCAGGTTAAACGTGTTAAACGCCGCAATCTGCATGGCAGGAGCTTGTGATTGAGGTTTATCAGAAGATGTTGCAGAACACTGTCGTACATGCTGGAATGAGATCGGATATGGGGGTTCCCATGGTCAAATTTCGGGATAGTGATTGTAGATATGCAAAAAAATACAACACTTCTGTCGAAGATGTCCGAGCCAACTAGCCCGCCAGCGCGCCGGAATTACTGTTGCTTCGCCGCTTCGTTTTTAGGGGAGCTCCACGAGTTATACTTGCAGGCATAATAGTTTTTCAGTTGCAGCTCTGGTTGCAGGCCGAATTGAGACATCTCGATACTGTAGACAATGCACCTGAAGAACATCGGTTTTTTAAATGTGCTTCTACTCATAGCCGCCTACTGGTCGACTTGCTCCCACTCGCCATCTTGATCTCAGATCGATCGGGTGGATTTTACCTTCATAAGGCATTCTGGCGGGCGTTCAGTGTCATCTTGACGGGTCGGGTCTCTTAACATACTTCGAGCTTTAGATGGGCTACGGAGCTGTTCGGCACAGCAAACGGAACAACTACTAGAAGCACTGATCTAGATAATGAAGATGCCTCATGTTGGCCTGATAGCAGCGCTGGGACCAACAAACTGTTTGTACTCTGCATATGTTTCGACATAGTTCGAGCTGAAGGCAAGTTATGGGGCTGAGAAGCCCACGTCGAGCAGGGCACTTTCAGGAACATTCTTCTACGGTTCGGAGTTGCCTGGGATCGGTCTCCTACCAGAGCGCGTCTGCGCAGTAGATTTTTTCTTTTTGTTTAAGCCGAGCTGTTGGCTAGCTATCGAGCTCAGATGCGCACCTCTCGGCTGCAAATGCTGAGTGGCGCCAGTCTGAGTACCTCGTAGAGCTCTTCGGCATCGATTAGCTACAAGACTTCCGGCGCGGGGTGGAGCTAATTGGCCCGCCCGGCCCAGGCGGACGATGTGATGACCTGGGGTCGTTTTTGTTGGAGACTCTGAGAGATTTGACCATTCGGTCTGAGAGCTGGTGAAATCGGTCTGCTGCCAGAGCTGCGACCAATGAATTATTTCTGCTGTGCACGCAGCTACCAAGCTCGCATGCTCTACACGTGATGCCCATCAGCCTGTTGCTGTTCTGTTCTGTCAGAGAAGTTGTGCTTCCCCAGTTTGTGTCGGAATGGCTGTGCTTCCTCAGCAGTACACGCTGGTGGGCTCCCCATTGCGGCGTGCCATTGATCCTGCTGCCGTTCCGCCGGTGGCGCGGTGGCTGGGCGAGGTCGGAGGAAAGCAAGGCCTGGCGGTGGCCTTGGTGTCGGACGTCGATGCGTTGGGCGGCGCGCCCCCCTCCCTACCCGGGAGTGGATTGTTTGTCCGAAGGGCTGAGGCGACCCGTCCTTCTCCTCCCCCTCCTCCTCCTTCTCCTCCCCCTTCTCCTCCTCCTCCTCCTCCTCCTCCTCCTCCTCCTCCTCCTCCTCGTCCTCCTTGTCCTCCTCCTCCTCCTCCTCCTCCTCCTACTCCTCTTCCCTCCTCCTCCTCCTCCTCGTCCTCCGCATCCTCCTTCCTC
>CAUYUJ010005311.1:49415-62483 GCA_963575745.1 Prorocentrum cordatum
CCTCCTCCTCTTCCTCCTCCTCGGTTCGGCTACGGCCCTGGGGGAAACTGTGCACCCGGGAGGGGCGTTTCTCTTGCGCGTGCGTCTGCGCACCCCAATCTCTCTCGTTGCCCCCTCTCTTGCTCCCTGCCGTTTCCGTGGCTTCTCCGGTCGCTTCGCCCTGCCTCCCCCCCGCCTCCTTCCCCCGTGAGTGCCGCCTCTCCTCCTTCCCTCCCCGCCTCCCTTCTTCCCCGCCTCCCTTCCTCCTCCCTCCCCGCCTCCCTCCCTCCCCGCTTCCCGTCCCCGAGTGCCGTCCCCTCCAGCCTCCTCTTCCTCTCCGTCGTGCTTCTTCCCCGAATCCATTTTTTGTGAGCTCGCCTCCCTGCACGAACGGGCGGCGAACATGTCCGTATCCGCGCCCTCGCGGGTGGGGATTTCCGGGGCGCGATCCAGCGGACGCGCAGTCGTGCGGATGCGTTCCTCCCGGTGCATCCGCGAAGGAGCCTGCCGTCTCCGCGGGGGGGTCGCGGTCCGGGGGCCCAGCCCGCGAGGCCGTTGGTGCGGAGAGGTGTTTCGCCCACGTTCCGGCAGGCGAATCCATACTCCATGTTCTCCCAGTCCTGGTCTCCTCCGTACGGTTCGCTTTTCTCCTTCGTCTCCCTTCCTCTTGCTCCCGTTCGCCCCCTTCCCACGTCCTTCCGCCAACAGCTGTTTTGGCTCGTGTGTTTGTGCATCTCAAGAAGTTTCTCTGTTGATCTGTTACGTTGTTTGTCACGCGGAGTTGCAATCCATTTCAAAATTTGCTTGAGAGTCAAAGCGGCCGCATACTGTCTGCATGCGATGGATGTTTTGGAGACAAAGCTTCGCCAGTGCACTGTGCGTATCAGCGAGTGCGGCAGGAGACGACTATGGTTCACGGCCCTGGCCCTGCTGCAGGAGTTAAGCGTTCATAGGCTTGTGCCCAGCTTGATCAACCACAATGCTGCTATCACTGCATGCGGTAGGGGTCATCAGTGGGTTCGCAGCTTGAGCATTCTCTATGGTCTCGTGGATCGAAGCATTGTAACCGATGTGATCTCTCACAATGCTGCCATCGGCGCGTGTGAGATGGCCCACCGTTGGAAGGAGGCACTGCGAGTGCTGCGAGGCATTGGGCGTGTCAGGCTGTCCCCAAACGCGCGGTCCTACAACGTGGCAGTCAGCGCGTGCGAGAGGCGCCACCGCTGGGAGCATGCGCTGTCCCTTTACAGGGACATGTGGCACCGTGGTGTGGACCCAGATGCGGTCACCCTCAGCTCAGCGATCAGCGCGTGCGGAAAGGCGTCCCAGTGGGAGCGCGCCCTCGGCCTGCTGAGCCGGGCTCAGCAGGCCAGGGTCGCCCTGAACATCTCGATGATCCTCAGGACGTGTGCTCGCCGAGTTTGTGCTTATCCCAGTCAGTCCCGCCGACAGAACGCAGCATGTGTCGGCCCTCGCTGAGCCGCCCGCGTCGTACCGACGGGCTGTGGGGGGAGAGCGCACGCTGGCGCCAGCTCGCGTTTCGAGGATCATCGAACATCGTCGTGTACACCGCTGCGGTCAACGCCTGCGAGCTGGGCGGGAAGTGGGAGGAGGCTCTCGGCCTCATCGCGGCGGCGCGGCTCGACGGGGCGCGGCTGGAGCTGGTGGCGTGTGGCGCGGCGACGTCCGCGTGCGCCAGGGGCGCTTGCTGGTGGGGCGCCCTGGCGCTGCTGGAGGACAGTTCGCCGCCTTCCTCTCCCCTTTCTCGAGGGAAGCAGCACGCTGACCATGGCCGAGGTGTCGCGGGAACTTGTCAACGTCGATCTTGGTCATGGCGGTCATGGCCCATGTGGGCCGTCGCCGACTCGCGAGGATTGACCACGAATCGACAGTAACTTACATGGTAACAGAGATGGACGATGACCAAGATCGAAAGATCGACGCCGACGTTTCCGCGTTCGGTCTTGGTCATGGCCATCTTTCTCTTTCCCTCCCCTGATCCTCTCCCCTCGTATCTCGGCGTTGCAGCAAGATATCTAGACGAGGGTTCCCCCCCCCGGCCTCGGGGTTGCCCGCTTAGGGCCACAGGACCTTGTGTTGATCCCCCAGTGTGATCAGCTGGGTTCCACGGTGGGGTCGTCCAGAGGTCTAGGGCTACGGATAAACCATGAGAGTATCGGCCCCCTTGTTGTTGCCGTGCTCGGGCGGGTGGTCATGGGGGGTGACCTAAATTGGGGGTGAAGGTGTAGACAACGGCCCTACAGGGGCCCCTTTGGGGCCCCCTTTGGAGCCAATATGGGGTCCACAGGGACCCTAAAGCGCCCCCGTGTGGCTCTTTTCTGCACCCCCCATGCAGGTCACCCCTGCTGACCACCCGCCCGACGTGCCTTCCGTCGTCACCGCCCCCCCATGCTCGTCGCTATTCTCTGCCTTCCCGGCCTCGATATCCGGTCCAACCGTTAGGAAGCACCACGCTTCCCTCCGGCCGCGGGGTGCGTAAGACGAGCCGGTCCGCGCACCGCCGTGGCCAGCTGCTGAGGCTTGGCCCCTGCGACGGGGAGGGGCCCCCGAGATAGTCCGGACAAAAGCTTGCGCACTGTCCCTCCTCAGGAAGAATATCCAAGAACAGTCAAAGCGTAGTCCGGGGACGATTTTTTGAGTATGATTCGAATTTTTTGGAAGTATTTCTTATCCTTCGGCCCAAATCCGCCTGTAGGGGGACATGCCCGACCTATTATCGGGGGTGGACAGAACCCCCAACAGTGACACGTCGATTAGTGAATTGTCCGTTTTCGGTTCTCGAGAGGGCGCCGTGGCCGTTATTTTCCAGGCTTGCGCCCGCCAGGTTTGGGCCTCAGGTCGTTTTCACTAAACCACGTTTTGCTAAAGGGGGGTCTTTCCATCCCCGATATAAGGTCGGCCGAGGGGTGTGTGATGTTTGGTAAACATCACGCCCCCCTCGGCCAAGAGCCGCCCCCCCTCCCCCTGAGTCTTTCCCAGGGCTTTCCTCCCCCTCCTCCCCCTCCTCCCCCTCCTCCTCCTCCTCCCTCCTCCTCCCTCCTCCTCCTCCTCCCTCCTCCTCCTCCTCCTCCCTCCTCCTCCCTCCTCCTCCCTTCTCCCTCCTCCTCCCTCCTCCTCCCTCCTCCTCCGCCAGAATCTAGAGGAGATCGGCCACACGCAGAGGGGGGTGGGGGAGGGGGGAGGGCTTCTTAGAAGCACCCCTGCTTCTTTCAGGAGGGAGAGAAACACACAGACACAATTAATCGTCGACTTCCAGGAAAATACGGGAAAATCTGGGCAGTGGTGGGGAAGACAAAAACCCAGAAAATATAGGAAAATATGGGGAATCCTTTTATTTGTGTGTATTTATTTGTGTGTCCCTGGGCCCCTTCATTCTTAGAAGGCGCGGGCCTTGTCTACAGATGTAAGGCTGGCGCCCTCCAAGAAGCAGCCTCCTCCTAGGAAGCCCTCCCCCCTCCCTCCACCCCCTTGTGCGCGCCGCCAAGGAGAACCCCCGCCGCGCCGACGGGACGCTCCCCGGGGGGGCCCGCGGGAGGGCCCCCTGGATCCGCGTCGATCTTCGACCGACCCTCGGTGCTCGATGCGCCCTCGCAGGGTCCGTTTTCCGATCCGATCGAACCGACGTCGATTCCAGCCCGTCCGATCCGATTCGATTCCGATATTCCGCCGATCCGATGCGGCCCCGATGCTTGTATGGCGTTGCCGTGCTTCCTGGCGCGGCCGATCCGATTCGATGTCGATTCCGTGCCGATACAGCCCGTCCCGATGCACACTTTTGATTCGATTCGTTTTATGAATTCGACGCTGACTGATCTTGGTCTCGCCTCGGCGTCACCCCCACACATACTAATACCATGTGTGCGTAGCTCCCACAGGGGCGACGCGCGCGCCGAGAAACCTTACAGTATAAGATCCGTGGCAGGCGCTTTCTGGCCGTACCGCTCGGGAAGCGATGTACTACAAGATGGATGAACTATCTGTTCGGGTCGAACGCACGCCTCCGAGGAGGACACGCAGCATGATGCCCCCCTGCACCCCATCGGCTCCTCGATCCACACCGACACCTCGATCCTCGATCCGCCCCTACGCTGCTCGAGGAGGCCCGCCTCCTGAGGCAGGAGCCTGGCAGCGTGGCGTACAGCGCGGCCGCCGGGCGGACGCAAAGGGGGAGCAGATCCCGTCAGGGGCAGCGATGGAGGGGATAGGCACAGGGGGGGTGCATTGCCCCCCAATCGCCTACTGATCGCCGACAGGGGCCCGATAGCCGCAGGCTGCCCAGGAGCATACGGCTTCACCATCGGGACCCTCTCGCCGATCTATCGGCGATTCTTTGCCGATTCTAGGTCGATGTGTCCCCCTCCATGCCAGTCCCCCTTATCGTTGCCCCTCAGAGCATAGGACGAGAACGACGTCATGATAGGATTGGCCCGGGATGCGTTCCAGGATTTCCAGACTGTCTAACGGTTCTTGCTTTTGCAGCCACTGGAGCGCTGGGAAATTTTGAACATCCTGGAAGCCTTGGAGACCTTGGAGCGCATCATTATCATTACCTCCCGCTCCACGCGGGGCATCATTATCATTCTCATTATCATCATTATCTGAGTCCAGGGGGTGGGCGCTGCACGCACTTGCCCAGCAGCCTCGTCAGACACGCCCAGCGGCACCGTACTTGGTATTTCCCTGGCGGGTACTTCGGAAGCCGGCACAGAGCATGGCTGGACCTAAACGGTGTTTTGGCCATCTCGTGGGCCGTCTTGCTTTTCGATCTGTTCTGCATCCGAGGCGAAGCGAGGGCAAAACGAGGAAGAGCGAAAAACAGGATGAGAACGAAGACCACCGCTTTTAGGGTTGGCCCTGCAGGTGAGCCTCCTCCTCGGGCCCTTGGAGGGCGAGGATGAGAGGAGGACGAGGAGGGCGAGGAGGGGGACGAGGAGGAGGAGGAGGAGGACGAGGAGGAGGAGGAGGAGGAGGAGGAGAGGAGGAGGAGGAGGAGGAGGAGGAGGAGGAGGAGGAGGGGGAGGAGGTTTGACCTGGGTGGCCACCCAGGGGGCTCTTCGGGGCACTGCAGCGCCGCCCGCACCCAGGGGAAGGCTGGGGGGCTCGCCGGGCCGCCAGCCAGAGTGCCCGTCGTGGAGCCCCCGTCGGGTGGGCGCCGACACACGGGCGCGGTGGAGTCCCTCCTCCTCCTCCTCCTCCTCCTCCTCCTCCTCCTCCTCCTCCACGTGCCTGAGGTCCCGCGTCGCGAGAACGGAGAACCCCCACGAGAAGCCACCACCGGAGCTCTGGACCCCATCTCTCTGCGGAGGCCGTCTCCTCCTCACTTGCCCCCCTCGCTCGCCGCCGAGTGACGGCCCTGATGGTCCTCATAGTCCGAGTACGGGTGGACACGCCAGGCGTGAAAACATCGGAGCCCTCGGATCTCAGGGGTACCCAGACCTCCGACGGCATGCCCTTTTCACGCCGTCGACCCCCAGAGGTCTCGGCCCCTTCCCCGGGGCCGGTTCCCCCTCCGGGGCCGACGCTTCCCGGCCCCGAGAAGCCCGGGAAAGGGCCCCTGGAGGCCGAGGGTGACGACAAGCTCCCCGTCGCGATTTCTCCACGGCCCGAGGCGGGTCCGCGCCGCGCCCCGCCCCCCCTGCTGCAGCCCCCGAGGCCGCCACCGCCTGCGAGCGGGCGGCCCGGTGGCAGCGCGCGCTGGCGTTGCTGGACGAGGCCGGGCCGGCCGGGGGCGCGGTGCTGCAGTGCGCGGCGATCGCCGCCTGCGAGAACGGCAGCTGGGGCAGCTGCAACCGCAACGGATAGCCAGGGAGTTGTTTTTGTTGTTTTTCCGTTTTAGTTTTTTTTTTTGTTTTTGTTTTTTTCTGTTTGCTGTTCAGAAGAGCCAGATTCTCTCGGGTCGTGGACACATCACGAGGGGAGGTGTTTTTCGTTGTTCTCGGCCTCCCGAGGCCCTTGCCAGGCCTCGGGGCCGTCAAACGTCGACCCGGGATGAAGAGGTGGTCCCGGGGAAGGGATTGAGACCTCCTGGGGTCGACGGTGTGAAAAATCAGGGCGTCGGGGGTCTGGGGAGCAGGGGGTCGTGGAACTGATTCCTGCCAAGGTTTCCAAGGTTCCCTGGATTTCCAAGATGTCCTGGCGCTCCACACGGGCTGCGGGAACGGACTGGAACGTTCCTTGAGCCAATACCATCATGCCGCCATTCTCGTCCTATCACCCTGGCGAGACGAGACGCCAGACGGTCAAGAAGATCCGGCCCACTCGGGACGTGGCGCGTGGGGCCGTAGCCTTCAGATCTCGCAGAAATCGTTCATCAGAGAGTGCCACTGGCCCTGATTGTCAGTGGCGTGCGTTGTCCAAGCCGCCACGTGCGTCGCCGCCAGCCGCCAGCCGCTCGACCGTACTCCGCCCGTCGTCGTCGTCGTCGTCGTCGTCGTCGTCGTCGTCGTCGTCGTCGTCGTCGTCGTTGGCGTCGTCGGCGTCGTCGGCGTCGTCGTCGTCGGCGTCGTCGTCGTCGGCGTCGTCGGCGTCGTCGGCGTCGTCGGCGTCGTCGGCGGCGTCGTCGGCGTCGTCGGCGGCGTCGTCGTCGTCGTCGTCGTCGTTGTCGTGTGGTCATTCGTATTTCCATGGCGTCCCAACGCCCTGGTGGATGGCAACTGTCGGCGTCCCCTATCCTGGCAGGGCCGTGCCCAAGCCAGGGAGGCGTTTGCACTGATCCTGGGCCCAGGATGAGTCTGGCCGCGAAGACGCCGAGTATGGCGTGCGTTGTGGACAACATATTTTTAGTCCTCAGGGGAGGAAAGGGTAAGTACGTACACCGCCAGCCTTGCTTCGTTTTTTCCCATTTTTGGGTCTCCTGAGAGGCCCTCGTCGCCAGCGCTGGATTCGCCTCGAAATCCTGGTCAGAACGCACCTCGGGAGAGCTCCGAGGAGCAGCGGTATGGGTACCTTGGATCTCCCCGGAATCCAGCCGTGGCGATGGGGGCCCCTGACGTGGCCCTGAGAGAGCAAACACCTCGCAGTCGAACGCCAGATCTCCGATCAAAACCTACGACGTCGTGTTTCTTCCGCACGTGACCCCTCGCCCTATCGATTCCTACCCTGCAGCCGCCTTCTAGGACGGTCCCATGCCGCAGGGATGGTGCTGGAGGCCGGGAGTGGCGAGCATCCTCGTCGCGTTGTTTTCGAGTCACCATAGGTCTGGGGAGAGGGACGGTCGACTCCGAGGCAACCATTTTTCGGAACCGAGCCAGCTGCTTCGACGACGACGGCCCCGAAGGTGCACAAACGAGGGGCAGGTGGAGGAGGGGGCTCTGGCCTTCTCCGACTTCTCCTCTCTGTCGTCATCCGTTTTTCCCTCCCCTCCCTGCTTGAGCAGGGGAGCGACTGCAGAATTGTTTTTTCCTCAGAAGTTAGCGCCTCGTCGCATGCAGAGCACACGTGGAATGCTCGTATATCGTTCCGCGCATGTTCGTAAACTCGACGAGCAGCAATTTCTGGGGCAACTGAATTCTGCAGTCGATCCCCTACTCGGTATTTGCCCCTATCTTCTTCTTCTTCTTCTTCTTCTCCGCCGTGGTGGCCGTCGGACGCCGAGCCTCCGAGGCAGCCGTTGGCAGCACGCGCTCCAGCTCTTCGGGCAGATGTCGCAGGCCGGGCTCTCTCCCAGCGTCTTCGGCTTCTGTGGGGCCATCAGCGCGTGCGAGAAGGGGCGCGAGTGGGAGAAGGCGCCAGGGCTCCTCATCCTCCTGGGCAGGAGGCAGGAGGAAACGATGTGTGTGTGTGTGTTTACGTGTGTGTGTGTGTGTGTGTGTGTATGTGTGTGTCTCGGCACCGCCTGCACCCCGGGCCCCGCCCTCTCCGGCCGCCTGAGGCCCCGCCCGCCTGTGCCCTGTCTCCCTAATTAGACTGTGCGTAGCCCGCCTAGCTTTTAGCGGAAGAGGTTCGCTCTCGCCCCGCCGACAAAAAAAGTGTGTGTGTGTGTGTGTGTGTTTCGCCAGCGAATCTCTCGCTCAGCGCTTGCTTAGTTTGAGTTTGTCGCGTGCGGCATTGCACGGGCCTGACCCTCGAACGGGTCGGCTGCTTTTCGCTTGTCGGTGCTGGCGGGTGCTGGCTGCTTGGCTGAGCCACCATGCCGGTTGTGCTCGTACAGATGCACGGTGGGCAGGATACGGTGGGGGCGTTCGTCAAGGAATGTGCCCAGGAGGCTTCAGATTCTGGAGGATTCCTGATATGATCAGGGCGGCTGTGATATCCTTGGCCAATCCACGATTGGAGTTACACCAGCTTCCAGACCCTGGATTCCTTCCTTGTCCAATTGCCCCCACCGTGTTTGGTCACCTCCCAGTTTCTGGCTGTTCAGTCCTGTGGCGTGACCGCGGACTTGGACCCTTTGTCTGTCCAGCATGCTGTCCGGTCTTCTGGCTTACACCTCTGGAAGGACGAGCACGGGCGCGTCCGATTTTTCGACGCGTTGTCTCTCTTGTTTTACGCTGTCGCTGGTCGCTGTGTCGCTGCAAGGCCACATTCCGTCCACTGTCACGGCCTTGCAGTGCTGGCCGTGTTGGTTCACGCCGCACCATTCTGTTGCAGTGCTGGGACAGCCTCTCGTTCCACCCATCAGCTGGTCTGGTAACCGTTCCAGTTTTTTCTTCTGCTTCATTGTCTAACACTGCTCTTCGGTGAGTTAGGTGCTGCTCATTCGCACCAGACTCTTCGCGCTTCAGTTTACTTCGAGTTGAGTTGCCTCAGTTTCTGGCCGCTGCACGTTTCGCACGAATTTTGAGCTCCTCTTTCACACCACCCATTGCTGCACTCGTCAGTGTGCAATGCTTCGTACGCTGTGCCTTCGACACTGTTCGATCGCAACTGGCACTTCCATCCGCTGCTCGCGCTTGAGGACCCTCTGCGCCGCCGCCTTAAAGTGTGTTTCGCCAGCGATTGTGACCAGCACGTCGCAGAGTGAACGCCCGCCGAGGCAAACCCGTGAGTGTGCGTGTGTGGGACATTCGACAGGCTACGCAGGGTCTCGAGGCCGGATCCAAACAAACGGAAGACCCCAATCGCGGACGAGCGTCATATTGCGAAGGCCTTGCGGCCGGTGCCGCCGAGCCTGGAGGCCTGGGATCTCGACTGGAATGGGTGCGCTGTGGATGGCGGCTTGGGCCGTTTGGGGGCGCTTTTGGAGTCCTTTTTGGGTCTCCTGGGGGCACTCTTGGTCCGCGTTCGAAGCGTTTTGGGCCCCAGGATCCCCAGGGGGGGGATGGTATTCTGGGTCGGGACCCCCACCCCCCACAGATCGGGGACCCCCCCCCTCCCGGCGGAGAAGGGATCAAAGGGAAGGGGCTTCCCGTCGATTCAACTACGACGTTGTTCAATTTCGTTGTGACAGGCGCGCTTGAGGGGCAGAGCCCAGGGAGGGTCCAGGGAAAGGAAAGGAGCGGCGACGGTTGGACCGATCGTTGGGCGATCCGGGGCCCTCGAAGAAGAAGAAGAAGAAGAATACGACAAACGGAAGCCCTCCCCCTCTCCCGTTTCGTTGTGACTGTCGCGCTTCAGGTCCAGAGCCCAGGGAGGGATCGCCTTGGGGGGCTGTTATTCTGGGTCGGGCCGCGGGGAAGGGATCAAAGCGAAAGGGCTTCCCTTCGACTCAACTACGATGTTGTTTAATTTCGTTGTGACTGGCGCGGTTGAGGAGGAGAGCCCAGGGAGGGCCCAGCCAGGGAAAGGAAAGGAGCGGCGAAGGTTGGACCGATCGTTTGGCGATTCGGGGCCCTCGAGGACGAAGGCGACAAACGGAAGAGCGTCCTCCATACGCCGACAGGGTCGCCGGATTCCCAGGTTCCGCCCCCGGATGCGTGCGTGCACAGCCATCTTCCTCACCGAGCCCTCTCCGCCGCACCTCGCCCGCGCGCTCTTGGCCGCGGCAGCCCTGCGCGAGCTCGACGACTTCGCCCTCCCATGGGGGGACTTCAGCAGCGCGGGCGACTGCGCGGAGGCACTCCTGGGGCGCGCGGCCCCCTGGCGCGCGGGCGGGCGCTGGATCCGCGACGCGGTGCTGGCACGGTGCGGCACTTCCACAGACGCCTGGCTGACTGCCGCGCCGCCATCGAGACCGCCCTCCAGGCCGCTCGTGGCCCGCTTCGTCTGCTTCGCACCGGGCGCGGCCTCCATCGTCGACCGAGGCGCGCGCCGGACCGCCATCAGCGACAGCAGGCGGGCAAGCCACCCGGACGAGCAGGCTCTGCACGCCTTAGCTGCAGTCTTCCCTGCCGCCATCCAGACGGGGCCAGCGACGCTGACGCCTACGGATCGCTGCCAGGTGTGCTTCGCGCTTGAAGATGCCGGGGTGGTCGAGCCCGTCGCAAGATGGGGTCAGCTGCGGGGCTCAAGTTCGACGTGCTCGAGCGCGTGAGCAGCATGGAGGTGAAGAGGCCGACAGGGACCCCGGACTGCGTGCCCACGACGTGCGACGCTGGAGCGGCAGCGACCGCCTTCTCGCTCGAGCGGGAGGGCGAGTGCACAGAACCCGAGGGCAGCTCCTACAGGACGGCCATGGGCGCGATCGTCGGCGACGAGGGGGGCTTCGGCATCAGCGGCGTGGCCGAGTGTGGTGAGGCCATCGCCCCGAGGGCAGGCGTGCCAGCGCTGGCAGGCCGCTGCCTGCGGCGTTTCTGATTGGCATGAGGGGCCACTTCAGTTGGAGCTGGCGCTTTGGCGGCTACATCTCCAAGGGGGGCGAGCTCGCTAGGAAGATCCACGCGATGATCGACCGATGCGTCGCCGACGAGAACGAGGGGGGCGTGCCGCTGTGCCTGCAGGGCGGAGGTTACAATGGGGACGTGATGATGGGCGAGCCCGAGGCGACCGCCCAGAGTGAAGGATAAGCTCAAGGGCACGCTCTGTCCCTGGGGGCTCGCCGTCCAGGGCCATCATTGGAAGGCAACGGTTCCATGGGAGTTGCGGGCGCTTCGGAGCCGCCGAGCGCGCCGACGTTGGGATCATCCGTGAGACCGTTGGCACCAATCATGGAGAGTCCAGACCCTGATCCCAGGCAAGGCGACATGATCTTGAACGGAGACACGGGTGGAGATTGCGACGGCAACCCAAAGGAGGTCGCCCCCGCCAGAGTTCCCGCACGGCGCAAGTCGCCTGCCTGCACTGGCTGCGGCGCGGCACGAGGCCACCGGGTACGCGGTGTGCAGTGACTGGTGCGAAGTCCGCTGTGCACCCCTGCGCGTCTGCGATTAATTGATTAGGAGGAGGAGGAGGAGGAGGAGGAGGAGGAGGAGGAGGAGGAAGGAGGAATGGCCCTGGGCAAGAGTAACCTCGGGCGCCGCGGGCTCCCCAGAGCGACGAGGGGCTCGCGATCGGTGCCCCTGACACCGCGGTCGCGACGGCGTGCCGACGGCAGAGTTCCTGCCGACATGGTCGACGGCAGGCGGGCGCCAGAGCACCCGCGGGATCGATGCCGTGGCCCGCGAGGCCAGGCGGCGCGTTCGGGCGGGACGCGGCCGCGGCGCAGATGGCCTCGCCGGGGAACAGCGGCGCTCCGTCCGCGACTGTGCGAGGCTGGGGGCGGAGTTCTGTGAGGGAGTGACGCGCCGATCGGTCGCCCCTGGAGGGCGTAAGGGAACCGCGGAGGAGCAGGCGAAGTCGGGGAGCTTCCTCGGCTGCCACGTGCGAGCAGGGGCCGCGCTGGTCACCGCAGTCGATGGCGTCGAGAATGCCCAAGGTTTCGAGACGCTGCCGAAGGGGCAAGCCTGGGGTGGCGAGACTGGGGCGCTCTGAGGAAAGGGAGAGGAGGAAGGAGGAAGGAGGAAGGAAGCAGGAGGGAGGAAGGAGGACGCGGACGAGGAGGAGGAGGAGGAGAAGGATGATGATGATGATGATGATGATGATGATGATGATGATGATGATGATGATGATGATGATGATGGTGATGATGATGGTGATGATGATGATGATGATGATGATGATGATGATGCTGATGATGATGATGATGATGATGATGATGATGATGATGGTGATGGTGTGGTGGTGGTGTGGTGGTGGTGTGGATGATGAGATGATGATGATGATGTATGATGATGATGCTGATGATGATGATGATGATGATGAGATGATGATGATGAGATGAGATGATGACGATGATGATGATGGTGGTGGTGGTGGTGTGGTGGTGGTGGTGGTGATGATTGATGATGATGATGATGATAGGAGGAGGAAGGAGGAGGATGATGATGAGGATGGAGGAGGAGGAGAAGGGGGAGGAGGAGGAGGAGGAGGAGGAGGAGGAGGAGGAGGAGGAGGAGGAGGAGGAGGAGGGAGGGGAGGAGGAGGAGGAGGAGGAGAGATGAGGAGGAGGAGGAGGAAAAGGAGGGGGAGGAGGAGGAGGAGGAGGAGGAGGGGAGGAGGAGGAGGAGGCGGAGGCGGATGCTGCTGCTGATGATGATGATGATGATGCTGCTGATGATGATGACGATGATGATGATGACGACGATGTTGATGATGATGAGGATGAGGATGATGCTGCTGATGATGATTGTGATGATGCTGACGCTGATGACGACGATGCTGATGATGATGGTGGTGGTGGTGATGGTGATGATGATGATGCTGCTTCTGATGATGATGATGCCGACGACGATGACGATGCTGCTGATGATGATGATGATGATGATGACGATGATGAGGATGCTGCTGCTGCTGATGATGATGATGATGCTGATGCTGATGCTGATTCTGATGCTGCTGCTGCTGCTAATGATGAGGATGCTGCTGCTGATGATGATGATGCTGATGATGCTGATGATGCTGATGATGATGATGATGATGATGATGACGATGATGATGATGATGATGATGATGATGATGATGATGCCGCTGCTGATGCTGATGATGAGGATGACGATGATGCTGATGACGATGATGATGATGATGCTGCTGATGATGATGATGATGATGATGTTGATGATGCTGATGATGCTGATGATGATGATGATGATTATGATGATGATGGTGGTGGTGATGATGATGATGATGATGATGATGGTGATGATGATGATGATG
>CAUYUJ010005312.1:0-55000 GCA_963575745.1 Prorocentrum cordatum
GGTCAACACCACTGAGCGCGTTCGCGAGGCGCGTGAGGCCGCAGATGCGGCGGCCAAGGCGCTGCGGGACGAGGAGGCGCTCCTGGCTCGGCACCAAGCGTCTCTCAAGGAGCTCAAGCAGATCGTCAAGGATAAGGAGATCGCGGAGGCCGTCCCGGTGCTGGGGCAGACGGCCGCTACCCTCGGCCTGGCTGGCGTCGACCAGGCGCTGGCTGTCATCCACCAGCTGTCCGAGACGCTGTCGCAATTCGAGGCCATGCCCGGGCTGGCAACCTTCGCCGGGCAGCTCCGCACGTCCGTCACCGAGCAGCGGCAGGGGATCGTGCAGCAGCAGCAGCAAGCTCAGGTCGCCGAGGCTGCACGAGAGGAGGCAGAGGCCAAGCCGGCCGCTGACCGGGGTGCTGCTGCTGCTGCTCCTGCTGCTGGCGCGGAGCCTGGTGGCGGCGAAGCCATGGCGGTCGACGGCGGCGGACTCGACGTCGACCTTGACGACCCCGACCTGGCCGGCAAGCTCAAAGAGGCCGGCCTCGGGGAGTTCGACCTCTCCCAGGAGGCCGACAGGGAGAAGGTCAAGAGGTCCCAGGCTGTGCTGCTCGCCGCTGCCAAGAAGCCGCGGCTGGGGTAGCCTGGCCATCGCGAGCGGGAGCTCGCCGCGGGTCTCGGACCTCGATATCCTCACGGCGAACGTTACGGCGTGGTCTTCAGGCCAGGACCTGCTGGTGGCGCGCTTGGCTGCTGGTGCAGCTTCGGTGGCCCACGGCACCCAGTGCGGGAGAGTTGGAGGCGGCGGGGGTGCGCCCACCGCGCCCCACGTGGTGTTGCTGCAGGAACACCGCCTCAAGGAGCCGCGCCTGGTGGACTCGGCCAGGAAGTGGGCCTCGCAGGGGGGCCTGAATTCGGTCTTCGGCCACGCGGAGTCTACTGGCGGCAAGGCGAACCAGTCGTCCAGCGGGGTTGCCGTGCTCAGCTCCTTGCCGCTGCTGGATGGCTTTGGTGTGCTGCAGGAGGCCCTGCCGCGCAGCCGCTTCCAGGTCGGGGTGGTGAACACTGGCCTGGGGGTGCCGATTTACTTCATCAGCCTGTACCTCACGACGAAGGTCGGGCTGACGGAGCCGAACCTCACACACCTCGAGAGGCTCCTGGGGGGGATCGCATGTCTCCAAGGGCCTTGGGTGGTGGGAGGCGACTGGAACCTGGAGCCCGCGGAGGTCCAGGAGTGGGCTCGTCTAGCCCAGGGCGTCGCGGTGGCACCCGATATCCCTACCTGCGAGGGGCGAGTCTTAGACTTCTTCGTGGTGCCCCGTGTGCTGGGGAACTTCGTTCGCAGCGTGGATGTGGTCGACGGGACGGCCATCCGCACGCATGTGCCAGTAATGTTGCGGCTTCATGGGCTCCACGCTGAAGCCAAGGTGACGAGGGCTGTACTCCCCACGGCCTACCCCGTCGTGCTTCTGCCGCCCACGCGCCCTGCCCCGCCGGAGGTCGGCGACAGCGCGTGGCCCTGGGAGGCAGGAGGCCTCCCTTCCGACCTTCATGCCGCGACGCTGGCCTGGTTTCAGAGGGCAGAGGCTTACCTCTCCTGCCTGCACGGCTCTGGCAGCCGTAAGGAGGGCCGCTGCCATGGCCTCCGGGAGCAGCGGGCCCCCTTCGTCACGGAGTGGCAGAGCCAGCCCAAGGCGCGCACTTCGGCCGAGTACCGCTGCTGGGCTGGACTCTTGGCGGCCTGCCAGCGCGCGTGCTCCTTGCAGGCCATAATGCGCAGCAGGAGGTGGTCGAGGTATTCGGCACTCAACCGGCAGCTGAAGGTCATCAACTCGTTCGTCATCGAAGATGGTTGGTGGCCGCAGTCAGGGGCCCTGGCCAACATGTCCGTGGAGAAGATGCTGAAGGTGTTCGACAGCGACTCGGCCTCCGCCTCGTCGTACCTCCTGCGGGTCATGGATGACCACGTGCTGAGCCTGAGGAGGCGGGACCAGCACCAGCAGCGGGCCCTATGGCAAGCCTGGGCCAAGGAGGCGGCGTCCGCCAAGGGGGGGCAGCAGGCCTATGCCTATGTGCGGGCGGCCCAGGTGCGGCCCACCGTCATCGAGGCCCACGACGACGAATCGGGCCTTGTCCTCCCACTCGGGGGAGAGATGAGGCCATGGATTACCTCATGAGGCAGTGGGAGCCGCTGTGGGTCAACCCCGACCGATCAGATGAGGGACATCCTCGGGACTGGGGGGGCCAAGAGCTCGACGCCTCCATCCTTCCGCGTCTGCAGGTGGCCGACCTGGACGCAGCCGTAGACAAGTACGGCGAGAGGGCTGGTCTGGGCTGGGATCAGCTCCACCCCCGGCATCTGCGCTGGCTGCCGAAGAGCTACAAGGAGCGTTTCCTGGACGTGCTGAGGTGCTGGGAGCTTTCGCCCGGCGAGAGCTCCCTTTGGCTCATGCTCATCGCTTTCTTGCCCAAGGCGGGGCCAGCAGGCGGATTGAGGCCCATCATCCTCAACTGCATCTGGCTGCGGCTGTGGTCGAGGACGCGCCAGCCGCTGGTCGCGGAGCGGGAGCGCAGGCTGGAGGGCAGCTTCTACTGGGGCGGCGCTGACAGGACGTGTGATCGCGCTGGTCACGCCCACAACTTGCTGGCCGCCTTCTGCGCCCAGCAGGACGGCATGGCGGCGGGCACCGCGGCCCTCGACCTCAGCAAGTACTACGAGTACGTCTCCCACAACATCTTGCTGAGGGAAGCGCGGGCCACGCGCTTCCCGCTGCCGCTGCTGAAGGCTCTGTGCTGCGCCTACCGCCTGCCGAGGCGCGCGAGGTTCGCGGGCGCCCTCGGCATCACCATCCGCGCCAATGGCACGATTGCCGCAGGATGCTCCTGCGCGCTCGGGCTCGCGAAGCTGATGGTCCACACCCTCTGGGTGGAGCAAGCGCGGCGCTTCCCCTTGGTGCGGTCGCAGTCGCTGGTGGACGACCAGCTGCTGCAGGCGCTCGGCACCGTGGATCTTGTTGCCGCTCAGCTGCCCGCCGCCCTGGCCTTTGTGGTAGAAGGCTTGCAGGCCCGGCAATTGAAGGTCAACTGGGGCAAGACGGGTTGGCTCACGGCCGACAGTGCGCTCGCGGCCCGACTCGAGGCCGCTTGGGCCGGCGAGATTGAGCAGAGCCGAGGGTTGCGATGCCTCGGCGGTGACGGCTCTGACGGCGTCAGGAGGTCCGTCGTCGAGCAGGACAAACGCCTGGCTAAGGCGCGGGTTGCTGCCCAGCGTGTCCATGTTCTTCGGGAAGCCGGCGCAGCCGTGGAGCGCATCCACCGCGGATCCCCCACCGCCACTGCTTTTTGGGGCTCGGCCGTCACGGGGCTGGCCGACAACAAGCTCCATGGGCTACGGGTCGGCGCCCTTCGTTCGGAAGGTCGACTTCCCGCAGGTGCCAACGTAGGACTGAGGCTCCGATCGATGTACAAAGCCTTCTGGAGGGACCCCGCGGTCGTCCACGTTGGGGAGGTCATGCATGCTTGGGCCATGTGTGTCGAGACCTCCCTTCCAGCCCTCTCGGTCTTGGAAGCGGTGCTTGAGCAGTCTCGCGGCATTCTGAAGTCCAGGGCCCCCTGGAGTCAGTGCAGCAACCCTGCCCAGGCCCTCCACCTCGTGCTTGCCAGAATAGGGGCCAGCATGAGGTCAGCCACGGAACTTGTCGGGCCAGGCGGAGAGGTGGTCGACCTCAGGTTTTTCTCCCCCGGTAGGGCGGTGGCGGCGGTGAAATACATGGCAGTCGCTGCCAACGATATTGTATCCATCAGTAAATATAAGTGCTGGCGCTCTGTTCTGAATTGGAGACCTCTTGAACAAATCTTGTTCGGGAAGCCGGGGCTGGGACTCAGTCGGCACGGCAGGAACCTTGTTCGCAGCCTGGTCTCGGGGACCCACTGGCCGCAAGCGCGTTTGCACCGCCACGGGCGGTCTATCTCGGACCAGTGCAAACTGTGTGGCTGTGTAGGCACTCTCTTCCATAGGGGGTTCGACTGCCCGTGCTCTGCTGGCCTCAGGCGCACGGACATGCCTAATTCGCTCGGTGTCGCAGCCAGCAGAGTGAGCAAGCTGGGTGCTGACGAGGCCGAGCTTTTCTCGCGTTGCCTCTTCCCCTCCCCCGGGAATTGTTTTGGCCGACCTGAGGCTCCTGAGGAGCACTGGGTCAGGTTTGTGGGCGCCCATCCCGGGTGGCTCTGGGGGGGGCCATCTTCGCGGACGGATCGGCCTTCAGCACTAAGCACGGTTCTTGTAGACGCGCGGGCTGGGCGACCGTGCAGGCGGACCAAGCCGGCAATTTTGTTGCTTGCATGTATGGGGTGGTTCCGAGGGCTTGGGGGCCCGAGCAGTGGGCGCGGGACGGGGAGGATTACGCGTTTCACATGTTGGCTCGGTTTTCGGAGCCTCCGTCCGAAGGTAATTCAGGCGTGCCGCTTGAAGTGTTCAGTGATTGTGCTGGCTCTGTGGGTTGCGCCATTAATTCGTCCAAAACTTTGGACCCCAGAAATGAGCGGCGCCACCTTTGGAAGCTCTGGTGGGACAAGGTTGGTTCTTCTGCCACGGTCGCGAAGGTCAAAGCCCATCGGAGCGCCCAGGATGCCACGTCTTTCGAAGACTTGTGGAAGCTGCGGGGCAATCGCCTCGCGGATGAGTGGGCCAAGAAAGGGGCTCAGCTTTGGGATGTGGCCCCGGAGCATGAACTTTTTGTGGAGGCCTGCGAGCGCAGGGCCGAGGACGCGGCCGTGTGGATGGGGAGGGTCCATGAGTGGCTCCACCAGTCTGGCCACGAGGACTCCGACGGCGTCGGCGGCACGGCCGATGTCGTCCTGGGTCTAGAACTGGAAGTTTCGAGCCTCAGCCCTGACGAGGCCAGCGAGCGGGAAAGGCATTGCGAGCAGCGGTCGCAGCTCCAGTCTCGCATAGCCCTCCCGCCCGAGCTTTTTCCCGGCTCGGCCACCAGCGCGGCACCCTCGGCGGCGACCAGGGCTGCCGCCGGGAGTGGCTGCAGCGTGCTGCGCCCGTGGCTTTTTCAAGATCATGAGATCGTTCAGGCTGCGGTGCACGGCTCCGTCGGTGAGCCTCCTGTTCTGTTTTGCACGGGTTGTGGCGGCAGCGTGCAGAAAAAATTCAGGCCTGATTCTGGGCTGGCCACCATTTGCAAGGGTAATCGGCATCCAGGGCTGGCCACGCAGAGGAGCAGGCTCCGGCGAGGCCTGCATCCTAATTCAACTCAGTCGCCGCCCCCACGGCTCGAGTCGGTCGTCACCCCGTCGTTGGAAGTCCGAGCGCAGTGGGCGGCGAAGCTGAGAGTTTCTTCTGGTTCGGGGCCAGAGCCTGTTGGGACCACCTATGGGCTGGTACCCCCAGAGCCTCTCGATATGTATCGGGTCGCTGCCTTGCACGGCTTCTCTGATCCGCGGGAAGCGGTAGATTGGTGTCTCTCGGAGCGCGCGAGGGAGGCTCGGGAGCTGCAGGCCCGGGGGGACTCGGGCTCCCCGTAACTTTTTAGGACTCGCCGTGCGGTAACAGGCAGTACCGAACTCAATAATATGTTTATTGAGTTTCGCTGGATGCGATGGAGCTCGCTCCATGCTTTGAATCAGCTTGAATCAGCCTCCTCCTCCTCCTCCTCCTCCTCCTCCTCCTCCTCCTCCTCCTCCTCCTCCTCCTCCTCCTCCTCCTCCCCTCTCCTCTCCTCCTCCTCCTCCTCCTTCCTCCTCCTCCTCCTCCTCCCCTCCCTCTCCTCCTCCTCCTCCTCCTCCTCTCCTCCTCCTCCTCCTCCTCCTCCTCCTCCTCTCCCCCTCCTCCCTCCTCCTCCTGATCCTCCTCCTCCTCCTCCTCCTCCTCCTCCTTTGTCGATCCTCGCTCCGCACGTCCTCCCGGTGCCAAGCAGAGCCGGACGATGCTCCGCACTGCCTCGCGCTGCTCAGAACTGCGCTGCACGGAACTGCTTTGGAAGACAGGGGGGAGCCCTGCTTGGATCGCGATGGGCTCCTCTGCACATCATGGATCGTCAGCGAAGAAGAAGGGCACGACAAGAACCCCAGGAGGCCCAGCAACTTGAAGAAAAAAGCAGGCATACCGACATCTCTGTGACGCCTCAGGTCTGGGCACCCCCCTCGAAGATGGCGCCTGGACCTGCCCTGAGGCGCACTCTGACCAGACATTCGGGTCGGATCCGGCCGTGCTGTTGAGCAGAGATATGCACAGAAGCATGGACCCTCGATCCTCGATCCACCCCCGTCCGCGCACATCCGCGGGCCCATGAGGCCCACAGAGGTCACCTGATGTCCCCGGTGGTCTCCTGAGGTTCCCGGGGGGACGAAGCACGGCGGCGGAAGAATGAACCCCCCGACCAGCTGGATCGTGTGAGTCTGACTACCCGCAACGACGAGGAGGGTGGAGGACGACAGAGGACCCAGACATGTTTTTTTTATTCGCGGGTCGGGAGCGCACCTCTTCCGGTCGAAGCCAAGCGGGCCGCGCGAAGCTTGAATTAACCAGAGCTGGAAGGACCCAGACATGCGATGTCCTCATGTGCTGAATACGCGGTCCCCGAAGTCCCGACACCTGTCCCCGGGCCTGTTTTTCATCCCGGGTCGTTCTTGGAAGGTCCTGGGGTCCGACGAGCGGCCCCCGAGGCCGAGAACTGCCAAAGCACCTTCAGCTGTGATCCCTCCACGACGCGAGGAGGTCTGGTGAGGAGCGTTTGATGAAGGAACTTGGTTACGGCAGGTTCGTGTCGTGCCGACCCCAGCGTTGGTTTTTGACACCGCAGGGATCGTTCAACCTTGAACGATCGGCCGCTGCCGCAACGTCCGATCATTCAACATCGATCGATTCTGGATCGCCGGCGGCGTTCAACCTTGAACGCCCGCGCTGGGGTCGCCGCTGGTCGACACGACGCAAACCTACCGTATCCTCTTCCTCGGTAACTACAGAGGCACTCCTCTTGACGCTGGAGCCCCTCGACGATGTTCACCAGCTGCTCGAGGCGGTCGATGCACGCCGCCGCATGGCCTTCCGCCTGTCGGGGGAGGGGGGTTAGAAGAGAGTACCGGGGGCCTGAAAATTGGGACCGACACCAACACAAAGGGGTTGCCTCCACCGGGGAAGACGATCCTGGATGTCGCTGCTGGTGGTAACCGCTCGGCCACCTAAGAAACTCTGATATCACCACCATCACCGAGACCAGATCAGGATCGACTTCCCTCCGTGAAGACAGGCGCCGACCCTGGTCTTGGTGCCAACCTCTACACGTCGTTCATATCTAATCGTGCTCACTTCAAATTGTGCTCATTTCTAATTGTTCCTGGCCCCATAGTGGCCAGGAAGAGGCCCAGGATAGAACAACTAGAAATGAAAGGATCTTGGCCCCCAAAAATGTCAAAGAACTTCCGAAGAATCAGAAATGGGCATGGTTCAGGGCCTCAGAGGGCACACGCAAGGGGGAGGGGGGGCCAGGGGGAGCTGGGCGAGCAGAGCTGCGTGCGGCTGCGCGTCCGAGGTTCGTGGTGCCGCACGCCTGGCCAGCATCTGATGGGGCACTGGGGCACACAGATAAATAGACACAAATAGCCAGCTTCCCCCTATCTTCCTAGGTTTTCTGGGTTTCTGCCTTCCCCCAACTTCCTATACTTTCCCATACTTTCTGGGGAATCGATGACTAATTGTGTCTGTGTGTATCTCCCCTCCTGAGCATCGGTGCATGTGCATATTTCTCAGCGCCCGAGGTGGGGGGGTCCACCTCCGATCCGAGAGATCCGCGTGGACCTCCGAAAGTTGTGCTTGGTTCCACTGCAGCCACCTCTGCACAGCATCTGGTTGGCAACGGTGGGCCCGGGGAGTGTGACCCGCGGGCGAAACGCTGCACGTGTTATCTACACTATTGTTGTATCGATCTTCAGACGATTTGTCCGTCGAGGCGCAACCCGGCGTGGGTCAGAGCAGGCCTTGCAAGCTTCTGCGTATGCAGTTGCTTATTATTGTTATTATTATTCTTCTTCAATCCAGGCTGTACTCGAATTGCTTGCCCAAATCCACGGAGACGGCATCCCAGAAACAACTGGGCCGGATCGGTGCGCAGTCGTCGATGCAGGGGGAGGCCGATGCCGCAGGGCGGCCCAGAACCCTGGGTCCTGCCTCTGTCCACGTCCCCCCTTTGAGGGGGTTTCTCTCTAGACACCAGCAAGTTGACTTGCATGGGGGGCGGGGTGCGTGGCGAGGCCCGAAAGGAAATCTAGGCTTCACGCAGGGCGGGACTCACTTGCATGTTCTTCCAGCCCGGCGCTCCAGCGATGTTCTAAATAACGGCGGAAGGGGGGGGGGAATGCGATGCAAGCAAACTTGCCAGAATGTAAATCAAAACTTGTGGCATTGAGAGATCGGGTCCTGAGGGAAACGGGTCCTGGACCCCGGGGACCTTCCCCAGGAATGATTCCCCATCCCAGGTGACGTCACGTTCTGCGCTGGTGGCGTCCAGGAATACCCAAGGATGATCGCGGCCACGTAAGAGCAGTATGCTGGTGGCGATCTGAAACAGCACATGTGTACGCCACAATGCTCGCGTGCACCACAGAGCGCGTGCTCTTTACAGCGCCTGTGTACACCACAGTGCCTGCGTGCACCACAGCGCCTGTGCACACCACAGCGAATGTGTACACCGCAGCAGCCGTCTGCAACACAGCGCCTGTATACACCACAGTACTTGCGTGCACCGAAGCGCCTGTGCACAGCGCAGCGCCTGTGTACACCACAGCATCCGCGTGCAACACAAAGCTGGTGTACACCACAGTGCGTGCGTGCAAAGGACAGGTAGAAGGAGCATATAGGTGAGGATCTGCTGCGGACAGCTAAACACCACACAATAGGAGCGCTGCAAATAGAATACGTTTCTCTTCCCTCCTCCCTCCTCCTCATCCTCCTCCCTGCAGTTCTCTACACAACAGTGGTGCTTTGTCGCACACGGTTGCTGTGAAGCACACAGGCGACGTAGTGTACACCGGCGCTGTGGTGCACGCAGGCACTGTGGTGTACACTGGTGCTGCATTACACACGGCTGCTGTGGTGTACGCAGACGCTGTGGTGTACACGTGCGCTGTGGTGCACGCAGGCACTGTGGTGCACACTGGCGCTGTGGTGCAAGCGGCTGCTGTGGTGTACAGAGGCGCTGTGGTGTACACGGGCACCGTGGTGCACGCAAGCACTGTGGTTCACATAGGCGCTGTGGTGCAGATGGCCACCTGATGCTGCGCCTACCCGTCCTCGGTCTTTCCTGCCTAAGCATTCCCAGACGCCGCCAGTGTGAAGCGTGACGTGACTGGCCCGCTTCCCCCCCCCCCGGTGACGCCCGTTATCACCACGTAATAAGAAGAATCATTATTCTTCTATTATTAGAATGACATTAATAATAACCAGAACAGCAAAAATAAGAAAAACTCCATGCCGCTCGAGCTCGAGCTCGCCCACGCTCTTGGAGCTCCCTCAGGGACCGGGAGCTCCCGCCGCTGCTGGAGGCGACCTTCCCATGTTTCCGAGGTCGTTGAGGAGCGCAGGCCTCTTTGACGACGCGCTGACGCGAGCGCTGGAATACCTCAAGGACCCACTGTCGAGCGATGGCCACAAGAGCGCGGAGGGCCCAAAGCTCCATGGAGATCCCCGAAACGAAGAGCAGTGTGATGTGGAGAGCCCACACGCAAAGAACGTAGAAGTAACCCTACCCTGCAAAAGTAGTGTGTTTCTCGCGCACGGTCCGTTTCCCCGCACCCCTCAATTTCAATGTTCACGCCAAGCGCCGCGCGATTCGATTTCTCTGTCGTCGGCCGCGGCTGACTCAACATTAAGATCGGGATCCCGGAGGGGGGGCGAAAAATTGAAAGAATTGTGGCAGTACTTTTCAGGGGGGTGTAGAGTAACTCTCAACCCTCCAAGGCTAGGCTTAGTCTGACCCTCCTGCCAGCTGAAGACGTCAGAGCGCCAGCCCTGGGGGCCAGGGCGCCCCCCAGCTGCGGCTCGTGAGCGATGCTCTCTGGGCAGCCTGGGCGCACACGGAGTGAGTAGCCGACGCGGCACGACTGCACGCGTGAGCGACGAAAAGAAGCGAGTCTTACGCGAGAAGACGAAGCGGCTCTGCCTCGTAGCTGACGCGGGCCGCCAGCGTGGCACACAGCTTGGAAACGAGGGCGCCTATGCACGACCTTACGCGGGAAACTTACGCGCGAATGCCCGCACAGACGACCTGATCAATTTTTCTGCGTCGCGCATGTGGACATTAGGGGGCAATTCCTGGAAGGCCTTAGCAAGAACGATTACGGGCTATAAGCCCTATAAGTTCTCACTGTGCTGGGCTAACGCATTATGAGCCAAGGATTGAGCCCGAATAGACCAGGACTAGACGGGCCTAGGCGAAATTAATCGAGACTGAGCCAGGTTATGAAGCTTTTCGGCCACGGATATGCCAGCGCCGATGCTGAAGTTAACCTCCTGACTTGCATGTTTATCCTCGAAGGCATTCGAAACTGAGTCTGCGGTCTAATGGTGGTAGACATCGGACCAGAATTACTCAGCATCGGCCTGGTATATACGGAAATAGTGGACGGAGAAATATGACCACGGTCACGGTCGTATGCGTCCTGGACCGTCTGGAAACATGTTGCCCCGCCCTCCCTGCATTTGCCGCCTGCTGCCAGTGTCTTAATCCAGCGTGCCTCCTCTCAATCTGCCGCTTCGGCATGCAAGAAGAAAACATAATTGGCGTGGTTCGCCTCGGTTGCGAGTAAGGCTCTCGTTACCTGCGCGGAGTGCCATAATTCATGCTGGAGGCAGAATCACGACGATAGAAACTCGAGGGGCGATTGACAGCACGAAGTATAATTCATGTGCACAGCGCGCACGCAGCAATCTTGCAGCACCGCCTTGACCTCGAATCTGCAAAGTCGTACGCGCGTAGGACTCCAGATGGTAACCATGCCAGTGAGCAGAGCACATTTGAGAGCAACAAGTTCCATCGAAAATCCACCACCAGTGAAGAAAACGTATTATCCACGGCCAACATGTCCATTCCGCTCGTTCGGACGCGCTCTTTTGCCCCTCTCCGCTATCTAGATATCCGTGTTGCTCCCCCCCCCTCTCTCTTCGTCTATATCTCCCTCTCTCTCTCTCTCCCCCCCTATCTCTCTCTCTCTCTCTCTTTCTGTCTCTCTCCCCCTCTTTCTCTGTTGCAGTATGTTTCTCTGCTTCTCTCTCTCCCTCCCTCATCTCCCTGGCAGTGTGAATACAGTCAACGCATGGAATGCTCACCCTGCTCACGCATCTGCCTCGAACGTGCACGGCCGCTCGGCACCACCACCAGCACGTGCCCGACACCGCGGCTGCCAGCACGAGATGCCCCCCACACGGAGAGGCGAGAGAGGCGAGACCCGCCTGATCCTCGTCCTCCCCCTCCTCCCTCCTCCCCCGCCGGCCTCCACGTCCTGTTCCTTTTTCTTTCCCCACTGCGCACAGATGGCACCACAGGTCTGGCGAACCCAGGTGGTCCCAGCATGTGAGGTGCGCACACACGCAGGGCATCAGCCTAGGCTGGTGGACGTCTGCGGGCGGCTTGCTCGAACTGAGGCAAGCTATCGGCGTAAGCCTGCTGCAGTCGAAAGAAGACAGTCTTCCTCATCCAACCATCCTTCTCCGTTCCATCTCTCCTTTTCCTCTTCCTCCCCTACTCCTCAGATCTGCCGCTGCCCAAAAATCGGAACATCGCAACAACAGCAAAAAACTTGAGCTCCAGACCATGTCGCTCTGCGCCATCCCTCGAGCCCGATCGATCTGTGATGGGCACGGGGCCCGAAACCCGGCGAAGACGCCCGCTGCGGACAAGCTGCAGCCGTCCCCGGACGTCCTGCGCCTCGATGCTGTTCGACCCGCGGGCCCGCCCTCTCGACCACTCCTCCGGGACCCCGTCTCTCCCCGAGCCCCTCCTGCTGCGGCCCCGAGGCCCAGTCTGGGCCCCGAGGGGCCGAGAGCTAGGAGAAAAGGTCGCCCCGACGCTGCTCGAGGCAGCGTGATGTCTGGGTCCGTCGTGACTGCCCCGCGGCGCGAGGTCCGGTGAGCATCGTTTCACCGATCCCCATCCCCAGCGGCGTGGCCAGGGCCCCACTGGCCGACTTACCCTCCCCGAGGGGGACACAGGCCGCTCCCTTCGGGCTTCGAGGGGTGTATCCCCAACTGGGGTGGCAAGTTGGTGGGGGGCTCGAATCGGGGATGGACAGACCCCCCTTTAGCAAAACGTGGTTTAGTGAAAACGACCCGAGGCCCAAACCTGGCGGGCGCGAGCCTGGAAAATGACGGCCACGGCGCCCCCTCGAGAACCGAAAACGGAGAATTCACGAATCGACGTGTCACTGTTGAGGGTTCTGTCCACCCCTCCTCCTCCTCCTCCTCCAGGAGGAGGAGGAGGAGGAGGAGGAGGAGGAGGAGGAGAAGCAGGAGGAGGAAGAGGAGGAGGAGGAGGAGGAGGAAGAGGAGGAGGAGGAGGAGGAGGAGGAGGAGGGGACGGGGGTCGGTGAAACGACGCCGATGCGGGGCGCCGCGGCGCGCGGGGCGGGCGCGGCGGGGGGGCGCGCGCCGAGCTGCTCAGCGGCGCGCTCCCCGACGTCCGCGCGGTCCTGCCGCCCCCGGCGGCCGCGCTCGCGCGGGGGCGCCGCCGCCGTGGCGGGTCTCGGTCGATGCCCCGGCGGCGGGCAGAAATGAGGGGGGCCCAAGGACACACAGGTAAATACACGCAAAGAACAGGATTCCCCATATTTCCCCATGTTTTCTGGGTTTCTGTCTTCCCCTCCACTTCCCATGTTTTCCCATATGTTCCTGGGAGTCGACGGTGAATTGTGTCTGTGTGTTTTTGGCCCTCCTGAAGAAAGGGGGGGTAGGCCGACAGCAGAAGAAGAAGAAGAAACGCCACAGACATCAGACTTTTGGCGCTCCGCGCGGGTTTCTTGGATCTGCGCTGGGCCCCCCCAGCAGCGCCGCTGGCGCCGTGCCGCCCCTGGCGCGCTCCGCGCGCCAGGGAGTGGGGTCCCAGATCCAAGAAATCCGCGCGGAGCGCCAAAAGATAATGTTTATGGCGTTTCTTCTTTTTCGAGACAGGGGAAGGCTTCTTGGAAGGAGGCTGCTTCTTAGAAGGCGCCCGCCCTACATCTTCAGACAAGGTCCGCGCCTTCCAAGGAGCAGGGTATTTCTGAGCAGCCTTCCCCCCTCCCACAACCCCCCTCAGCACGTGGCTGAGATACGGCAGCTTCGTGTCGAACCCACTTCGGCGTCGGTTTCTGACACCGCGGGGATCGTTCCACCTTGAACGATCGGCCGCTGTCGAAGCACCAGACCCGTTCAACATCGACCGATTGTGGAATGTCGGCGGCGTTCAACGTTGAACGCCGACGGCATGGCCGCCGCTGGTCGGCACGACGCGAACCTGCCGTAGGAACAAGGAAAAGCGACACCACCACCAAAAGGGACCACCAGCGGCAGGAGCGGGGATCCCTCGGGTGGTGTGGTCCCCACCTCTCGCTCGAGGAGTCCCCCGTCCCCAGCTCGGGGAGGCATCGTGGACCAACCCGCTGGAGGTAGCCCCCATGGTGATGGTGGCGTCGCTGATCATTCGCCCGAGGTCGATGACCATGGCGACGGCAACGGCTCCGCACGCGTGGCGCCAAGAAGGCGCGACGGATGGGGCGCGCCGACGCGCCTGCGTGAAATAAGACGGGCAGTGCGTGCGCCTGTGAGACCAATGCCTGGGAAGCATCGGAGGAGGAGGGGTGGGTGGCAGCATCTCTGCTGAAGGCACGTGCCCTGAAAGTCGTCCCACGCTGGTTTGGTAGCGACGCGGCTAAGGGTCGAGGAGTGTCGAGCATCGAGGAGGATCGAGGAGGATCGAGGAGGATCGAGAAGGATCGACAATCGAGGGACCGAGGAGGACCGAGGAGGACCGAGGGGGATCGAAGGATCGAGGGGGATCGAAGGATGCAGGGCTGAAGAGGGACGAGGGCCGCCGAATCGAGGATGAAAGGGTCGAGGGTCGCGGAGGATCGAAGGATCAAAGAATCAGAAGGTCGAGGAGGGACGAGTATTAAGATGGGCCTGTTCTCCTACAGGGGGATTTTGAACGAAATATCAAAAAAAGTCAAAACAAATACCCCAACATTGACGAAAAGATGATCAACAAATCGTCTCCTGCATACTTTTTGACTATTTCGAATATTCCTCCTGTAGAGGGACAGGCCCGACTTAAGTCGAGAACCGAGGACGATTGAGGGGTGGACGGTCCGGGAAGGATCGCAGGGAAGCGCGCCCCTACCGAGGGAAGATGGGCTCTCCCGTTCCAAGCACCAGCCAGGGCGGGGGGGAGAAGGACGCAAGATCGGTCATCATTGGACTGGGAAACCGGGTCGAATCGGAACGTGCGTCGGATCGGGCTGCATCGACACGGAGCAAAGATCGGCTCGGATCGGCAGCGCCGTGATGCACATCGAGCCGAATCGCGCGGGTCGAAACAGATATCGAATCGGATCGGCCGCATCGACATGGGCCCTGGCCGCTCGCTTCGGTCAGCAAGAAAACCGGCGCCAATCTTTCCGCCCCGCCCTCCTGCAGAGCACGGCCTGAATTCTCACGAGACTCCACGAGTTTCCCCCGAAGCCTCAGAGGCCCGAGGATGACCGCAGAACTCAAGGCGGCTCAGGATGTTCCCTGAGAGGGGCGAAAATGGCCCATGCGTGCCCTGGCTGAGGCCGCAGGGCTGGAACTACACAGAGTAATCCGTCTTCGGTTTGTCTTCGTGTTCCTTCGATCTGCAGTCGCTCCACCTCTGCTGCAAACACGAAGTCAAAACGAAAACGGCCCTCGAACTCACCAGAATACCGCTTCACTCGAGCCCCGAGGGAGACCGAGATGGCACCGCCGTGGTCGCGAGGGGCCGCCGAGAGGAAGAGCCCGAAAGCCACCCGGGAGAGCCGCTGGGGAGCACCGAATCCGGCGGCCTGCAGGCTGCCGGAATCTGGGGGAGGCGAGAGCGGCGCCCGCGGCGCCCGAGGCGGGCCCGTTCGCACGGGGGCGGCTGCTTCCGGGTCCGATCAGCTGTGGAAGAACCATGTCGGGGCATTGGTTTGCTCGCCCGAGCCTGCTCAGCCCGAGGCTCAGCGCTTGGCCGCACAGCGGCCTCGAAAACGAAGGGGTAAACGAACGCATCGGAGGCATAGAGGGAGAGAGAGTAAGAAATGAGAGGAGCCGGAGCTGGATGATCTCAAGGGGCCCAACACAACGGGAGAGACGCAAAGATGGGCGGAAGAGGAGAAGGAGGAGGAAGAGGAGGAGGAGAGTAACAACGGAGACTGAATCACAACGACGGGGGATGAGGCCAGAGAAAGGGCGCGAAGGAGAGGCAGACTGGTCGTGTCAAGCGCGATAGTGCAGACTGCAGCGGGGGTCCTTTGAAGCCAGTCGAGGAGTGGGACCTGCGGCGCTCACACCAGCTCGAGAAACCAGCGTGGTCGTCGTCGTCGTCGTCGTCGGCGGCGCTGGCGGCGGCGGCGGCGGCGGCGTCTTCGTCGTCACCGACGTGCCGAGATGCCCACAGGTTCGAGCAACTGCGGCGGCAGGTGTCTCGCCACTGGTCGGTGTCGGGGAGACGCCGGCGGCCGACCATGGGCCCCGTGCAGGGCGATCGACAGAAGCGGCTCGGGACGAGATGCTGGTCCCCGGGATGGGGTCGAGAAAGGTCCGATGGACAGGGTCGGTCAGCATCGAATCGCGAAATCGGATCGAATCGGAAGGTGCGCCAGATCGGGCTCCTCCTGCACGGAGACGAAGACGCGCGTCGGATCGGCCGCGGCAGGCTGAACAGCAGCGCGCCGTGCAAGCATGCCCGAACACCGAAAGCGAATGGGATCGAGCTGGGCGAACGCTGTATCGATACGCTGTATCCGATTCGATACGTATCGAATCGACGTCGTGTGTCTGGGGACATGACGCGATGCATAGCATGCATCCCAGTATCGCTGATGAACTGGACGCATGTGCGAGCTCATCGTTGGCCTGCCTGCGTGCGAGATCATAGCATGAATCATTTCATGGACATGGTCACGTGTTCAATGATTCCTAGTTGGCGTGCCACACATCGTCGGATGAGCGCTTAGCAAATGCAGAGCCAGGCCAGAGCCCACATAAACCGATCCGATCAGAGCCCCACCAGGCCACGTCTCATGCGCTACTTTCACATCTGCCACAACATGCAATCGCAGCGTGTACGATGGCAGGTCGCCCGTCGCAAGCCTTGTAGTTCTCCTCTTCCTCCTCCTCTTCCTCCTCCTCCTCCTCAACAGAACGCAGACACCCCTTCAAATGTATACCGTTGGTTGCGCCCTCAAAAACCTACCCCAACCCGGTGGGCAAGCCGTCCCTCTGTCTCAAGCCAGCTTCGTTTCGGAGACCTCGGCAGCCCATTGCCGATACCGCCGCTCAGGCGCACAACCATAGTGCCTAAAACCTCTCTGAATCAGCCCACGCGCCAACCAGCGGAATTCGGCTTGAAATGAAGAGCGCCTGCAGTAGTTCACAGTCGGCGGCGATCGAGGGGGGAAGTGAGAAGGAAAAGGCCTTCTCAGAAGGCGGCGGGACTTCTCAGAACCCTCGCGCCTTCTGAAAAGTCTTCTGTGTCGCAGGGGGAGGCTCAGAAAACTTCGCAAAGGCTGGGGGGCTTCCGAGCCTTCTGAGAAGGCCCGCCCCTTCTCGCTGCCCCCACAAGGCCCGCCGCCGAGACAACGCGCCGCAGGGCCAGCGAGCCGTGCACCGCCCCCGAAGACCCCTTCGCTGCCCAGGTGGCAGCGCCTGCGAGCACAACCAATGCCAGGGGCCACCAGGGCGCCCGGGAGCGCCCAGGCGCGCCAGGGGGACAGGAGGAGGGCGCGCGGGGCGGGAGGCCGCGGGGGGGGGCGGAGCAGGGGAGGGGTGGCGGGAGGAGGGGGGCGGGGCGGGGGGGGAATCGGCGGCGAGCCTTGTGAGAAGTGGACTGAGCCTCCCCCGATGGCACAGAAACCTTCTGGGAAGGCCGGAGTGCCTCTGAGAAGTCCCGCCGCCTTCGGAGGAGGCTTTTTGCTTCTCGCGTCCCCCCCTCGATCGCCGCCGATGGGAGGAGATGGAGGGCGGCGGGGAGGGACGGAAGGGACACCAGTGCAGTCCGAAGGCGGACGATCGCACAAGGTTTCTCAGAAGTCGTCCTCTCTGACCACTGGCACGCAGTTGCAGGACCCTGGTAGGTAGAGTTTCTAGATGGGCCCAAGATGGGCACGCCAGGGCGGCGCCAGAGGTGCCGCCGGGGGCGTCCAGCGCCGATGCGAGAAATCCGCGCGCAGCTCCGACAGCAGGCCAGGTTCTCTTCTTCGGGAGCCGCTGGTGTTTCCAAAGGCTCAACCTCCGACGCGAGCGCGCGCGTGCGAGCGAGACGACGCCATTGCCTTGACCTCGACCTCGACGACGACGACGACGACGACGACGACGACGACGACGACGACGACGACGACGACGACGACATCGACGCCCAACTCCTTCCCGCGCTGGGCGCGCCGCGGCTCCGGGACGCGCTAGCGGGAGAGGACCTGGGCATTGCCGCCACCCCTGTCGTGGTCCCGCACCTGGCCGCTGGCTCGGAGGCCTCCTCCTCCTCCTCCTCCTCCTCCTCCTCCTCCTCCTCCTCCTGCTGCTGCTGCTGCTGCTGCTGCTGCTGCTGCTGCTGCTGGTCGTCCTCCTCATCATCCTCATCCTCCTCCTCTCCTCCTCCTGCTGCTGCTCCTCCTCCTCCTCATTAGCGTAGAATGGCCATTCTCGGATGAGGGCCTGTCGAGACAACGCGGGCCGACGAGGTTTTTGGAGGTATTCGTTTTCCATGCAGTTCTCCAGCCTCAGGATGCCTTGCAGCAGCTGCGCCTCGTCGGTGGTATCCTGGGCTGCCCGGCTGCCACCTATCGGCCGTGGGAGGTCCAAGAGCAAGACCCGACAGCCAGACCTCGAGGGCGCCGAGGCTCGGAGGAGAGCTGGTCGATACCACGGCGGCCCTTCCCAGGCGTCCTCCACCCTCCCCAGGTCTCCAGGGGGCTTCTCGTCGTCACGGCCGCATCCGCCTCGAGAAGCGGAACAAGAATCGGCGGTGGACAAACCTCCCTTTAATAAACCTCCCCTCAGTGAAAACGGCCTGGGGCCGAAACCGACGGACCTGGACCCGCAAAAATGACGGCCGCGACGCCATCTCGCGAACCGAGAACGGCCAATCCGCTAATCGACGTGTCAGGGTAGGAGGTCTCTCCACCCCCGAAAGACATGGAACCTCGGAGGGGTCCGGGGACCGATTTTGGACCGGCGTCGGGCAGGGCGGAAGAGCCGCCGTTGTCTCCGCTGGCCCTCCTCCGAGGTGCTCCAGCGCGCGCGGGCCAGAGGGGAGGGCGGGAGAAGTGAAGGGGGGAGGCGGGCTCTACGTGCTCGGCGTATACTCGGCCCTTCTGGGGGCCTCCTGGGGCGCCCTCGTGGCCACGGCTGGACGCGGCCTGACAACGAAGGAA
Source organism: Prorocentrum cordatum (assembly GCA_963575745.1). Taxonomy (NCBI): domain Eukaryota; class Dinophyceae; order Prorocentrales; family Prorocentraceae; genus Prorocentrum; species Prorocentrum cordatum. The sequence continues at coordinate 18,607 of CAUYUJ010005312.1, forward strand.
GAAAAAGAAACAGCTGGAGAAGAGTAAAAAAACACATATAAACAGCAGCAACAACAATAACCACAGCCACAACAACAGCGACGAGGACAACAACAACAATAGCAGCAACAACATAAATACCAACAGCAACAACAGCAGCAGCGACAACAAAAACAAAAACAACGACGACAAGGACGACGCTCGCAAAAGCCCGTTTGACAGAAATGTCTAAAAAGTGTTGGGTTTCCTACAAATCCGCAAGAGCGCGCGGGATGAAATTTTGACATTTTTTTTTTTGAAAAACCATTGGTTTTTTTATGTTTTTATATTAAAATCGTTACGAACACTAAGGTTTTGGAAGGATTTCGTCTTGCGCGCGCGAATGTCCACTTTACCTTATTTTTTGCAAGGGATTCTTGAAGTTTGGTTATGTTAGAACAAGAAATGTCCACTTTGCCTTATTTTTTGCAAGGGGAAACCGATCGTAACAACACAACCGGATCTGGATGACATCGTTTTGCCTGAGACTTCCTTACGAAAATGATGAAAATGAGGCTGCGGCCGAGGCGCGGCGGGGGGGCCATGCACCAGGGGTCCCAACAATAATTATTCTTTAGAAGTAATAATGTTCAACAACAACAACAACAAAAACATAACCAACAACGACAACCACAGCAACGCCAACACCAACATCGGCACCAACAACGACGACAATCTCAAGCACAACCACACCCACATCCACCAGAAAGAAATGGAAGAATACTAAGGATACAGAAACAAGCACCAACAGCAACAACATCAGCATCAACAGCAGCAATAACAACAACAGCAAAAGCAACAGCAACAACTATAACAAAAACAACAACAACAACAACAACAACAACAACCACAACCACAACCACAACCACAACCACAACCACAGCAACAACAATAACAACAACAACAACAACACCAACAACAACAACAACCACAACAACAGCAAGCATAACCACAACAACAACGATAACGATAACGACAACACAACCACTGTATCAACAGCAACTGCCTCACCAACCACAACAACCACATCAAAACGAACTACCACAACAGCCAAAAAGAACAACATCAATCAGTTTAAGACTGCTCGTTCTGATCTGCTCGCGTGCCACTCAACAGGTATGTCTCAAACCCTCGATGCCCGCCCTCTTCGTCTTCGATCGTTCCCCATTGGGACTTTATATCTCTTGCCTGCACCGTGTAGTTCGTGCAGCCCCTAAAGCAGGGGAAGAGAGGACGGATGGAAGAAAGGGACAAGTGGGATTCGGAAGGATGGAGCACGAGAGAGAAAAGCAGGAGGGGGGCCAGGAGCAGAAAACACGTGGCACACCCAGACGGGCAGATCGGGCGGGTAGACCCTAACGGGCGGGTCGGGAAGGAGGGCCCAGGCGGCCAGGTCGAGCAGGCGGGTTGCTGAAGCGTACGTCCTGCATGAATCGCGAGGAAGCCTCAAGCGATAGCGCGATTCCCAAATTACATCGTGATCAATCCACACCGAGAGCGTGACTCCTGAGTGTCGAGGGCGCGGCGTCTGAATGAATTGCGCGGAACGCCCACGCGAGAGCGCGGTTTCTGCATACATTGTGAGGAAGTCCCGCGCAAAAGCGCGAGTTGGGAATACATTCTGAGGAAGTATCAGGCTGGAGCCGCTGTTGTTTATAAACCGGGAGCCAGGGGCACAGTTCGGTGACTCCGCACTGTCCTTTGAACAAAAACAAGGTGCGAGCCCCAGAAGGAGCACTGCAATTGAAACATACAATAGGTACCAGAGGGGGATCAACCATAAATCATATTTTAGAATGAGAAAACAAGACCAAAAACAGCAATTACACTACCGAGGAGCCCCACATACTCATTTTACGTCGCGCGCGTTCACATACCATCGTGGTACTCGTCGCCGCACTCGTCGTCGTTGTCGTACTTGTCTTAATCGTCGTCGTACTCGTCCTGATCGTCGTCGTCGTACTCGTCGTCGTACTCGTCGTCACGTTCGTCGTCACCAGCCAAACCAACCAACCAGACTGGCCAGGCGAGCCAGACCATCTTGACGAGCATTCACAACCATAGACAACCAGATCAGCCAGACCAGCCAGCCAGGATAGCGTGCGACGGATAGCGACCGCACCCCCTGCGCTCCCCCCTTGTGGCGTCGATAAAGTGCACGCCAGCCACGCTTTGCGAGCGTACGACGGATAGCGACCGCACCCCCCCAGCGCACCCCCTTGTGGCATCGAGAAACTGCCACGCCTGCCGCACTTTGCGAGCGTACGACGGATAGCGACCGCATCCCCAGCGCACCCCCTTAGCATCGAGAAACTGCCACGCCTGACACGCTTTGCGAGCGTGCGACGGATAGCGACCGCACCCCCAGTGCACATCCCTGTGGCGTCAATAAAGTGTACGCCTCCCACGCTTTGCGAGCATACGACGGATTGCGACCGCACCCCCTGCGCACCCCCCTGTGGCATCGAGAAACTGCCACGCCTGCCACGCTTTGCGGGCGTACGACGAATAGCGACCGCACACCCAGCGCACCCCCTTGTGGGATCGAGAAACTGTCACGCCTGCCACACTTTGCGAGCGTACAACGGATAGCGAGCACACCCACAGCGCACCCACTGTGACATCGAGAAACTGCCACGCCTGACACGCTATGCGAGCGTGCGACGGATAGCGACCGCACCCCCTGCGCACCCCCCTGTGCTGTCGATAGAACGATAAAATGTACGCCTGGCACGCTTTGCGAGCGTACGACGGATAACGACCGCACCCCCCCCCCCCTGCGCACTCCCCTGTGGCATCGAGAAAAGGCACGCCTGCCGCGTCATGTGGATGTGCATGGGTTGCATGTGTGGGCATGGCGCCCGTGTCGTATGGCCGCCTACGCCTGCCACGCCCTGCGAATGTTGCGCGTGTGTGTTGTGTGGTGTGCGTATCAATGCGTGTGCGGTTGTAAATGGACGTGTGCCTCGTCGTGTGGGTGGCCAGAAGGTGAAGCATACGTCGTGGGTGCATGATGCAGTGAACACGCCATGCGTGCACTAGCTTTGTTGTGTGGTGTGTGCGGGTACGTGCATGCGTGCGGCTGTATGTAGACGCGTGTCTCATGTACGCGCCGTGCATGCGTTGCGCGCGGATGAGGCGAAGAAGAGGAGGGGAAGAGGGAGGACGGAGGGAGGTGTGTGCGGGAGACGAGGGTGCGACGCGGCAAGAGAAAACCAGAATCACACGAAACATGTGGAGAATTATTCATAGCGTGGAGCTACCCATATGGGCATCTATTAGCATGGACCTGTCTGCCGTGAGTGTCTAGGCGCAAGAGGTGCTCGAATATCAGCGGGCTTGAGTATTGACGGTCTGGGAGCGAATCTAACTGTGAATGAGTTGGAGTGTGAATGAATGTTAATAGTATTAGTGCGTCTCTGCGCATGAGCCTGGGGCCTCCTGGGGCCTCCTGAAGCCTCCTGGGGCTTACTGAAGCCCCTTGGGGGTTCGTGTGGTCTCCTTGGGCCTCTTGGGGCTTCCTGGAGCCTCCTTGGGCATCCTGGAGGGATTCGTGCCACAGGAGAGGCCAAATACATAGGAACATGCGTACAACAAAAACTGCGGATTGGAGCCGCAGGAGGAGGGCAATACATAGCAACACGCGTAAGACATCATGGACCCGTGCCCCAGGGGAGGCCCAATCTATAGGAACACACGTAAAACACTTCACTTAGGATTGGATATAGGAGAAACACGATACCTATATATATCTATATATATATATGGGCTTGGATATATATATATATATATACGAGAAGAAGAAGAAGAAACAAAATGTGTAACACCCTAAGGGCTCGTGCTACAGAAGAGGCACAATATATAGGAGCATACGTACAACACATAGGATTGGAGCCACTCCTGTGGCCTTCTGAGGCATCCTGCTCCTGAGGCCTCTTGGGGCCTCTTGGGGCCTCCTGCTGCCTTCCGGGGCCTGCTGGTGCCTCCTGGCGCTTCCCGTGGCCTCCTGGGGCCTCCTGCGGCTTCCTGTAGCCTCCTGGAGCACTCTAGAGCCTCCCGAGGCCTTCTGGAGCTTCCTGGGGCCTCCTGGAGCCTCTTGGGGCATCCTGTGGCCTCTTGAGTCTTCCTATGGCTTCCCGAAGCTTCCTGTGACCTCCTGTTGCATCCTGAGGAGGATCCGTGCCCACGAGTCTGGCCACCAAAACCCTTGGGGGCGAGAGCGAGCGCCTCGCTCGAGACATCCTCCAAATCTGCTCCGAAAGCGAAGGATGTTGGGTCGTGAAACAAGCAAACTGCTCGACCCCCGCCATTTCGCGCGAACGGAGAAATGCAATACACCCTGGCGGCTCCCCCTGAGGCGTGTTGAAACCCGCGCCTCGCTCGAGATATCCTCCAAATCTGCTCCGAAAGCGGAGGATGTTGGGTCTTGGAACGGGCAAACCGCTCGAGGCATCCCCGCCATTTGGGCGCGAACGGAGGAGTGCAATACCCCCTGGCGGCTCCCCCTGGGGGGTGCTGAAAACCGCGCCTCGCTCGAGACATCCTCAGAAATTGTAAAATCATCATCATCATCATCATCATCATCATCATCATCATCATCATCATCATCATCATCATCATCATCATCATCATCATCATCACCACCACCACCACCACCACCACCATCAGCAGCAGCAGCAGCATCAACATCAGCATCATCATCATCAGCATCATCATCATCATCATCATCATCATCATCATCATCGTCATCATCATCATCATCATTATCATCCTCATTATCATCATCGTCATCATCATCATCATCACCATCGTCATCATCATCAGCATCAGTATCACCATCAGCATCATCAGCATCATCATCATCACCACCATCATCATCAGAATAATCATAATCAGTATCAGCATAAGCATCATCATCATGAAGATCATCGTCATGACCATCATCATCACCACAACCACCACCACCATCATGATCATTATCAGCAACAACATCATCGTCATCACCGCAGCAGCACCAACCATGGCATAACATAACATGAACGATCATGCCATGACATACCATATCATAACATACCATTTCGCAGCATATCATGGCATCAAAGACATACCGTACCATAATATAATATATTAGACCACACCAGAACATATCATGGCATATCATAACATGACATGGCATGCAATGACATCTAAGTGTATGTCAGACCATGGCATCATAGAACAGGTCATAGCATAACATGAGGAGGAGGAGGAGGAATGATAAGGAGTTGGCGCGGCCTGAGTAAAAACAATGAGCCCATCCTTTGGATATGGAGAACAAGAAACCCATCCTTTGGATATGGGGAATAACAAGAATTCCATCTTAGGGTGTGGGGGAAATTCTCCATACCATAGCATAACATATCCTAGCATAACATAACATGAGGAGGAGGAGGAGGAGGAAGGAGAAAGAGTCGGCGCGGTTGGAGTAATAACAAGAACCCCATCCTCTGGATATGGGAAACAACAACAACAGCAACAAAAGCAGCAGCAGCAACAATGACAACAACACTAACAACAACAGCAACAAAAACAACAATAATGTTAAGACTGCTCGCCCTTATATGCTCGAGTGTCCAATAACACGTATTTCCCAAACCCTCGATACCCGCCCTCATCGTCTTCGAACGAACCCCTTTTGGGGGGTATACCTTTCTTCCCTGCAGGCCAGGCCCCGGCAAGCGGCGAGGCGGCCGCGGACCGTCGGCCTGGCCAGCGGCAGCGCTGATCGGCGGGGCGGCCGCGGACCGTCGACCCGACCCCAAGAGGGACGGACAGGAGACCGACGACGACGACGACGACGACGTCGAAGACGACGGCGACGACGACGACGACGACGGCGACGACGAGCGAAAGCGAGAGCGAGAGAGAACGACAGCAGGGCCACGAAGGGCACGAAGTAGGCCACGAAGGGCGACAGCGGGGACACGAAGGGAATGCGTATGGGGCCACGAAGAGCGCGAACGAGCGGGGGCCACGAAGTGCAGATAATGCGGGGCCACAGAAGGCAACTATGGGGCCACTGAGGGTAGCAACTGGGCCACGTAGGACAGTGAGGGGGACACAAATGGCGACAGCGGGGCCACGAAGGGCATGCACATGGGGCCACAACGGGCGCGACTCCTGGGTGCCTGGGTGTCGGGAGCGCGGCGCTTGGGCAAATTGCAGGAAATTCCAACGCAAGGCTATTCTTCAGTAAGTTGCAAGCAAGTCTCCAGCGCGCGACTCCAGAGCGCCGGGAGAGCGGTTCCTGAATAAATTGTGAAGAAGTCCCCAGCGAGAGCGCGATTCCTGAATAACATGCGAGGAAGTCTCGGGCGGGAGCGGGGGTCCTGGCTAAATTGCAAGGAAGTCTGAAGAGGGAGCCGTTGTTGTTGTAACCCCGGGGCCAGGGGCCCAGTTTGAGCAGGAAGACTTTCCCTGTCAGAAAACAAGGTGCGAGCGTCGAGGGGCACACTTCGATTGCGAAAAAACAATATGCACAGGTGGGGGGGATCAACAATAATTATTGTTCAGAAATGAGAATCAACAACAAGAACAACAACAACATCAACAACAACAACAACAGCAGCAACAACAACAACAACAACAACAACAACAACAACAACCACATCTACCACAAAAACACCAACGACAACAACTTCAACAATAAAATCAACCATAGCATCAGCAACAACAACAACTATCATTTTGAGACTGTTCGTTCTTACATGCTCGCGTACCGCTAAACACGTATATCCCAAACCCTCGGTACCCACCCTATTCGTCTTCGATCGTATCCCCCCGCTGGGGGTATGTCTTCTTTACCTGCCGCGTGTCATCGGCACAGCCCCTGAAACTGTAGAAGAGAGTACGGATGGAAGGGGAGGGATAAGGATGGAGCACGGGATTAGCAGAAGGGGGGCTAGAAGCCGAAAACACGTGGCAGAACCAGACGGGCTGACCGGGCGGGCAGACCCTAACGGGCGAGGCCTGGAAGGCGGGCCCAAGCGGCCAGGTCGAGAAGGCGTGTTGCTGAAGCGTTAATGCTGCATCAATCGAAAAACTCCGGCAATAGCGCGATTCCCACGTGAACCGTGAAGAAAGCCGAAGCGAGAGCGTGATTCCTGAGTGTCGATGGCGCGGCGTGTGAATAAATGGCGAGGAAGTCCCACGCGAAAGCGCGATTCATGCACAAGTTGTGAGGACGGCCCGCGCGAGAACGCGATTTGGGAATGAAATATCAGGCGGGAGCCGTTGTTGTTGTAACTCGGGGGCCAGGAGGCCAATTTGGTGACCCCCAGCTTTCCTTGATAAAAACCGGGTGCAAGCCCCCGGGAGGGCACTTTAGTTGAAAAAGCACAGTGCGCCCTGGATGAGGGGGATCAAAGAAGAATAATGACAACAACAACAACAACAACAACAACAACAACAACAACAACAACAAAAACAACAACAACAACAACAAAAACAACAACAACACTAAACATAAGTTTTACATTGTTCGCTCTGATAAGCCTGCGTGCCAGTCAACACATATATCCCAAGTGTTCGACACCCGTCCTCTTCGTCCTTGATCGTACCCCCTTAGGGGTATATCTCTCTTACCTGCGACATGTACTTCGCGCAGCCCCCAATGCAGGGGAAGAGAGGACGGATGGAAGGAAGGGACAAGGAGGAGAAAAAAGGATGGAGCACGAAAGAGAGTAGCAGGAGGTGGGCTAGGAGCAGAAGCGGGTAGACCCTAACGGGCAGGTCGGGAAGGCGGGCCCAGGCGGTCAGCTCGAGAAGACGGGTTGCTGAAGTGTGCGTCCTGCATCAATCGCGAAGACGTCTCGAGCGATAGCGCAATTCACAAATAAATCGCGAAGAACTCCGCAGTGAGACCGTGATTCCTGAATGTCGACGGCACGGCGTCTGAATGAATTGCGAGGAAGTCCCACGCGAGAGCGCGATTTCTGTATAAGTTGAGAGGAAATCCCGCGCGAGAACGCGATTTGGGAATAACAATTGTGAGGAAGTATCAGGCCAGGGCAGATTGGCGACCCCTCACCTTCCCTTCTAAAAAACACGGTTGGAGCCCGGGGAGAAACACTTTAGTTAAAAAATACTCGGGTTACCGGAGGGTGGGGATCAACAACAATTATTCTTTAGAAATGACGGTTCAACAACAATAAGAAATAGGCTGGCTTGGCGCCCCTGGGTGTCGCCGGCTTGGCGCCCCCGTGTGCCGGGAACGCCTCCCCCCCGTCTCCCCTAGTGGTGAAGGCTGGCGTCGCGTCCCCGTGCTGGTTGGGTGGGGTAGGGAACAACGGGAACAAGGTCAACGCTGGGATCCCTGGGAATCCCTACGTGAGAAGACCGAGGAGTATCCATGACAGTTTGAAAACGTTGATGCAGGTCCGCAAAGGCGAAGCAAACTCCAGCTGGGAATTTCATCGGACCCGATACAGATCCGGCACGGACTGTACATAATCCTATACAGACCCGCCACGGCCGCCGTCGCCCGTCGTCTGGGCCTGGGTGTCGGACGGGCGATTCCGCGCTCGCCGTCGGCCGTGTTTTGAACTGTTATGCATGACGTTGCATTGCTTTGCCTTGCTTGACATTGCCTTGCAAAGCTGCGCATTACTTTGCATTGCGTTGAATTACTGTGCATTGTTGTTGACGGATTTGCTCCGTTTCGCGTTGCGTTACATTGCGTAAGATTGCTTGGCATTGTTTGTATTGCTTTGCAGTGCTTTGCATTGCGTTGCATTGCTTTGCAGTTCTTTGCAATGACGCGCGTTACGTAGCAATGCATTGCATAGAATGCCATTGCTATATGTGTGTTGCATTGCACTGGTTCGCATTGCCCTACAGCTTATTACCTTGTATAGCGTTGCGTTGCACTGCTTGGCAGCGCTCGGCATTATATCGCCTTCCTTCTTAATGCGTTGCATTGCTTTGCATGCCTTTGCGTTGCTTCCTACTGAAAACTCACGCCACATAGAATTGCACTGCATAGTTTGCACCACCAATATAGTTCGCACCGCAAAAGTTGCACTGCATGCGTTGCACCACGAAGAGGGCACCACATAGCTTACACTACACAGATCGCACCACATGGATTCTCCTTTCGTTCTACCCCCCTCCCCCCCCCCGGGGTTAAGTACCCCCTGGGAACCGATGCAAAACACATCCATCCGACCTGTGAATTCACACTATCCCAGCCAAACCAGTATCGCCCCCCCCCCCCCCCACCGACATCCTCTTGCAAAAAAAAATGCGCGCACGCTCAGTTATCACAAATCAGAAGTTGTCAAGAATCCCTTCCAAGAAAAACACGAAGTGCACGCGCGCGCGTCGTCGAGCGCGCATGCCGAAATCCTTCAAAAACCTTCGGCTTCGGAAGGATTATAAAATCGAGTTTCCAAAAAACATACAGGAAGCACAGGGTTTCGCAACACTGACTTTCTAAGAAAGCTTACGCGCGCGCTCTTGCGATAAGTTTATTCAAGATTTTCAAACAAAAAACTACCAAACGGGTTTCGCGCGCGCGCATGTCGAAATCGCGAGAATCCTCTGCCAACAATAGGGCGAAGTGCACGCGCGCGCGTCGCCGCGCACGCATGCCGGAATCCTCCAAAAACCTTCGGTTTCGGATGGATTTCAAAATCGAATGTCCAAGAAACATGCAAAAACACAGAGTTTCGCAACACAGATTTTCAACAAAAACGTACGCACGCGCTCTTGCGTCGTCGTCGTCGCCGTCCCTCCTCTCTCGTCGTCGTCGTCGTCGTCGTCGTCGCCGTCGTCGTCCTCTGTCTTTCCTCGTCGTCGTCGTCGTCGTCCTCTTTGGCGTCATCGTCGTTTCCGTCGTCGTTGTCGCCGTGGTCGTCCTTCCTCCTCCCTCGTCGTCGTCGTCGTCGTCCGTCGTCGGAGTCTCGTCGTCGTCCCTCCTATTTCGTCGCCGTCGTCGTCGTCTTCGTCATCCCTCCTCCCTCGTCGTTGTCGTCGTCGGCGTCGCCGCCCCCCTTCCTTCCTTTTTCGCTCGCGTCGTCGACGTCCTCCCTCCTGCCTCGTCGCTGTCGTCGTTGTCGCCGTCGTCGTCCTCCCTCCCCCTCGTCGTCGTCTTCGTTGGCGGCGTCGTCGTCGTCGTCTTCGTCGTCGTCGTCGGCGTCGTCGTCGTCGGCGGCGGCGTCGTCGTCGTCGCCGTCGGCGTCGTCGTCGTCGGCGGCATTGTCATCGTCGTCGTCGTCGTCGCCGTCGGCGTCGTCGTCGTCGTCGGTGTCGTCGTCGTCGTTGTCGTCGTCGTCGCCGAAGTCGTTGGAGACGCCGTCGGTGTCGTCGTAGTCGTTGTCGGCGGCGTCGTCGTCGTCGTTGTCGCTGCCGTCGTCGGCGTCGGTGTCGCTGCCAACTTCCATTTGGTACCTACCGTAACGGTTTCAAGAGGTCTTGCGACCAAGTTGCGGGTGGGAGGGTGGAACGTTTGCACGAGCAGTGCAAACATCCCACCCTCCCACCCGCAACTGATTCGAGTGGAGCAGCTAGTGATTGCACCAAATAGATTGCACCACGTAGCTCGCATCCCATAGATCGCACATCATACATGACACCACGTAGTTTACACGTCATAGATCACGTCATACGTTAGTTCATACCACTGAATCGCACCACGTACCTGACAAAACACAGTTCGCACCACATAGATTGCACCGCATAGCACGCACCGCGTAGTTTACACCACATAGCTTGTATCACGCAGATTCCCCGCTCTAAAGGAATAATAGAACCTACCTCCCCCCCACACGGACTTAACCGCTCACCTTTGCGCATGGCAATTTCCCAACATGATTCCGCCCCACCCAAAAACGAATCCATACAATCTCAGCCAGGCCGGCATTCCCCCCCCCTCACCCTCTGGAGGAAACGGTGTGCGCGCACACTCGTTGATCACAGCTCATCAACGTTCAAAAACCGTTGCGACGAGAACAACAACAACAACAAAAACAAAACGATGTGCACACGCGCGCGCCGTCGTGCGCGCAAACCGAAATACCCCAAAAACCGTGACTTTCGTAGGGAGTTCAAAACCGAGCGTCCAGAAAACGTGTTTGGGGAAAATGAAGACTACAATACGAGCATTACCCGTTAAATTATAATGTGTGCGTTCGCTCGCTTGCGAATTGCAGAAGAAACCATATATTTTCAAAAATCCCATAAGATACTACTGAAAAGGGCCTTTCGTGCGGCCACGTCGGAATCGTTCGAACGCCCTTGCGCGCGCGCTGTCGCGAGATTCCCTTGCCGAACAAAGCGAAGTGCACACCCTCGCGTCGTCGCGCGCGCATGGCGAAATGTTGGAAAAATCGAAGGTTCCGTGGGGATTTCGGAATCGAACGAACCGAAAATGTGTTGCAACAATTTTTCTAACAAACAAGCAAAAACTGCGCTCGCGCTCCTGCGAAAGACTGCGAAACCACGTAATGCTTGTTTTAGCCAACATGTTCATTACATTCGGCCAAACAGGCCTCTCGCGCCGCATGTCGAAATCAGTCGAATGCCCTTGCGCGCGTGCTAGGAGGAGGGTACGATCCGTGTCCAATGATACCATGCGGGCAATTTTCGTGCGTCGGCCACGCGCGCATGTCAAACACCTTCCAGGACCTTCATCACTGACGCGAAGATGCCGTCATCGTCGTCGGCGTGATCAACATCGGCACTGTCACTGGCCATGCCGTCGTCGTTGACACCATCGTCACCAGCATCGCTAATTCATCGTGCCTACCGTTGTCGAAGTTGCCATGATTCCGCGCCCGCCCAAATCGCTGACTCGCACTGAATTGCCCACTGGGAAATGCCCAGCGGTCAGCGCCAACTCGGCCGCGTCGGTCGCACCAAACTGGCTGGCCGCTGCGCGCGCGAGCATGCGCGGGCTAGCGCGGCCGCAGAGGTGCGCCAGTCAACACCGAGCACTCAGCGCAATCGCCGCCGAACCAAGTTGCGGGTGGATGGGTGGGATGATTGCGCGAGCAGTGGAGTTGACAACTCACTGCGGGAATTGGTGAATCGCACCACACAATTTCCACCACATTCTTTGCACCACATAGCTTGCATCACATGGCATGCTAGAACAGACTGTTTGGGGCCCACGCTTGTTATCATGCTAATTTCCCCCACTTGGACAGCAGCAGAAGCTCCCAAAATGCTCCTCCTGCCGCAGCGAGCGCGCGCGAGCGAGCGCGACGACGACCTCGACAAGTCTGTGTGTACCCCTCTCTGGAACACCCTCGGCAGAACTCCTCTGGCAGGCAGCATCCCGAGGCTGGAAGACAGCCGAGCCGACGAAACTTCTCGCCCGACCCGCCCTGGGCCCCCCAACGATGCAACGTAACCGACCTTCCCTCCTGTGTCATAACTCGGGTCTCCATACAGCCGTTCGGGAAAGTTCGGGCACCTCCAGAAAGTAAGTCCTCGGCGAAGCGGCGCTGCTGCACTGCACTTCACAAGGCTGGGGAACCGCCGAGAACCAACGAAAACAGTCGTCCGACCCCCCTTTCCGAAGAGCCCGTGCTTCTGATTCGCGAGGACGCCCGTGACCGGCCCCCACCCCCCCCATGCCGTTCCACCTGGTCACGCCACGATTCGCGCTGGCGCCGTCTCGGAATGAGCCACGATTGGGAGTTCTCAGGCGGCGCCAGCGCGAATCGTGACGTGACCTCCCCCTCCCTCCCCCTCCCCCCCCCTCCCACCCCGGTCACATCTTTCGCCCGACCTGGCCCGAGCTGGAATCGGCGACTTTCATCGCTGATGCGTCGGCGATGGGTCACCTGTGGCGAAGACGCACGTTCCTGGGCAGATTGGGGCTATCGGGCCCCTGCCCCTTGCAAGGGAAGGAGACGCCCTCGGCGCTGCCTCTCTTCCTCGGGCCTGCACGGCGCGAAGGCGCCCCCGCGCGCGCGGCCGCGGGGCCTGCGCGTCCCCCAGGAACGCCTCCACGGCGTGAACCAGCAGCCTGCCCCAGAGCCCCGGGGGAGCCGCCGCCCCGCTGCGACGGGGGACAGGCGAGGCAAGGTGCCGACGCATGTCCACAACTCGCCATCGCTCGGACGTCCATTCTCCGGATGGCCTCCAAGTTCGCCCAAGATGGTCCAAGACGGCCTCCAAGACGGCCCAAGAGAGTCCAAGACGGCCCAAGACGGCCCAAGAGGCCTCCAAGATGTCCTCCAGGAGAGCCCGAACAGGCCAAAATCATTGATATCCCCCAGGTTGTTGAAGGATTTCGGCATTCGCTTCTTCTCGGCTTTCCGACGACCCGATACGGCCCAAGAGGTCCCAAGATCGGCCTCCAAGATGGCCTCAAAAATTCCCAAGAGGCCCCCAAGAGGGCCCCAAGAAGGCCCAAAGACGACCCAAGAGGCCTCCAAGACGCCCGGGATGCCTCTAAGACGGCCCTGGAGCGCCCCAAGAGGGCCCCAAGTCGTCCCAGAAAGGCCCCCCAAACAGCTTCCGACGGCGTCAGACGGGCCAGGAGCCCACCAAGATGGCCGAAGTTGGCTCGAAGCTGGCCCAAGACGGCCCAAGAGGCCTCCAAGAGGGCCTCCAGGAAGGCCCGAAAAAGGCCAAATACATTGTTGTTTTCCGTAGGTTGTTGAAGGATTTTGACATTTGCTTCGTTTCGGCCTTCCGACGGCCCGATACGGCCCAAGAGCCCCCAAAGATCGCCGAAAGATCGCCCAAGAAGCCTTCAAGATGGCCCCAGAGCGGCCCAAGAGGCCCCCAAGACGGCCCCAAGAGGCCCCCAAGACGGCCCAGGAGGCTTTTCAGACGCCAAAGAGATGGCCTCCAAGACGGCCCTGGAGCATTCCAAGAGGGCCCCAAGTCGGCCCAGAAAGGCTCCCCAAACGGCTTCCGACGGAAACAGACGGGCCAGGAGCCCACCAAGAACGCCGAAGCTGGCTCGAAGCTGGCCCAAGACGGCCCAAGAGGCCTCCGAGAGGACCTCCAGGAAGGCCCGAAAAGGCCAAAACCATTGATTCCCATGAGTTTTTGAAGGACTGTGGCATTTGCTTGTTTTCGGCCTTCAGACGGCCCGAGACGGCCCAAGTGCCCCCAAAGATCGCCCAAGAGGCCCAAGACGGCCCCAAGAGGCCCCCAAGACGGCCTAAGAAGCCTCCAAGACGCTCAAGATGGCCTCCGAGACGGCCCAAGAGCCCTCCAAGACGTCCTCCAAGAAGGCCCGAAAGGGTCAAAATGGCCCCCAGGCGGCCACGATGACCTTCAAGATGCCCACGTGTTCCCCGAAGGCTTTCCAAACCGATTCGGGGAACACATGGTCCGATAGCTTGGCAGGTATGGCCTCAACGTTCGGCCACATAGACCCTTCCAAAAAGGCAGGAGGCGGCGGTGATTCGCCGTAGACGTCTTCGATCCGCCGCCCCCTGTTGAGTCATCACAAGGGTGCCTGGCGTGCTAGATCCTCTCGGTTTTGGTTCTTTTACAAAAGAACTCCCCCTGGGCCTCCGGCGCGTCCCGCCAGGGTCCCGGGAAGGTGCTCAATCCAGAAAAAAATCCTCCAAGATGGCTCAAGATGGCGCCAAGATGGCCACGTTGGCCCTAGATGGCCCCCAAGATGGTCCAAGATGGCCTCCAAATTCGCCCAAGATGGTCCAAGACGGCCTCCAAGACGGCCCAGGAGAGTCCAAGACGGCCCAAGACGGCCCAAGAGGCTCCCCAGAGGCCTCCAAGACGGCCCAAGAGGCCTCCAAGAGGTCCTCCAGGAGGGCCCGAAGAGGCCAAACGTTTTTTTCCTTAGGTCTTTGAAGGATTTTGGCATTTGGGTCTTCTCGGCATTCCGACGGCTCAAGACGGCCCAAGAGGCCCCAGAGATCGCCCCAACATCGCCCAAGTGGGCTCCAAGAGGTCCCCATGACGGTCCAAGAGGCCCCCAAGACGGCCCCCAGACGGCCCCAAGACGCCCAAGATAGCCTCCAAGACGTTCAAGATGGCCTCCAAGACGGCCCCGAAGCTCCCCAAGAGGACCCCAAGTTGGTTCAGAGAGGCCCCCAAGACGGCTCCCCACGGCGTCAGACGGGCCAGGAACGCCCTAAGACAGCCAAAGAGGCCCCCGAGAAGCCCCAAAAGGGCCCCAAGAGGCCCACAAGAGGCCCCAAGAGAGCCCAAGATAGCACCAACATGGTCTCCAAGACGGTCCCAAGATGCCCCAATCGAGCCAAGAGTGCCTCAAGAGGCTCCGAAGAGGCATCCTCCCCATTCTCCTTCTCCCTCCTTCTCCTCCTCTTCCTCTTTCTCCCCCACGTGTTCCCCGAAGTCTTTCCAAACCGACTCGGGGAACACATGGTCCGATAGCTTCGCCCCCCAAGATGCCTCCAAGACGGCCCAAGATGCCTCCGAGACGGCCTAACATGGCGTCAATATTGCCCAAGACGGCCCAAGAGGCCTCCAAGAGGCCTCAAGACGGTCCAAGAGGCCTCCAAGAGGTCCTCCAGGAAAGACTCGAAAAGACCAAAACCATCAATTTCCCTAAGTACTTGAAGGATGTTGGCATGTGTTTCTTCTCGCCATTCCGACGGCTCAAGACGGGCCTCTTCCTCTTCCTCTTCATGTTCATTCTCCCCCACGTGTTCCCCAAAAGTTTTCCCAACCGATTCGGGGAACACATGGTCCGATAGCTAAGCAGGCCTCTGGCCGCAACGTTCGGCCACGTAGGCGCTCCCGAAAGGGCAGGGGGCGGCGCTGATTCGCCGTAGGCGTGTTCGATCCGCCGCCCCCTGTTGACCTGCCACAAAGGTGCCCGACGTGCTAGATCCTTTCGAGTTTGGTTTTGGTTCCTTTTCCAGAAGAACTCCCCCTGGGGCTTCGGCTCGTCCCGCCGGCCACCCGGAAGGGTGCGCAAAAGGTGGCTGCACAGGGTTTTTCGGCTTTAGACGGCTCCAAGATGGCCTCCAAGATGGCCAAGATGGCCCAAGTCCAAGATGGCCTCGAAGACGGCCCAAGAGAGTCAAGGATGCCTCCAAGTTCGCACAAGAAACACCTAAGACGGCCCAAGACGGCCCCAGAGGCCTCGAAGAGGCCTCCAAGACAGCCCACGAACCCTCGAAGAAGTCCTCCAGGGTCCTCAAGGACTGCCCGAAGAGGTCAAAATCATTGATTTCCCGTAGGTTTTTGAAGGATTTGGGCTTCTGCTCCATTTCGGCCTTCCGACGGCCCAAGACTGCCCAAGAGGCCATCAAGATCGCCACGGCCCAAGAGGCCCCAAAGAAGTCCCAGATGGCCTCCAAGACTGCCAAGATGGCCTCCAAGATGCCTCCAAGACGGCCAAGATGGCCCCAAGATGCACCCAAGACGGCCCAAGATGGCCTCAAAATGGCCTAAGACTACCCAAAAGGCCCGCAAGAGGCCTCCAAGACGGCCCAAGAGCCCTCCAAGACGTCCTCCAGGCAGGCCCGACAGGGTCAAAATCATTGATTTTCCTTAGGTTGTTGAAGGATGTTGGCTTTTGTTCCTTTTCAGCTCTCCGACGGCCCAAGACGGCCCAAGAGGCCCCCAGCATCGTCCCAAAAGCGTCCAAGATGTCTCCAAGATGGCCCCATGACAGCCCAAGGGGCCCCCACGAGGGCCCCAAGAAGGCCCCAAGACGGCCCAAGAGGCCTCCAAGACGCCCAAGATAGCCTCCAAGACGGCCAAGATGGCCTCGAAGATGCCTCCCAGGCGCCCAATATGGCCGTCAAGACGGCGAAGATCGCCTGAAGATGCACCCAAAGACGGCCCAAGATGGCCTCAAAATAGCATAAGACTACCCAAAAGGCCCGCAAGAGGCCTCCAAGACGGCCCAAGAGCCCTCCAAGACGTCCTCCAGGAAGGCCGGAAAGGGCCAAAATCAATGATTGTCCTATGGTTTTTGAAGGATTTGGGCATTTTCTTCTTTTCAACTCTCCGACGGCCCAAGACGGCCCGTCCTAAAGAGCGCCAAAGAGGCCTCCAAGATGGCCCCATGACAGCCCAAGAGGCCCCCAAGAGGGCCCAAACAAAACGCCGAGACGGCCCAAGAGGCCCCCAAGACGCCCAAGATGGCATCCAAGACGTCCAAGATGGCCTCGAAGATGCCTCCAAGACGGCCAAGAAGGCCTCCAAGACGGCGAAGATCGCCTGAAGATGCACCCAAGACGGCCCCAGATGGTCTGAAGATGACCTTAGACTGCCCAAAAGGCCCGCCAGAGGCCTCCAAGAAGGCCCAAGACTCCTCCAAGATGTCCTCCAGGAGGCCCGAAAGCTCGGAAACCACCTGGTCCGATAGCTCGCCCGATTCCGTGTTCCCCGAAGGCTTTCGAAACCCACTCGGGGAACGCGTGGCCCGATAGCTTGGCCAAGCTCAAACCCAACTTTCGGCCACGCAGGCGCTTCCAAAAAGACAGGTGGCGGCGGTGATTCGCCGTAGGCGTCTTCGATCCGCCGCCCCCTGCTGATTCATCACAGGGGTGCCCGGCGTGCCGAATCCTTTCGCTTTTGGTTATGCTTTTTCCCGGTGAAAACTTATCCTGGGGCTTCGGCCCCGCCTGCCGGGGTCCAGAAATGGCCCGGAATGGGTGGTTCCAAAAGTTGTTCCTGCTCCAGACGGCTCCGAGATGGCTTCCGAGATGGCCAAGATGGCCCAAAATGGCCTCCAGGTTCGCCCAAGAGGTCCAAGATGGCCTCCAAGACGGCCCAGGAGAGTCTAAGATGCCTCCAAGCTCGGACAAGAAACCTCTCAGACGGCCCAAGACGGCCCGAGAGGCCTCCCCGAGGCCTCCAAGATGGCCCAAGAGGCTTCCAAGAGGTCCTCCAGGAAGGCCCGAAGAGGCCAAATTCGTTCATTCCTTAGGTTTTTGAAAGATTGTGGCATTTGCTTCTTCTCGGCATTCTGACGGCCCAAGACGGCCCAAGAGGCCCCCAAGATCGCCCCAAGATCAACCACGAGGCCTCCAAGAGGGCCCCATGAAGGCCCAAGAGGCTCCCAAGACGGCCCCAAGAGGGCCCCACGAGGCCTCCAAGACGGCTCAGATGGCCCCAAGATGCCTCCAAGACGGCCCAAGATGCACCGAAAACAGCCTAAGATGGCCTTAAGATGGCCCAAGACGGCCCAAGAGGCCCCCAAGAGGCCTCCCAGACGCTCCAAGAGGCCTCCAAGAGGACCCGCAGATACCAAAATCATTAATTTCCCTTAGGTGTTTGAAGGACTTTGACATTTGCTCTTTTTCGGCACTCCGACGTCTCAAGACGGCCCAAGAGGCCCAAAAGATCGCCCCAAGATCGCGCACGAGGCCTCCAAGATGGCCCCATGACGGCCCAAGAGGCCCCCAAGACGGCCCCCAGAGGGCCCCAACAGGCCTCCAAGACGGCCAAGATGGCCTCCAAGACGACCAAGACGGCCCAAGATGCACCCAGGATTGCCTAAGATGGCCTTAAGAGGCCCAGGATGGCCCAAGAGGCCTCCAAGAGGCCTCCAAGACGGCTCAAGAGTCCTCCAAAAGGTCCTCCGGGAGGGTCGTCCAGAGGCCAAAATCATTGACTTTCGTCAGGCTTTTGAAGGCTTTTGGCATTTCCGCATTGTCGGTCTTCCGACGGCCCAAGACGACCCAAGAGGCCGCCAAAGTCGCCCCAAGATCGCCCAGGAGGCCTCCGAGATGGCTCCATGACGGCCCAAGAGGCCCCTAAGACGGCGACCTCTAAGACGTCCAAAATACTCTCCAAGACCGGCCCTGAAGTGCCCCAAGAGAGCCCAAGTCGCTTCAGAGAGGCCCCCAAGACGGCTTCCGACGGTGTCAGACGGGTCGGGAACGCCCTAAAACGGCCAAAGAGGTCCCCAAGAAGCCCCCGAGGGCCCCCAAGAAGCCTCCAAGAGGCCCAGGGGGGGCTCCCAAGAGGCCTCCAAAAGGCTCCCAGGAAGCTCCGCCGAGACCTCCCAAGAGGCCTCGCAAGACGGTTCCCAAGAAGTCCCCTCCTCCTCCTCCTCCTTCCCCATCATCCTCATCCTCATCCTCATCCTCCTCCTAGGCATCATCCTCCTCCCTCTCCTGATCCTCCTCCAACTGTTCCCCCACGCGTTCCCCGAAGGCTTTCCAAACCGACTCGGGGAACAACTGGCCCGATAGCTTGGCCACATAGGCGCTTCCAAAGGGGCAGGGGGCGGCGGTGATTCGCCGTAGGCGTCTTCGATAACGCCGACCTCTCATGTGCTGATGATTCCTATCTGCCCCAGCATGATGTTCCCAGATGCGCCCAGGCAGCGCCGAGACGCACCGACGCGACTCTGATATATCCCAATATGATAGAGAAGGGGCCGGCGGCAGGGGGCAAAGCCCTTAAGGACAAATTCTGTGGTAAATCAGCTCTGTAGTCGATCCCCTACTCGAAAACTCATAAATGGCACGCGCGGGGCAGACTTCCAGGAGGTTGTGAAGGGGCTCTCGGTGCGGCCCAGCAGCGGAGGAGCTGGTCTCCGAGGGTACTCGAGGAGCTACCTCCACCGGGCGGTACCGACCCATAACCTCAGATCGAATGCACGAAGATGAGCGGCAGATAATCGAGGAGCGCACGGGGGAGACTGCTGTAGAAAGATGCAAGGTCACAGCCACCGCCAACTTTCACCATCGTGGGCAGGAGGAGGGGGGCCGCTGACAGATGAACGAAGCACGAGTGCTCGCCAACTCTTCACCGAGGCCCGTGTCCAACGCACGGCTCGCTCGGCGCAGGGGACCCCCGCTGGTGGTATCGACGTGGCTTTTCCTCCCTCCAATGCACGGTTTCCCCTGGGACCGTAGGCGACCCGAGGAGAAGGAAGAGGAGGAGGAGGAGGAGGAGGAGGAGGAGGAGGAGGAGACGGAGGAGGAGGAGGAGAAGGAGGAGGAGGAGGAGGAGGAGGAGAGGAGGGAGGGGGGATAAGGGGGGGAGGAGGAGATGGAGGGAGGAGGAGGGAGGAGGAGGTGGTGGAGGGAGGGGGAGGGGGAGATGGAGGAGATGGAGGGAGGGGAGGAGGAGGAGGAGTTGAGGAGGAGGGAGGAGGAGGAGGATGAGAGGGAGGAGAGGGAGAGGGAGGGGAGGGAGGGGAGGGTAGAGGGGAGGGGAGGGAGGGGAGGGGAGGGGAGGGGAGGGCGAGGGGAGGGGAGGGGAGGGGAGGGAGGGAGGGGAGGGGAGGAGGAGGGGAGGAGGAGGACGGGGAGGAGGAGAAGGAGGAGGAGGAGGAGGAGGATGCCGAGGAGGAGGAGGAGGAAGAGGAGGAGGTGGAGGAGGTGGAGGAGGAGGGAGAGGGGGAGGTGGGAGGTGGGGAGATGGAGGGAGGAGGAGGAGGAGGAGGAGGAGGCGGAGGGAGGAGGTGGAGGAGGGAGGAGCAGGAGGAGGATGGAGGAGGGAGGAGGAGGGAGGATGGAGGAAGGCGGTGGAGGGGAAGTGGGAAGAGGATGAGGAGGAGGAGGAGGAGGAGGAGGAGGAGGAGGAGGAGGAGGAGGGGGAGGAGGTTGAGGGTTGAGGAGGAGGAGGAGGAGGCAGAGGAGGAGTAGGCAGAGGAGGTGGAGTGAGGAGGAGGAGGAGGAGGAGGTAGAGAGGAGGTTGGAGGAGGAAGAGGAGGTGGAGGAGGAGGTGGTGGAGGAGGAGCGGGAGGAGGAGATGGAGGAGGAGGAGGAGGAGGAGGAGGAGGAGGTGGAGGAGGAGAGGAGGAGGAGGAGGGGGAGGAGGTTGAGGAGGAGGGGGAGGAGGTTGAGAAGGAGGAGGAGGAGGAGGCAGAGGAGGAGCAGGCAGAGGAGGAGGAGGAGGAGGAGGAGGAGGAGGAGGAAGGGGAAGAGGAGGAAGAGGAGAAGGTGGAGGAGGTGAGGGGCGGAAGAGAGGAGGAGCTCGAGGCCGGGGGGCAGCGGCGGGGGCGGAGGAGCCGGGGAGCACGGCACGGCGGGGCAGGGGCACTGGCGGTCGAGGCCTCTGGGCCCAGCGTGCTGGGCGTGATTTGCGATCGGCGCCGTTGGGGCCTGGGGGGCACGACGCCGTCCTCGTCGGGCCGCTTCGAGGCGCGGCGGAGAGCTCTGTCGAGGTCCCCGCACGCCCTCCAGGGTGTCCTCCGAGGTGCGGTTTGAAAGCCACGCCCTTTGCAAACCACACCCTCAGGAGTCAACGATCCCCGCCGTCTCGCCACGCAGGGATCGAGTAAAGGACCAATTCCAGAATGGATTTGCCCCAGAATATATTTTGACGTCGAATCTGCGAACACTGTCTCGTACACATAGCACGCACATTCTACGTATGTTAGCCAAAGATTCTACGGACAGGGGTTATTGAGTTTGTGGCCAATCGATTCTGCGTGTGATCCCCTACCCGAAGGGGAGGGATCGCGACGGATGGGTCCTGGACCCCGCAGGGCCGCCCACGATGCGATCCGATTCGCTGGCTGGGGCCGCGATTCCAATTCGATGCGATCCGGCTCGATACACTGGCATCGGCCAGGGCCAGCCGGAAACGGGACGCGGCGATTCGATACCGATCCGATTCGGAACCGTTCGCTGGCGACTCGGTCCACTCTCGATCCAACCCGATGTCGCGATGCAATCCAGCGCAGACCTGCCTGGGCCAATGTCCATCTCGGTCCGATCGATCCGGTTCGATGTCGGGCTCGCTCCAGACACGGGTACGGTGTGGGCCCATGCCAAGAAACACCCTGCTTGCCTCCAGGGTGCCCTGGGTTTCTTGGGCTTCGATGGTTTTGCCACGGAGAGCGCGACGCTCCCACACCAAAAGTCAATGGACGTCCTGGGGAATCCGGGTTGGGCTTCTTGTGTAAGGTTTCTTGCGGTCGGGCCCCCACTGCACGGTGCGCGGGCCCCGCTCTCGCGTGGCCAGCGGCGCGCACGCGGGGTGGGCGCGAGGGGGAGCGGTCCACCGGGCGCCCCTTCAGAAGGCCACCGGGGCCCACCTCGAGCCGTCCGATCCGATCCGATGTGTCGGTTCTCAGGAGAACGAACAATGGCATAAACATACAAGCTCGAAGATCCGCGCGGATTTCTCGGCTCGGCGCTGGGGCCTCTTCCTCCTCCTCCTCCTCCTCCTCCTCCTCCTCCTCCTCCTCCTCCTCCTCCTCCTCCTCTCCTCCTCCTCCTCCTCCTCCTCCTCCTCCTCCCCATTCTTCTCCTCCTCCTCCTCCTCATTCTCCTCACTCATCCTCCTCACTCACTCGCTCGCTCACTCACTCACTCACTCACTCACTCACTCACTCACAGACTCCGCCTCTTCCTCCTCCTCCCCGCGGCCGCCT
The DNA here is from genome assembly GCA_963575745.1 of Prorocentrum cordatum. NCBI lineage: Eukaryota > Dinophyceae > Prorocentrales > Prorocentraceae > Prorocentrum > Prorocentrum cordatum. The sequence continues at coordinate 40,913 of CAUYUJ010005312.1, forward strand.
CACGTGGGCCTGCTCCGTGGTGAAGCGAACCTGGATCGCGGGGCGATCCCGCGGGCGGGGCGGCACGAGAGGCGGGGGCAGACTGTAGAGGGCGGGGGCAGGGAGCGGACGAGGAGGACTGAGCAGGGACCACTCGTCATGGCATCCCTGCTGGACTGCCACGAGATGTTCGTAGAACACGAAGCGAAACAATGCAGCGACAGCAAAAGCCATGGTCTCAGAACATAAAAACGATTGGCTAAGACACGACTGCTTCAACCAGAAATGTTCTGCGAGCATTCCGTGCAAACCACACAAGGCTGTTCGAACAGTCTTTCCTAAGCCTATCCGCCAACGCGCCTCTGGGCACGGAGTTGGCGTGCCCTCAGGTCCTTTGCCCACTGCCTGGAGCCTCAGCCCTCGGCCCCGAAAACTCTTCGAGGGGCCCAGACCCAAAATTGGGTCCGGGCCCCTCAAAGAGTTTTAGCCCTCGGTCCAATGCTTCTGTTCGAATTACACTCGGGGGGGGGGGTCATTTTTCGCCTGGGAGCCACACGGGGAGAAGCGGCGGGGCCCAGGAGGGCCCCCAAGCTCGGACCAAGACTCCTCCTCCTCCTCCTCCTCCTCCTCCTCCTCCTCTACTCCGCCTCTCTCCTCCCCCCTCCTCGTCCTCCTCCTCCTCCTCCTCCTCCTCCTCCTCCTCCTCCTCCTCCTCCAACTCCTCCTGCCAGCCCCCCCCCCTTTTCGGTGCCCCTCAATCTCAGAGGAGAAGCGTGGCGCCCACCGCCACCGAGAGCGCCCCTCGGCGAGAGACCGAGCCCGGGGCGGAGCGGCACGCCGCAGCGCCCCAAGGGGGCCTCCGAAGAGGGCGCCAAAAAGGGCAAAACTGCTGATGTCACCAGGCGCTCGGAAGATTTCGGCGCTCTAGCCGTTTCGGCTCTCCGACGCTCCGAGACGGCCCAAGAGGTCCCCAAGACCACACCAGAGCAGCCAAAAAGGCCCCCAAGGGGGCCCCCAGACGACCCAAAAGAGTCCCAAGACAGCCCAAGACGGCCCAAGAGGGCCCCAAGACGGCCCCAAGAGAGACTCAAGAGAGGGACTCAAGTCTAACTTTCTTGGCGACTTCGGCGTTGGCCTTTGACACCGCGTGGATCGCTCCACTTTGGACGATCGGTGGCTTCTCTATCACCAAATTTGCTCCGAAATGGCTGTTTCTGGGCGGCTGGCGGGGTTCAACCTTGAACGCCCGCGCTGGGGTCGCTGCCGCGTCGACACGACACGAACCTCCGAATCTGGGTTCCAGGTTCGGGCCCCAGCACAATGAAACGTAGATCCAGGATGTAATTAAATCCGCCGACCCTGTCGGCGTGTGGAAGACGTATCCTGATCTCGTCATCTTGCGTGGGTCGTCGTCGCCCACGGGATCGTCACGTCGGCTCCAAGAGGGGGTCGGCTCCAAGAGGGGGAGGGGAGCTGCCCACGACACCGTCACGTCGGCTCCAAGAGGGGGAGTGGTCGACTCTCCCAGGGCGAGGGGAGCGGCCGCGACCCAGGGGCGACGCCAATCTGTCCCCCCCGGACACGGGGGGGAAGCCATTCTGAGCAACATCGCAGCTTACTCGAAGGGAAGCCCCTTCCCTTTAATCCCTTACCCCCGTGGGGGGGGGAGGGGGGGGGGTCACACCCGGATACGCGGGAGGGGGGGGGGGGACCTGGGCGGCTCCTTTCGGTGGAGGGAAGCGGCTGCGACGCGGAGGGGAAGCCAATCTGAGCAACGTTGGTGTTTACTCGAAGGTGGGGGTCCCGGAAGGGCGTCCCAAGGGGGGTCCTGGGTCAGAATGCCACCCTCCCGGGGCCCATGGCCCGCCCTCTCCCTCCCACTTCCGTCGAGGTCCGAGGCCTCCAGGGACGGCGGCACCGGCCGTAAGGCCTTAGCAATATAGGCACAAGATGGAGCCTGGGAGGGGATCAGGGACCGATTTTGATCGGACGTTGGTGGAGAGGACGAGGGCACAAAAAGAAGGGGGTTGTCGAGGTCTCAGGAGGAGCAGGGAGTGGAGTCGGAGCAGCAGGGGCCGAGCGGAGGTGGGAATGTCAGGGAGAAGAAGAAGGCTCCCCCTCCTCCTCCTCCTCCTCCTCCTCCTCCTCCTCCTCCTCCTTCCTCCTCCTCTCCTCCTCCTCCTCCTCCTCCTCCTCCTCCTCCTCCTCCTCGTCCCTCCTCCTCCTCTCCTCCTCCTCCTCCTCTCCTCCTCCTCCTCCTCCTCCTCCTCCTCCTCCTCCCTCCTCCTCCTCCTCCTCCTCCTCCTCCCCCTCCCCCTCTTGTTCCTCCTCTTGTTCCTCCTCCTCATCATCCTCCTCATCCTCCTCATCCTCCTCAGCCTCCTCCTAGACCCCACTAGGGACCTCCTCTGGGTTCCCCAGAAGGGTCTAGAACCTAGAGCACGGTGAAATCGAATCATGGCAATGACAACGTGCGCGTGGGTCAAGAACGCGAGCCCCTTCGCCAAAGGCATAGGACCCCATGATCGAAGCACGGCTGAGCCAGGATACACAATGGCGTCGTGCAGGCATCGGGCTGCATCAGATCGTCAGAACATCGGAGTCGACGGGCCAGCCGCAGTCGATATCGAATCGGCTCGACCAGACCGAAAGTTGTCCTGGACCCCGGGTCTGTCATTAGAGACCAACTTTAGGTCGGGCATATCCCCCTACAGGCGGATGTTGGACGAAACATTGAAAATAGACGGAAAAAAACAACATATTCAATTATCCTGGCGAAAGACCCAACCATAAGCAATTGTTGGTAACGCGTTGTGGGTGCCGCTTTCGGTGGGGCTCCATATGGGGCCACGAAGCGCTGCCTTGGATGGGGGAACCGCATGCGGACTGCGCCACCGGGGCGGGCCTTCGGTGGAGCTCCCTATGGGGCTACGAAACGCTGCCCTGGGTGGGGGAACCGCATGCGAACTGCGCCACCCGGTGGAGCTCCCCATGGGGCCACGAAGCGCTGCCCTGGGTGGGGGAACCGCATGCGAGAGCAGCCACTGGGGCCTTCGGTGGAGCTCCCTATGGGGCCACGAAACGCTGCCCTGGGTGGAGGAACCGCATGCGAGAGCAGCCACTGGGGCCTTCGGTGGAGCTCCCTATGGGGCCACGAAGCGCTGCCCTGGGTGGGGGAACCGCATGCGAACACCCCCACTGGGGCCTTCGGTGGAGCTCCCTATGGGGCCACGAAACGCTGCCCTGGGTGGGGGAACCGCATGCGAACACCCCCACTGGGGCCTTCGGTGGAGCTCCCTATGGGGCTACGAAACGCTGCCCTGGGTGGGGGAACCGCATGCGAACACCCCCACTGGGGCCTTCGGTGGAGCTCCCTATGGGGCCACGAAACGCTGCCCTGGGTGGGGGAACCGCATGCGAACACCCCCACTGGGGCCTTCGGTGGAGCTCCCTATGGGGCTACGAAACGCTGCCCTGGGTGGGGGAACCGCATGCGAACACCCCCACTGGGGCCTTCGGTGGAGCTCCCTATGGGGCCACGAAACGCTGCCCTGGGTGGGGGAACCGCATGCGAACACCCCCACTGGGGCCTTCGGTGGAGCTCCCTATGGGGCTACGAAACGCTGCCCTGGGTGGGGGAACCGCATGCGAACACCCCCACTGGGGCCTTCGGTGGAGCTCCCTATGGGGCTACGAAACGCTGCCCTGGGTGGGGGAACCGCATGCGAACACCCCCACTGGGGCCTTCGGTGGAGCTCCCTATGGGGCCACGAAACGCTGCCCTGGGTGGGGGAACCGCATGCGAACACCCCCACTGGGGCCTTCGGTGGAGCTCCCTATGGGGCTACGAAACGCTGCCCTGGGTGGGGGAACCGCATGCGAACACCCCCACTGGGGCCTTCGGTGGAGCTCCCTATGGGGCTACGAAACGCTGCCCTGGGTGGGGGAACCGCATGCGAACACCCCCACTGGGGCCTTCGGTGGAGCTCCCTATGGGGCCACGAAACGCTTCGGTGGAGCCCGGGTGGGGTGAACCATGCATGGGGCCTTCGGTGGAGCACCGCTGCCCTGGGTGGGGGAACCGCCTCGGTGGAGCTCCCTATGGGGCACGAAACGCTGGAACCGCATGCCCCCACTGGGGCCGGTGGAGCTCGGGGCTACGAAACGCTGCCCTGGGTGGGGGATGCGGGGGCCTTCGGTGGAGCTCCCTATGGGGCCACGAAACGCTGCCCTGGGTGGGGGAACCGCATGCGAACACCCCCACTGGGGCCTTCGGTGGAGCTCCCTATGGGGCCACGAAACGTGCCCTGGGTGGGGGAACCGCATGCGAACACCCCCACTGGGGCCTTCGGTGGAGCTCCCTATGGGGCCACGAAACGCTGCCCTGGGTGGGGGAACCGCATGCGAACACCCCCACCGCATGCGGGGGCCTTCGGTGGAGCTCCCTATGGGGCTACGAAACGCTGCCCTGGGTGGGGGAACCGCATGCGAACACCCCCACTGGGGCCTTCGGTGGAGCTCCCTATGGGGCCACGAAACGCTGCCCTGGGTGGGGGAACCGCATGCGAACACCCCCACTGGGGCCTTCGGTGGAGCTCCCTATGGGGCTACGAAACGCGTGAGAGGTGTGCCGAGAGCAGAGGCAAGGAGGGGGAGGAGGGAGGAGAGGAGGAAGGAGAGGAACGCGGGGCACCGTCTCTTCAAAACGAGGACCCAACACCACAGGATGGTTGGGAATAGCAAGAACAAAAAAAAACGTCCCCAGACTATGTTTTACTTTTTGAATATTCCTCCTGTAGAGGGACAGGCCCGACTGATGACCAGCTTCGCGTCTCGAGCGGATGTTCGGAGCAGCCCCCGGGGCCGCGGAGGCTCGGCGGCGGACACCAGGGGGGAGTGGCGCGAAGGGGAGCGTCCTTCTGAGAAGGCGCGGGGGGGGGTTCTGCGAAGGCGGCGTCCTTATCGGCAGGTCCAGGACGCTCCCAAGAAGGCTCCTCCTCCCCCTCCTCCTCCTCCACCTGCTCCTCCTCCTCCTCCTCCTCCTCCTCAAGAGCTGAGCAGGGACCGACCGTCCGCGCAGCCCTGTAGGCCTGCCACGAAATGGTCTTAGAGCAACCGAATGTTCTGAGAGCGAAAGCAAGGCTCTTAGAGCAGAAAGCCGGTGGACTCAAACAAGACTGACCGAGTCAGACACGTTCTGAGGACATGTCGTGCAAACAAGAACAAGGTTCTTATAACATTCCTGGGTGTGAGTGAAGGAAGGAGAGCCCAGAATCGAATCGGGGATCGGCGATCGAAGTGAATCGGATCGGCAGAAATCGGCAGCCGAGCCGGGAGAAATCGAATCGGCGGACATCTGCAGGCTAGTGGGCCTCCATTGAGAAATCGGAGTCCAGCCCGGAATCCCAAGTCGAACCGAACCGAAACCGGAAGCTATCGAAATCGAATCGAACCGAATCGGTGGACTCGAAATGAGCGCTGGCAGGCAGGCCAAGACGCTTCGCCACCGCCCGAAAGAAGCTGGGAGGCCTGCCGAGACGCAGCCTGCCTTCTCGGATGCCTCCCCCCCCGTCGACTTCTCAAAAGGCCGCCTCCCCCCGCGGTCACCCCGCAACTCACGCGCGCCGCCCTGCCGGAGAGCCGACGACGACGCTCCCCGCGGGCAGCTCGCTGCCCCCCCGTCGGGGATCTCCCTCGCGCGGCTCCGGAACAAAGGATCCGGCGCTTGCCCCCCGAGGCACTGTATGGGCTCGGCGTCTGCACGAAGATCTTCCTGCATGATTATCTCAGGTACGTTTGGGTCGGGCGTGTCCCCCTACAAGGGGATTTTGGACGATATATATATATATATATATATATATAATACACCAAAAATACCCCCCCTCCCCCTCCCCAAAAAAACGTTCCCGGACTATTTTCAACTATTTTTGAATACTCTCCCTGTAGAGGGACAGGCCCGACTTAAAGGCACGTCTTCAGCGTTATATATTTTCTGTCGATGCGCCGTCGGGGCGCGGCTCCTGCCTGCTTGCCTGCCCGTCGGGGATGTTACTGGCCCGGGCCAGTGCAGACCCAGGCCAGTCGGGCGTTGCAGGCTCCTGCAAGATCCTGCGCGCTGGCCTGGGCCAGTCGGGCTTCTTAAGAGTTTGCAGCATTCCTTGTCCAGCTGCTCTGGCATGCAGCAGCCGCGCACCGCAACATTGCGCCGTCTCTGCGCGGCTCTGACCTGACCTGACCTGCGAGATCCTGCAGGATGCTGCAGCAGGCAGAGGGATTTCGTCACGCGATGCGAAGTTCCCCCCCCACCGAATTCCCCTCCTCTTCCTCCTCTTTCTATCCTCCTCCTACTTTTCCTCCTCTTCTTACATATATGTATATCCCTCCTCTTCCTCCTCTTTGTAGATTTGAATCCCTCCTCTTACTTATATTTAGATCCTCCTCCTATTGTTCCTCCTATCTCATCCTCTTATATCATTATATCCCTTCTCTTCCTCCTCTTTATATCCTCCTCCTCCTCCTCCTCCTCCTCCTCCTCCTCCTCCTCCTCCTCCTCCTCCTCCTCCTACTCATCCTCCGATTCGCGGCCCGTGACGGATCCAGGTCGCCGAGGCAGGATCCTGCGTGCTATAGCCCGGGCAAACGAAGCCTTGGCCAACCGCCCAGCCCTCCGAAGAGCTGTTGCTCTTTTTTGTGCGCGCGGCCACCGGAGAGGCCCCCGACGCCTCCCCGGTGTGGGCTGGTGAGCCTTTCTGTTATCCAGCGTTTCGACATTGGAAGGGGGGAGGGGGGGGGTCTGCCTCGGACCTCTGCCTAGTGCCACTGCTTGCAGCAAAGCGTCCTGTGGGGGAGACCGCACCTGCTCGAAACAGGCGCCCAAAGCAGCCAAGATCTACTCCACGGGTCGGGTGTTGCTAGAAGTGCCCCTGGCCCAAGGTACCCCCAAAATTTCCAAGGAGGCTCCCCAGGCCTCCAGAGCACCCCTCACGAGGCCCAGAGGGCCCCAGAGGCTCCAAAATTGAGCGAAACGCTGTGGGCACCTTGGGCCAGGGACACCTTTAGCACCCCCCGAACGGGGGGGAGGGAGGGGGGGGGGTGCGAGGGCCCGCGCAGATCGGCAAACCAATGAATACAAACACGATCACCTGCTCGCTGCCCCCTGCCAGGTGTCTGATGGTCCCCGGGGCCTGAGAGCGTCGTTCAGAGTGCGAGGCGGAGGGAATGCTAAGACGAAGCCACGACGAGACGGGGACAAATTCGGGCGGGGAGGAATCGAGAACCTCTGAGATTCGGCGGCTCTGGAGAGGACAAGTTCGGGTGAGGAGAAATCGACAATCTCTGAGATCTGGTGGCTCTGGAGGACGTCTCGGGAGCGTTCCGGAACGCTCTGGAACGGATTTGTCCTCGTCCTAGCCCCGTCCGAAATACGCCGCAACCGAAACAAACACATCGCCAGACGTCTGGGGATCTCAGACACCTCGATGTCTTCAAGCACAGGATGTCTGGGCTCGAGCCAGGCGGAGAAGCGGCGGAAGCAGGATCAGCCAGCATCGTATCGGGAAGTCGGATCGGCTCGAAATGAGCGTCGGGACAAGCTGCGATCATCGGCACGGAATCGAAACCGAATCGGATCGGCTGCATACAACAGCGCTCAGGATCGTCGGAACGTCGGAAGTCGAACCAGCTTGGGACGACCAGAATCGACGTCGAATCGGATCGACGGAACCGAAGTGGGCCCTGGCAGGGGGGCGGAGGACGGAGGGCGAGGAGGCACGAGCAGGGCAGAGAGCGAGGGCAGGGGAGCGAGGACGAGGGGGGGAGAGGGCCGGAGCAGCGCAGGACTGCAGTGGGCCGTGCGGGGAGGAGGCACCCTCCGGAGGGGAGCACAGAGGGGGCGGGGGAGCAGGGGGCGCCTGGTCGCGCTGCTGCGCCCGGAAGTTCCGGGCCAGGCCCTCCTGCGCCCGCCCACCGGGGGGGGAGCTTCGCGGGGCCGGGGCTCAGGACGGAGGCAGGACGGACGAAGGAAGCGGCCGTGCCCCGAGGGTGCAGGATCGGCAGAGTCTGTCAGTAAACGCGCGGGCCTGCGTGCCGGAGAGCAGCGCCACTGAATCTGCGGCAGCTGGAACGCCGCAGTGCCTCGGATGGCTACCGTCGTGGTCCTTGCTCTGGCGTGGTGCGAGGAGTAGCTGTGCTGCGCGTCAGGGGGCGGGGCAAGGGGATGGGGGGGAAGAGGGGAGGCGAGCAAGGAGGCGGGGCAAGGAGGGGAGCAAGACGACAAAGGCAGGACGAAGATGAATCTGGATGGGGACTAATCGGGGAGGTCTGAGAACTGGCGGGCTGGGAGGATGTGGAACGTGTCGGACGCCGCAGCCTTTCTGGAGCGATCCAGAACGATCTGAGAGCAGTAAAAAGCTCTGGATCGAATTTTCCCCTCCCTGGGCCTCCCTGGGGCTGGGACAGAATGTGGAATGACAGTTGAGAAGAAAGTGAAAAGAGGGAAGCATGAAGAAGACGATAAAAGAGTCCCAGAGACGAGACGACGCCCGCGAGGGAGGCCTGGAACCTACATTAGTGATTATCGTCAGGGGCGCTGCCGCACGACGGTCCCCTGGGCAGTCCTTAATCGTTAACCTACGTAGCACCCCCGCAGTTGCGGGTAAGAGTGAGGGGGCGGGGGCGGGGTGGGTCGCGGGCGCGTCGCAGGCGAGACGCCAATGGGTCGAAGGGTGGGTCGCGGGGTGGGTCGCGGGTGGGCCGAGGAGAAGGAGGAGGAGAAACTGAACGATGCATACATGGGGATCTCCCGTAAGATTTGTCCTGCCGTCGCCTGTGCAGCATTTCGTTTTTGAGAGGCTCTACCTCCGCGCACATGTGGCCTGTGCAGTCCATGCCCGTCTGAATATATAGTCCTCCCCCCTCTCTCCGCCGCTCTCCCGCTCATTGTTCGGGTTCTCCTTTTTCCGCTTGGTTTTCTTTGACTCCTCCGCCTTGGTGATGCCGCGCGGATTTGGCTGGCCACTTGGGCTTCGGGGTGCGCTGCAGTTAGCAACGTTTCGTCCGTCTGGCCTCGTTGACGGCGGGTTGATTTGTGCTGCGTTCCAGGCGCATCTGTCGCTGCTCCAGTTCTCACTGTGCTGCAGCCACGCTGTGGTGCGTTGCAGCGCGTTCCTTCCCTCTCCCTCCTCGCGCCCTTCCTTTCTGCCCCGCCCCCCCCTCGCATTTTTGCCCCCGCCTCACCCGCGACGGTGCCGACAGCGCTCCGAGCCCAGCTCGGAGGTGTCCAAACCAGGCATCGGCAGCCGACGGGGGTTTGAGGCCTGACGCCGCACCCCTGTCCGGTCTTTTTGCTGCTCCTCCTCCCCCTGATTCGTCCGTTCCCTTTCCTCCCTCCTCACCAACCCTGCCTTGCCATTCAACAGTATTGGATACATGCATTGGCCTTGCTTCGGCGCCCAGGCTGCGGGGAACTCGCAGACGGCGCCGGGACCTTTGGCTGCGTGGTTGGATTGGTTGGTCGCCTTGGTCTCTACCCCCGTCGATGTCGAGCAACGGAAATACACTTGCAAGGTGCGCGCCCTCTCCTTCAAACCTCGCGCGCAGTGCGAGGACGTCTCAACTGATGCTGTTGTGCTTGATGGTCGGCGCGGCTCTCGCCCGAATGCTTGGCAGCGGGGAGCCGTTCCCCGAGTGGGCGCACGACGTGGTGCTCACTGGGCCCTAAACTGTTTACCAGTCCTGCGGTGTTCGTGCAGGGTCTGCCTGGCGGCGCGCACGACCAGCTACCACGCGGATCGCGCACTCATTTCGGCCTGGGCAGCACAGGCGGCCATGCGGTTCATACATCGCCCGCGGCCCGTGCGCTTCGCGCTGCCCGTGCGCCTCCCCCAGCCCTTTGCAGGGGGCGCCCGTGCGCTTCGCGCGGCCCATGCGGCCTCGCCAGTCCGACGCGGCCCCCCGACCCCCCCACCCCACGCGGATCGCACGGCCCGTGTGGATCACCGCGCCCCACACGCGCCACAGTCCCCGCGCAGGCGTCGCCCCCGTCACCACGCCCCAAGCTCATGCGACAAGGGCGTCACCTGCACGCGGGCCTCTTCTTCTCTGGCGTTTTCCAATGTGTTGTTTGGGTCCTCCTTTCCCCCGTGTGTTCTTTGTTGTTTCTCCTCCTCTCCCTTGCCGCGCGGATTTGGCTGTTCGTTTGCGGTAGTCGGGGCGCGCTGCAGTTAGCAGCGGTTCGTCCGCCAGGCCTCGCTCGCGGCGGGTTGGTCCGCGCTGCGCTCTAGGTGCATCGGGCGCCCCTCCACCTTGCGATGCGCTGCAGCCGCGCGGTGGCGCGTTGCAGCGCGTTCCTTCCCTCTCCTCCCCTTTCCTCCTGCGAACCATTCTTTCTTGCCCCGCCCCCCTGCCCCGCTTCGCTTTCTGTTGGCGCACGGGCGTTGGACGGCACTCCGTTTTTCCCTCCTCGCCCCTTCGACCCAGGCCCCGGCGGCCGAAGGAAGCGAAAAGGCCTGAAACAGCGTCCCTGCATTGCGGGCGACAGTGTCACTTGTTCCTCAGTTTCCAGATCCTTCCCGTTCCGCGTTCCCCTTCATCACCCCCGAAACTATTCGCGCCCTCCTTCTGTCACGGCGCCCACGATGCGAGGAAGTCTCAAGCAGCAATGCCGTGACGTTTGGCTGTTTGGTTGGGTTTGTTGCTTGGGTGTCTGCCTGCGTGGTGGGCTCCTGCGTTGTTCCCCGTACCGCTTCCTTCAGCCCCAGCCGCTGCCGTCGCAATCGCGCCCGGGCGTTGGCGGCGCTCCGTCTTTCCCTCCGCGCCCCTTCGATCCAGGCCCCGGCGGCCGAAGGGGACGGGGAGGCCTTGCATAGCGCCCTTGCCTTGCGGGGGGGACAGCTTCATGTGTTCCTCATGTTCCGGATTCTTCGCGTCCCCGCGCCCTCCCCTTTCATCAGCCCCGCCACTATGCGCGCCCTCCTGTCATGGCGCCCGCGACGCGAAGAAACCTCAAGCGGCAATGCCGTGACGTTTGGCTGTTTGGTTGAGATTGTTGTTTGGCTGCGTGGCGGATTTGTTGGTTGAACGGGTTTCGCTCGTCCTCCTAGTTTGTTCCCCGTACCGCTTCCTTCCGCCCCAGCCGCTGCCGTCGTAATCGCGACCCCTCCGCTCAGCGCTGTCTTTTTTCAGCATTGCAGGATGCGCGCCTCTTTCCCCGCAGCGTTACTCGCGTGACCATTTTTTTGTTTGACGCATCCGCATATCGCCCTCCCGCCCCCTCGCCGCTCGACGTCCTCACGCACACGTCATAAGCACGACAGGTCCACTGACACCCTGACGCGTTCGCAAGCAAACCCGCTGACACTCAGAGCCACTCACACCCGACGTAGGTTCACTCACATGATTCTCGCACGTAGTCGTTCAGGTTCACTCGCCCCAACAGTATACCATATTTAGACAAATCGTACCTTCATGCGCTCACGCGCAGCAGTGGGCTCACCGAGATGTAGCAGTACGGTACCCCAAGGAGGTGCCGCCTGGGAGTGGTCGTGTGGTGGAACACGCCGCTATGTCTTGACAGACGCGCGAATGCGTGGCACTCGGGCACCCCGCCGCACAACCGCCAGAGGGGTCGGACACGCGTCGCTTCGCGATATCAGTGTAAGGATGTTCCAAGCTGATTCTTTGTTTGGCAAGACATACACTTCTATCTAAAAGCAAAAACGCGTGTCCCACTTAGGCATCCCGACAAGGAGCCGCCAGGAAGCAACACACCTGCCCATTCGCGCCCAGATTGTGGCGGTCTGCCCGTTGTGCGGGACAAACGCTTCTTTTTTGAGAGCCGTATGGTCGCCACGACAAAATTGACGTAAAAATTAATCAACCCAAAAGGGGCCGTGCCCGTTCGCGACCGCATTGTGGTGGATGTGTCAATCGGTTTGCACGTTTTCGGGGTCAGATCTTTTTTGTTTGACAACCCCATGACCGCCACGATGTAGCAAGCGTGGCACCAGATCACCTCCAGGACAAACTAGTAGGACGTATGATGTTTGCCCCCTCGCGCGAATGTCGTGGAGATGTGTTGAGCGGTTTGCTCGTTTTGCGAATGGGAGTCGCCTCTTGCGGAAGGCGTTGCAGTCAGACGTTGCAGGCAGACGCCTCAGCGACGGCCAATAAGGGGGGCACTGGCCCGCTCGCGCCCAGAAGCAGCTGGTTGACTCCCTTACCCACAATCAGTTCGACGCGGACTGAGCTTAGGCATACTCAGGCTCATGCGCACAACGCGTTCACACACGATTTATTCATGTGCTGGTTCGCTCATATTCACACTGCCCGCGTTCAGATCACGCGCATTCAAACCCATGGATACCCAACTCATGCATACTCCGACTTACTACCCATGCTCGGACACAACCGCGCTCAAATTCACTCGCACTCAGACCCACACACACTCGGAACCACTGGCACTGACGCTGGACACTTTTCCCGTCGTCGGCGAGGCAAAACTGCCGGACCAGCGGTCGGGCTAAACGGGGCTACTGAAGAGCGAATTGCCTATCGTTCAAGAAACGAGACTGAGCGAGACGGGGCGGCCGCGGAGGAGGACGGAGGGGGCGCTCAGAGGCGGAAGAACTCCATCGCGAGCGCGGCGGCACAGGTACAGGCATAGCCTGCCACGTGTAGTTGACGCAGCCCTCAAAACATGAACAGGGAGGAGGAAGGGAGAACAGGAAAAGAGATTGATGGAGCACGACAGAGATTAGAAGCGGAGGGGTACGGAGCACAAATACAAGCGGCAGAACCAGAGAGGCGGGTCGGGCGGGTGGACCCTAACGGGCGAATCGGGCAAGCAGACCCAGACGGCGGGGTCGAGCGGGCGGGTCACTGAAGCGTCAGTGCTTCATAGATCACAAGGAAGTCTTTAGCAATAGCGCGATTCCCAAGTACATAATGAGAAGACCAAAAGCGAGAGCGTGATTCCTGAGTGTTGAGGGCGCAGCGTCTCCATACATTGCGAGGAAGTACAACGCGAGTGCGCTATTCCTGCATAAATTGTGAGGGCGTCTGGTGAGACACTCATCAGCATCATCAGCATCATCATCATCACCGGCATCATCATCATCATCATCATCATCATCATCATCATCATCATCATCATCATCATCATCATCATCATCATCATCATCATCATCATCATCATAATCATCATCATCATCATCATCATCATCATCATCATCATCAACAACATCATGATCACCATCACCATCACCATCATCATCAGCATCATCATCATCATCATCATCAAGAACATCATCATCATCATCATCAGCATCATAATCAGCATCATCATAACCATCATAATCATCATCATCATCATCATCATCATCATCATCATCATCATCATCATCATCAGCAGCAGCATAATCATCATCATCATCAGCAGCAGCATCCTTATCAACAACATCAGCCTCATCATCGTCATCATCACCATCATCATAATCATCGTCATCAGCATCAGCATCAGCAGAATCACCAGCATCAGCATCATCATCGTTAGCAGCACCACCAGCATCATCATCATCGTCGCAATCAGCATCATCATTAGCAGCATCAGCATCAGCATCATCAGCATCAGCATCAGAATCATCAGCATCAGCATCATCGTCACTATTAGCTTTACCATCACCACCACCAAGACGACATCATCAGCATCATCACAGGCATCAGCATCATCATGTTCATCACTATCAGCAAAACCATAATCATCAGCATCGTCCTCATCAGCATCGTCCTCATCATCATCAGCATCAGCATCATCGTAAGCATCATGAGCAGCATCAGCATTAGCATCAGCAGTAGCATCAGTATGTACAACATCAGCATCATCATCATCATCAGTATCATCATCATCGTTATCAACATCATCATTAACAATATCAACATCATAATAACCATCATCATCACCGTAAACATCATCACATCTCATCAGCAAGACCAGCATCATCATCGTTCATCAGCATCATCAGCTTCATCAGCATCATCAGCATCATCAGCAGCAGCATAAGAATCATCAGCATCGTCATCGTTATCATCATCATAATCATCATCATCATGATC
>CAUYUJ010005312.1:60000-62476 GCA_963575745.1 Prorocentrum cordatum
GGAGGAGCGGGAGAGGGAGGAGGAGGAAGGAGAAGGAGGAGAGCAGGAGCAGGAGAAGGAGGAGGAGGAGGGAGGAGGAGGAAGGGCGGGGGGGGGCGGGGCGCGGGAGGCGACCAAAGTGGGCAAAGCGCGCCGCACGCAGAGAGGCCGCGGGGAGCACCCCGAGGCTGCGGGAAGGGGCGCGCGCCTCCGTGTTCCGCTTCCACAGCATGGTTGAGCCTCGCGAACGCTGCCCCGCCCGAGGAGGAGGCTAGGCTGCTCCTCCTCCTCCTCCTCCTCCTCCTCCGCCGCCTCCTCCTCTTCCAACCCACCATCCACATCCACCTTCTCCTCCCCTCCCCACCTCCTCCTCCATTCAGCAGCTGCAGCACGCGTCATCTTCATCAAGTCTTCATCACATCATCATCATCATCATCATCATCATCAGCATCATCATCAGCAACATCATCACCATCATATCATCAAGAACATCATCATCATCATCAATCAGCATCATAATCAGACATCAAACATAACCAACATAAATCATCATCATCATCATCATCATCAACATCATCATCATCATCATCATCTCATCTCATCCTCATCCTCATCCTCAATCCTCATCATCAGCATCATCATCATCATCTTCAATCGCAATCATCATCATAATCATAACAATCATCATCATCATCAGCACACATCACATCATAACCATCATCATCATCATCATCAAACGGAATAGAATACAGCATCATACAGCAGCGTCATCATAAACGTCATCCCAAACCATCATCCAACCCTCATCGTCACAACGTCATCATCGACACATCATCATCACCATCATCATCATCATCATCATCATCATCATCATCATCATCATCATCATCAGCATCATCATCATCATCATCATCATCATCATCTCATCATCATCATCCATCATTCATCATCGTCATCATCATCATCATCATCATCATCACCGTCATCGTCCTCATCCTCATCTTCAACCTCATCCTCATCCTCATCCTCATCTTCATCATCACCATCATCAGCATCACCATCACCATCAGCATCATCATCAGAAGCAGCATCACAATCATCATCAGCAGCAGCATCATCAGAAGCATCATCAGCAGCATCGTCATCATCAGCAGCATACCCATCACCCTCATCAGCATCATCAGCATCATCAGCAGCATAAAAACTAATCATCATCACCATCAACATCACCATCATCATCATCACCATCATCATCATCCTCATCATCATCAGCATCGTCGGCAACAGCATCATCGTCAGGAGCATTGTCAGCATGATCATAGTCATCATCACCACCAATATCGTCATCGCCATCATTATCAGAATCATAATCCTAAGCAACATCATCAGCATCATCGTCAGCATCCTCATCAGCAGCAGCATCCTTAGCATCAGCAGCAGCAGAATCAACATCATCATCAGCAGCGTCATCATCATCATCATTGGCAGCGTCACCATCAGCATCATCAGAATCAGCATCAGCAGCAGCAGCATCATCATCATCGTCAGCATCATCATCATCAGCAGCAGCATCATCATACTTGTCATCTCAATCATCATCCTCCTCATCAGCATCAGCATCATCATCCTCAGAAGCAGCCTCATCATCACCATCATCAGCATCGTCATCATCAGCATCGTCATCATCATCAGCATCGGCATCAACACCACCACCAGCAACATAGTCAGAATCATCATCGTCAGCATCATCATCAACCTCAGCATCGTCATCATCATCACCAACACGATCGCCACCGTCCTCATCAGCATCAGCATCATCATCAGCATCATCAGCAGGAGCATCCGCAGCACCATCCTCATCATCACCCTCATTTTAATTCGCATCATCAGCATCACCAGCATCGCCACCATCAGCGTCGTCAGCATCATCAGCCTAGTCCACAGCATCATTAGCATCATCCTCAGCATCAGCATCAGCATCATCAGAATCATCAGAATCACCATGATCCTCAGCATCACCAGCATGGCCATACTAATCAGCAGCCTCATTATTAGCATCAACTATATTACCGTCATCGTCAACATCATCATCACCATCATCATGATCATGGCTTCATCATCATCATCAGCAGCAGCATCCTCATTATCAGAAGCCTTATCATCAGCAGCAGCACTTTCAGCATCGCCATCATGATCACCAGCAGCAGAATCATCATCAGCGTGAGCACCATCAGCAGCAGCAGCAGCATCATCAGCATCACCAATAAACCTCATCATCAGCAGCATCATCAGCATCATCAGCATCATCATCCTCATCATCAGCAGCAAAATCATCAGAATCATCATCAGCACCAGCATCATCATCATCATCATCATCATCATCATCATCATCATCATCATCATCATCATCATCATCATCATCATCATCATCATCATCATCATCATCATCATCATCATCATCATCATCATCATCATCATCATCATCATCATCATCATC
>CAUYUJ010005313.1:0-37500 GCA_963575745.1 Prorocentrum cordatum
GACAGCAAGTGCATCGGGGAACCCTCCCCAACCGTTTGCAACAAGGATAGCCAGTGCGGGGGGAGGCAGGGAAACGGCCCTAGGAGGAAAGGGGAACGCAGCTCCAGGAGGAGAGAGACCTTGAGGAAGAACCACCTCAAGGAACGAATGTCGGCGGATAGTGGAGCCCGTTCCACTTCTCCTCCGCCGTACCTCCCAGGAGCTCCCACGCCACATCCTCCTCCTCGTCCTCCTCCTCCTCCTCCTCCTCCTCCTCATAACCATCATCGCAATCACCATCACCATCACAATCACCACCATCATCATCACACTCGTCATCATCACCAGCACCATCACCATCATCGGCAACATCGCCAACAGCATCTTCATCATCACCAGCATCATCTTTATCACCATCATCCTCATCATCACAACCACCACCATCGCCATCAGTATCGACATCGTAGCCACCACCACCATCACCAGCACCAGCATGATCATCGTCCCCATCGTAAACATCACCGCCACCACCATCAACATCAACATTATCACAATCAACACCACCGCCATATGAATGACCAACACCGTAACCATCACCACCAGCACCTTCATCAACATCACCACCACCATCGTGGTCATCATTTCCACCAACACCTTTAGCATAGCATCATCATCATCGTCGTCGCCGCCACCAGCATCGACATTATGTTCAACATCATCGGCATCACCAATAACCTCACTATCACCGATACTACCATCATCATAATCAGCATCATAACCAGCAACAACATCGCCATAACATCATCAACACCACCATCAACACCATCATTATCATAATCACCACCACCACCATCGCCGTCACCATCGTCACCATCGTAACCGCCATCACCATCACCATCATGAGCATGGGCATCGTCACCACCACAAGCATTACCACCATCAACATCAACATCAACATCATCACGATCCACACCACCATCATATTCAACACCAACACCTTCATCACCATCATCACACCCGTCGCTGTCATACTCACCACCAGCACATTTATCATCATAAACATCGCTATGACCATCAGAACCATCACCATCATCATCACCACCACCATCACTAGCATCAGTTCATCATCATCGACATCACGTGATGTCGATGATGATGAACTGATGCTAGTGATGGTGGTGGTGATGATGATGGTGATGGTTCTGATGGTCATAGCGATGTTTATGATGATAAATGTGCTGGTGGTGAGTATGACAGCGACGGGTGTGATGATGGTGATGAAGGTGTTGGTGTTGAATATGATGGTGGTGTGGATCGTGATGATGTTGATGTTGATGTTGATGGTGGTAATGCTTGTGGTGGTGACGATGCCCATGCTCATGATGGTGATGGTGATGGCGGTTACGATGGTGACGATGGTGACGGCGATGGTGGTGGTGGTGATTATGATAATGATGGTGTTGATGGTGGTGTTGATGATGTTATGGCGATGTTGTTGCTGGTTATGATGCTGATTATGATGATGGTAGTATCGGTGATAGTGAGGTTATTGGTGATGCCGATGATGTTGAACATAATGTCGATGCTGGTGGCGGCGACGACGATGATGATGATGCTATGCTAAAGGTGTTGGTGGAAATGATGACCACGATGGTGGTGGTGATGTTGATGAAGGTGCTGGTGGTGATGGTTACGGTGTTGGTCATTCATATGGCGGTGGTGTTGATTGTGATAATGTTGATGTTGATGGTGGTGGCGGTGATGTTTACGATGGGGACGATGATCATGCTGGTGCTGGTGATGGTGGTGGTGGCTACGATGTCGATACTGATGGCGATGGTGGTGGTTGTGATGATGAGGATGATGGTGATAAAGATGATGCTGGTGATGATGAAGATGCTGTTGGCGATGTTGCCGATGATGGTGATGGTGCTGGTGATGATGACGAGTGTGATGATGATGGTGGTGATTGTGATGGTGATGGTGATTGCGATGATGGTTATGAGGAGGAGGAGGAGGAGGAGGAGGAGGAGGAAAAAGAGAAAGACGAGGAGGAGGATGTGGCGTGGGAGCTCCTGGGAGGTACGGCGGAGGAGAAGTGGAACGGGCTCCACTATCCGCCGACATTCGTTCCTTGAGGTGGTTCTTCCTCAAGGTCTCTCTCCTCCTGGAGCTGCGTTCCCCTTTCCTCCTAGGGCCGTTTCCCTGCCTCCCCCCGCACTGGCTATCCTTGTTGCAAACGGTTGGGGAGGGTTCCCCGATGCACTTGCTGTCCGACGGCGGCCGCTACGACTTCAGCAAGGTGTGTAAGTTGCCGAAGTACAACTGCACGTTTGAGGAGGGGAGGGGTGGGAGGTGAAGGCAGGGGAATTGATGCATTCCAGGCTTGGGGGTCCTGCGTGTGCTTTGCAGCTGTCGGCCTCTCGGACCCCTAGACGGGCCCCGAGACCGTCAAAAGACGATTCTAGTCTTCTGATGCAACGGGCTCGCTACATAACGCACGCGCAAGAAAAAGCTGATAGCATGGAAATGGCTTTAACATCGGTTTTTAGATTTGTTGCAAGCTGTCCAAAGTGTAAGCCCAGCGGTAGGCCCAAGCGCAATGGCGCCAATGATTGCAAGATTTGAGAAACATGGCGAGTGCCCGTGGTGTTGTATCATGCCGTTGCTACGTTCAGCTGTCTCCCGAGGTCGGGGGGGCGTGACTATGGCGGTTGACGAGAAATCGTGAAAAGGTGCAACGTGTACATAGCCAGAAGCATTGTGCTAGGGACATTGAGGGGACCTTAAAGCAACACGTCTACGAGGTTCGATTCAGGGCTTATGAATCGAGGAGACCGTTCTACGAGGTGACCGTTTGAAAGCGGCGGTCAATGGGGGATGGACGTGGAAACCATAACATTGAACCGCATGCGTGCGCGCGAACAGAAACGACCACGGTGATGAGGGATGGAGAGAGGGAGGGACGGGGTCTGGGGGGGGGGGGGGGGGGGCAACGTGGCTTCCCCTGGTGCACGTTCACCACCATGCAACAACAACGGAAGTCGGAGAGGCAGAGCCGACGGAATTGGCCTTGAGGGCCCGGAGGGGGCCGGGCAGATCTCGGGAGGGACCCTGCGGGGCTGGAACGGCGGGGGGCGGCGGGGCACGCCCCCGGAAACCTTACTAACCGGGGTGGCCCGCCCCCTCCCCCCGGGCGCGGCGCGTCAGATTGTCTGGGCCGCCCTGACCTCCGGGGGGGGAAGGCGCCGAGGACGGGGCCCGGGCGGGAGTCTGTAGGGGCCCCGATGGGAAGTTCATGGCCGCGGCCAACCGCGCATGGTTCAGCGCTTGGATCGCCAGCCCGGGCGACTTGCGAATGGCCTGTGAGCGGCTGCTCGAGGAAACGCGGGGAGGGAGAGCCGGCGGGCTGGCGGACGCAGGCGGGGGGCCCGTCGAGGGAAGGGCAGGCGTCCGCCCGGCCCCTGGCTGGCCCCCTCCTGGAGCCGCAGCCCGGCTCGGACTGGGCGGGGCGGAGACCGCACAACCCGACGTTGTTGCGCCGGGCACTGGGGGGAGGAGGAGCACCGGGCTCGAGACCCGACGCCCCATCGCGCCCCGGAGCTGGAAGGGAGAGGCGCCCACACCTCGGAGGCAGGGGGGCCCCGCCCGAGACAGGAGGAGGACGCCCGAGGGGCGAGAGGGGGGCCGCGCGGGGTGGGCATATCTTTGGGAACCTAGCCAAGAAGTCACCACCCACCAAACCACCCCAACCCAACCCGAAGGCTCAGATTTACCCTCGATTTCCAGTGGGGGGGGGTGTCGGGAAACATCGACAAAAACATATGTGGAACCCTTACCCCCCCCCAACCCGAAATTCGGGTCTTCGGGTTGGGTTGGGGTGGTCTGGTAGGTAGTCAAGAAGGGGCCCCGCTCCTCCTTAGCCATCGGGCAGAGGCAGCGGCTGCTGACCTTCACGAAGGCCAGAAAGCAGCGCCCCTACTTCATCGGCATGGGACGGGAAGGTTGGAATGGAGATGAAGGCCTCCTCTTAGATTCGTTGGCCACCCCGCCCGCGCCCGGAAGCCCTCGGTGGGGCGATCAGCGGCAAGTCGATGGCAGTTCGGCGCTGCCGCGTGGCCGCGGGGCACCCGGACCCCCTGGAGCTGGCCCCGTCGCATGTGGCTGGCCTTGGGGGCGCTGATAGGCTCGGGGACTTCGCAGAAGCGCGAGTGCCCAGTGGCGGGCTGGCCCCGGAAGAAGCTCAGCGCCAGGCGGGCGGGGTGCGCCGCCATGTGGGCGGCCCTGGCGGTCGCCTGTTTCCCCATTCTGCGCGCCTCGAGCACCTGGCGGGCCCCGCGAGACCGCGGGCAGGAAACCGGGCCAGTGCAACTTCGGCTGCTGCCGGAGCCGCTGCGTCACCGGCAACGACCCGTGCCCGGTCCGCGCCCAAGCGGAGTTGGAGCGCTTGGTCCCCCAGCGTTGGACGTCGAAATCAGATGCGCCCCTGCTCCGGCGCGAGGGGTGGGGGCCCGTCCGGCGGCAGAACGCGAAGGTCTTGCTGGACCAGGCAGCCGAGGCGGATGGGGTCCACCCGTCGCGCATCGGGAGCCGCTCCCTTCGGATCGGGGGGGCCACCGCGACGCGCCTTGCGGTGCCAGACCTCGGGCGGCTGAAGCGCTTCGAGCGCTGGAAGTCTAGCGCCTCCCACGCGCGCCTCCGGGAGGCGCGCGAGCCCCAGCAGGGCTTGGCAGAGGCCATGTCGGCCCAAAACTACCAGCTCACCCTGCGGGGCACAGACCGACAAAAGGGGTGGGGGGGGAGACGGGGAAGAACCCAGGGAGTCGGGTTCTTCCAAGAGCCCCCCGAGGGGCACCCCCCGATCGAGCGAATTCTGGGATCCTTTGCGGGAAGGGGGAAAGGTAACCCAGGCGCTCAGCAAAAGGCGGCTTGAGGAAAGAGGGAGTGGGAGCGTGCTCCCCGTCGCACTGCGGGACCACTCGGGAGGGACCTCCCTTGCCTTTTGGGCGTCCGGCTCCGTTTCGGGGCCCTGTTCCCGGCGCCCGCTGGTTTTCTTAGATAGCGCCCCCGGCGGTCCGCGCGCCGCAAGTGGAGGCGCCCCCTCGCCCGCGCCCGAGGTACCCCCCTCGCGTTTCCCGCGCCGGTGGTCGGCGCCGCGCTTTGAAGGGTTTAGCTTTCTGGGCCAAGTCCCTGCAATTTTTTTCGCCGCAGTCGGTGGGGGCAGGGGCCTGGCGCGGCGGGTAGGGCGGCGGCGTGGGCGGCGCGCCTTCGGCTGAGCCACTGCTTTTCCCCGCGGTACAAATGCGCCCCACCCCCTCGCCTTCTGCGCCGTGCGCGGGGCCCGGTGGGGAATCTAATTTTGCTAGTGCCCTGCTTTAGAGGATGGTTTCCGTTTCGACGCACGCCGGTTTTCCCTCCTGTCTCTGCCTTCTCGCGCGCTTTGCTTTGGCCATCTAGCTCGGGCAATGGTTGGCTTTCCCCCCCTAGGTCTCTTTTCGCCCGCCAAGGTGCGGGCGGGCGGCGTGTTTTCGGCTGAAC
Organism: Prorocentrum cordatum; assembly: GCA_963575745.1. NCBI lineage: Eukaryota > Dinophyceae > Prorocentrales > Prorocentraceae > Prorocentrum > Prorocentrum cordatum. The sequence continues at coordinate 5,518 of CAUYUJ010005313.1, forward strand.
TCTTGTTTGTTCGCCGCACTTAAGATGTGCCGCCTCCCCTCACCTTCTGCATCGTGCACGGGGTCCGGTTTGGAATCAATTTGGTTTTTGGACCCACATCATCACCATCATTCTCATCATCATTATTTTCCTCACGGGCGCACCCGCTTCGCGGCCGAATGCATTCCACGTTCCGGGGTTGTTCGCTTTTTCTCGCCACCCGTTTCTTATTCGTCCATTGTGGGCCTGCCCGCGGGCCCAAAATTGGTCCAGCCCCCTCCCTTTACAACTCCTGCTCCTCCTTCCTTCTCTTGCAGTGCGTGCGTCCTTCAGTTTTTCTGCCCGCCGCACAGCTTGGCCCGACGCAGTTCACGTTCGCAACGCGCACATGCGCGCGCGCGTGTCGGCGAACAGGAAGTAACACTGCCAAGCAACGTGATACGTAGCACCCCGCAATTGCAGTTAAGAGTGAGGGCGCGGGCGGGCGGGCGGGCGCGACGCCCGCGACACACTCGCGACCCGCCCGCCTCGCGACACACCCGCGACCATCGGCCCGCCACCCGCCCGTCCCGGGGGGGAACGGAGGAGGGGAACGCGCGATTTAGAGGGAGGGGGGAGGAGGTGAGTCGCTCGGCCCCCTTATTTTTCGGTCGGAGTGCCCACCGCGAACAATGATTTTCATACATGCAGGGTGCGTTACACTCGCCAATCCGCGAATCGCCTCGAGTTTCCCCCAAACTTCAGCCGCAAGCCCGCAACCTTTTCAACAACGTCGCGGCCGCACTTTCGGCTCAGAGGAGACCAGAACATGAAATAGACTCCGTTCAATGATCGTTGCAATCACGTCGGCATCAGCGTCGTGGTCAAGGCCCTCTTGTTCCAAATACTTTAGACCCGCTGTATTCCTCTAGTTCCGGATTGGCAAACATGCAGCTGAACCCTATTTGACATCGAAATTGGGCCCAGTGTTGAAGAACACGTGTTTTTTGGTGTTTGTATTGGAGTGCCTCCCCCCGGTATTCCACCATAGTTGGGTGTGAGTCTCCTCCTGATCACACTCCTCAGTCATCTCCGGCTATTATTGGTATTCGCGCTGAGTTGCAGGGACATCGAACCGTTTATCAACGACGACACATGTGGACCTCAGTTTTTCGACGAAGGCCCTTCGAATGCATGTCTGATGTTGTGTGTACTTCGCACGGAAAGGAAACTGACGCCCAGCTTCCAGCGCGATCAGCTTCGATGTTCTGTTCGACCAGGAGGTTTGTGTATGCCTGATCGAAGCAGACCAACCTGGCCGTTTGCATGGAGTTCGAACTCGCAGTACACACTGTGCAATTTCACGACAACGCATGCTTCAATGAATCGGTTGACGTGGATTCTAATGGTTGCAGCAGGCAGGCTCTATGCATTCACAAGAGAGCATATTTTCGCCGACCAATAGGCAGCATGACTGCTTAATCTGAAGGAGTTGTATGATCATTATTGAGTTCGACTCAAATTTCAAGAGATGCCGTATTGTTTGTACAGCCGTGTCATAAGGAGTTGTGTGAATACCATCGTTGTTCCTCATACCTAACGTTCTGGGCACCGAATTACATTTCAAATTCAATTCGAGAGGTATTTCATTGTACCGTACCGAATCCACATGTAAAACGGATTTATGTTTCTCCATTCAAGACACAAGATTCGCTTAAATCGTCGATCTAAGAATTGCTTGCATCTGAATGGGCCCCCCCGCAAGCTTATGAAACATTGGCTGGATGACCCGCCGTGCGGATCCCAGCTCTTTGTCCAGCCGGCGCAAGGACAAAGTAGACCCTTCTTGATCTGCCACCCTGTGCTTACCTTTGCTGAACACAACCCGTTTCCAGTCCGACCCTGGAAAAGAACCGTTGAACGCACAATTTACCACATGAGAAAAGAAGGGGCGGCCGAGACACATGCCGATAGCAGAGACGGGTACACACTGCTCATGCTGCGAGGGCACAATGCACCTGTCGAGGCGACGCGACGACACGATCTCGCACCTGGACCTCGGGCTCCGGTGCCGCCGGGCTGCCTTGCGCCCTCGCCAGCGCACTTGCCAACGACAGCGGGCGACCACGGCCGCACCGAGGGGGCAGCGCGGGGGCGCTTGCGGCCGGCGCGGGCGGCCAAGATTGCCGAGCTGCCGTCGTCCAGAGCAGGGTTGAGCAAGGGCGCCCTCGAGGGCGCGAAGTTATTCGCGCTTCGCGGTTCGGCTCCGTTTCCTCCTCATCCTCCTCTTCTCCCCTGGGAGGCGGCGCGAGAGCGCGAAGTTATTCGCACTTCGCGCTTCGCGCAGCGCGAAGCGCGAAGTTGGGAGTCCTGGCTGAGCGGCTTCTCCGCGGAGGCAGCTCTGCCCCAGGAGGGCGCGGCGGCGGCTCCATCGTCGGCAAGGGGCGCCGCCCAGCCCCGCTGGCCCCTCGGGGGCGCACGCGGAGCCTCGCCCCATGGAGCCCGCTGCTGAGATTCAGGAGGAGAAAACCCACGCAGACAAGAGTAATCGTCCACTCCAAGGAAAATATTGGAAAATATGGGAAGTGGGGGAAGACAAAAGCCAGAAAATACAGGAAAATATGGAGAGTCCTTTTATTTGTGTCTATTTATTTGTGTGTCCCAGGGCCCCTTCAAAGATGAAACGGCATAGGGTGATAACACGAAAGAGCGAGGGAGGACAGTGGCGGAATCGAAAAGCCAAGGGCCCTACGATTCCCCCGTCGTTTTTGTGTCACTTGTCACCCCCCACCCTGCTCCGCCATATCCTCATGTTCCTTCCCTCCTTCTCCCGCCCCTCCTCGTTCTTCCTTTGCTACTGGCATTGTCCCTCCACAAGAAACATACGCCCCACACATTGTTTCCTTTGTCGGTTCCATCGGCTTCGACATTCCGCATGTTGAATGAGTGAACGCACACATTACAAGCGTGGGGGCAGGAATGGACAGCACCGCGCCACTTTGCACGCGAAAACCACCTATGTGATCTGACAGCGTTGGGTCGCGAGCTGTTGTTTGAGGGCCGCTTGCCGCAACGGGTGCGCAAACAGCGCGCGCATCTAGCGCCCCCCCCCCCCCCGTGTTGCAGGAGCCCAGCGTGTTGCGAACGTTCTGGGTCGCTATCTCGCGCGCGCCACTAAGCACGGATGTGCAAAGATCGGCACGTGTAGATATATGCGATTTTCGTGTGACAACAGCGGGCCCCCATGGTTGGGCGAACAGCTACTCGAGCCACATAACATATGACCAATCATTGGGTGTGTGATCTGCGCCAGGCGCTTGTGAAGGTTGCAACACTCTACTGTGTGTGGTGCGGCATATGACTTGCCGCGCAAGAACCCTACTTGTGCGTCAATTTGGTGTGATCTCAGGCTCTTGTATCACATGCCCTCTCTAATTGGCGCCTTCTATTACAAGTCTAGATCAGCAGGGTGCTTCGTTACCATCCATGACCAGTTTCTCTCAAGACCCTTCTCCCGCATGCCCACCTTGCTTGCCTGGCTGCTTCTTCAAAGTTTGAATCATCGTGTTGAGCACTGTCGAGCCTGTACTTGTTTTGGTTTGGGGCCTGGTGGGGGGTCGAGACGCGTCTACCAGTGGGCGGCACGGGAGCTTTCCTTTCATTGCGAGTTGCAGTCGATGTGTTTCTTTGACTTCCGAGTGGGGAAGCCGCAGGGAGGTGAGCCAGCCTGCGAACAGCCGGTGGAACCCGCACCCTTGGCTTGAGAGGCTATGGCATGTCGCGAAATGGATTGGCACGACTTATCGGGACAGGCCGACGCCGCATCCACCGATGTGCTTCTCCCGTTCGTGTTCTGACGAGAACGGGGGTCCCCCCGTCCCCCCTTTCCTCCCCGACCCTCCCCATCCCACCCATCCCTTCCCTTTCTTGCCCCACTCCGATGCCTCCGTGCATCGCTCTCTCTCTCTCTCTCTCTCTCTCTCTTTCTCTCTCTCTCTCTCTCTCATCTTCCGATCCTTCGCTCTCCCCCTCCTCCCCGTTGTTCTCAGGTCATCGTTGCCGAGTGCTACTGCTTGACGCTTCTAGATGACACTCGTTGCTGCTTATTTTTCCCAACCCTCCTATGGTTGGGTACTCGTTTTGAAAAGAGAACTGTGGTATCCACTTCCCGCCCGCTCCTCCTTCTCTCTTGTGGTCGCGGTGCCCTGCGGGGCTGCAATCTGCGCAATTGTCGCCACTTTCGTGGGCTCCTGGCTGTCCCCTGCGGGGCTGCGATCTGCGCAATTGTCGCCACTTTCGTGGGTTCATGGGAGGCCCAGCGGAGGTACGTCATACGCAGATCGTTTTGAGGCCTCCCTGTCCCCTGCGGGGCTGCGATCTGCGCAACTGTCGCCACTTTGGTGGGTTCCTGGGAGGCCCAGCGGGGGTACGTCATACGCAGATCACTTTGAGGCCTCCCTGTCCCCTGCGGGGCTGCGATCTGCGCAACTGTCGCAACTTTCGTGGGTTCCTGGGAGGCCCAGCGGAGGTACGTCATACGCAGATCACTTTGAGGCCTCCCTGTCCCCTGCGGGGCTGCGATCTGCGCAACTGTCGCCACGTTTCGTGGGTTCCTGGGAGGCCCAGCGGAGGTACGTCATACGCAGATCACTTTGAGGCCTCCCTGTCCCCTGCGGGGCTGCGATCTGCGCAACTGTCGCCACTTTCGTGGGTTCCTGGGAGGCCCAGCGGAGGTACGTCATACGCAGATCACTTTGAGGCCTCCCTGTCCCCTGCGGGGCTGCGATCTGCGCAACTGTCGCCACTTCGTGGGTTCCTGGGAGGCCCAGCGGAGGTACGTCATACGCAGATCACTGTGAGGCCTCCCTGTCCCCTGCGGGGCTGCGATCTGCGCAACTGTCGCCACTTTCGTGGGTTCCTGGGAGGCCCAGCGGAGGTACGTCATACGCAGATCACTTTGAGGCCTCCCTGTCCCCTGCGGGGCTGCGATCTGCGCAACTGTCGCCACTTTCGTGGGTTCCTGGGAGGCCCTGCGGAGGTACGTCATACGCAGATCATTTTGAGGCCTCCCTGTCCCCTTGGCGCACCTGGCGCGCACCTGGCGCGCTGGGCGCACCTAGCGCACCTGACTCGCTGGGCGCAACTGGCGCGCACCTGGCGCACCTGACGCACCTGGCGCACTTGTCGCACTTGGCGCACCTGGCGCACCTGGCGCGCGCCTGGCGCGCACCTGGCGCACCTGGCGCGCTGGGCGCGCTGGGCGCACCTGCCGCACCTGGCGTACCTGGCTCACCTGGCGCGCCTGGCGCGCCTGGTGCAACTGGCGCACCTGGCGCACCTGGCGCGCACCTGGCGCACACCTGGCACACCTGGTGCATCTGGCGCACCTGGCGCACTTGGCGCGCTGGGCGCACCTGGCGCACCTGGCGCACCGGGCGCAGACCTGGAGCGCCTGTCGCACCTGGCGCACGTGGCGCACCTGGCGCACCTGTCGCACCTGGCGCACATGGCGCACCTGGCGCACTTGTCGCACCTGGCGCACCTGGCGCACCTGGCACACCTGGGGCAACTTGCGCACCTGGCGCATCTGGCGCGCTCCTGGCGCACACCTGGCGCGCAGCTGGCGCAGCCGGCGCAGCTGGCGCGCGCCTGGCGCGCACCTGGCGCGCACCTGGCGCGCACCTGATGCGCTGGCGCACCTGGCGCGCTTGGAGCACCTGGCGCACACCTGGTGCACCTGGCGCGCTGGGCGCACCTGACGCACCTGACACACCTGGCGCACCTGGCGCACCTGGCGCGCCTGGCGCGCATGGCGCAACTGGCGCGCCTGGCGCATCTGGCGCACCTGGCGCACCTGGCGCGCCTGGCGCACACCTGGCGCACACCTGGCGCACCTGGCGCATCTGGCGCGCCTGACGCACCTGGCACACCTGGCGCACCTGGCGCACCTGGCGCACCTGGCGCGCACACCGCGCGCACTTGGCTCACTTGGCGCGCCTGGCGCACCTGGCGCACCTGGCGCGCCTGGCGCGCCTGGCGCACCTGGCGCACCTGGCGCGCTAGGCGCGCCTGGCTCACCTGGCGTACCTGGCGCATCTGGCGCACCTGGCGCCCCTGGCGCGCTGGGCGCACCTGGCGCGCCTGGCGCACCGGGCGCGCACCTGGCGCACACCTGGCGCACACTTGGCGCACCTGGCGCGCCTGGCGCGCCTGGCGCACCTGGCGCGCCTGGCGCGCCTGGCGCACCTGGCGCACGTGGCGCACCTGGCGCACGTGGCGCACCTGGCGCACCTGGCGCACCTGGCGCACCTGGCGCACCTGGCACGCCTGGCGCGCTTGGCTCACTTGGCGCGCATGGGCTTCTGGGAGGCTCAGCGGAGGTACATCCTACGCAGATCACCACTATACCATGGCGCCGAAATGTCCTTCGGTATTGAGTGGTCTTGAATGCAGTTGTCACTTGTGTAGACAGGGTTGCGGAGGTACGTCTTACGCAGACCACTTTGAGGCTTCCCTGTCCCCTTGCCGCACCTGGCGCACCTGGCGCACTTGTCGCACCTGGCGCACCTGGCGCGCACCTGGCGCGCACCTGGCGCGCACCTGGCGCGCACCTCGCGCGCGCCTGGCGCACCTGGCGCGCTGGGCGCACCTGGCGCACCTGCCGCACCTGGCGCACCAAGCTCACCTGGCGCACTTGGCGCGCCTGGCGCAACTGGCGCACCTGGCGCACCTGGCACACCTGGGGCAACTTGCGCACCTGGCGCATCTGGCGCGCTCCTGGCGCACACCTGGCGCGCACCTGGCGCAGCCGGCGCAGCTGGCGCGCGCCTGGCGCGCACCTGGCGCGCACCTGGCGCGCACCTGATGCGCTGGCGCACCTGGCGCGCTTGGAGCACCTGGCGAGCACCTGGCGCACACCTGGCACACCTGGTGCATCTGGCGCACCTGGCGCACCTGGCGCGCTGGGCGCACCTGGCGCACACCTGGCGCACACCTGGCGCACACCTGGCGCAGACCTGGCGCGCCTGGCGCACCTGGCGCACCTGGCGCACCTGGCGCACTTGTCGCACCTGGCGCACATGGCGCACCTGGCTCACTTGGCGCGCCTGGCGCAACTGGCGCGCCTGGCACACCTGGGGCACCTGGCGCACCTGGCGCACCTGGCGCGCACCTGGCGCACACGTGGCGCACACCTGGCGCAACTGGCGCACCTGGCGCGCGCCTGGCGCGCACCTGGCGCGCACCTGACGCGCTGGGCTCACCTGGCGCACCTGGCGCGCTGGGAGCACCTGGCGCGCACCTGGTGCACCTGGCGCGCTGGGCGCAGCTGACGCACCTGGCACACCTGGCGCACCTGGCGCACCTGGCGCGCCTGGCGCGCATGGCGCAACTGGCGCGCCTGGCGCAACTGGCGCACCTGGCGCACCTTGCGCGCCTGGCGCGCACCTGGCACACACCTGGCGCGCCTGGCGCACCTTGCGCATTTGGCGCGCCTGTCGCACCTGGCACACCTGGCGCACCTGGCGCACCTGGCGCACCTGGCGCGCTAGGCGCACCTGGCGCACAACTAGCGCACACCTGGCGCACCTGGCTCACTTGGCGCGCCTGGCGTGCCTGGCGCACCTGGCGTACCTGGCGCATCTGGCGCACGTGGCGCACCTGGCGCGCTGGGCGCACTTGGCGCACCTGGCACACCGGGCGCACACCTGGCGCACACCTGGCGCACACTTGGCGCACAGATGCGCCATGCGCGCCTGGCGCGCCTGGCGCACCTGGCGCACCTGGCGCACCTGGCGCACCTGGCGCACCTGTCGCACCTGGCTCACCTGGCGCGCATGGGCTTCTGGGAGGCTCAGCGGATGTACGCCCTACGCAGATTACCGCCCTATATCATGGCGCCGAAATGTCCTTCGGTATTGAGTTTTCCGGAGTGCAATTGTCACGTGTGTAGAAAGGGCTGGGTACGTCGCAGGATAATGTGTTGTTGCTGCTGCCTGCTGCTGTTTGTTCCTGCTTGCTCCTGGCGCTCGCTGTCGCCTTATGCTTATTGTTTGATCCGTATGGCGATGGAAGCGGTTGGGTCATTCGCGTCAGTTTTTAGTTGGGGTTCTGCCACGATTGTGTTCACACTCTTTTCGTCCCCATATCCTAAGATTCTAAGATGGGGTTCTTGTTATTCCCCATATCCTAAGATGGGGGTTATTGTTAGTTCTTGGACGCCGCCGACTTCTCCTCTTTTTTTTCTCTTTGTCCTCCCTTCCCCTCCTCATACTCAGACTTACTCATACACATACTGACTCACACTCAGACTTACTCATACCCAGACTTACTTACTCATACTCAGACCTACTCCTACTCAGAGTTACTCATGCTGAGACTCACTCATGCCCAGACTAACTAATACTCAGACTTGTTCCCAGACTTACTCCTGCTCGTTTTCAGACCTGTTCATTGTCTGATTCATTCCACACACACAACATATTGTGAGGATGTCTCAGGCGGGGCGCTGGCTCCAGCCCCCCTGAGGGGAGCTGCCAGAGGTGTTTTCACGGTCCCGCTCGCGGCCGTTTTGTGGGCATGTCTTAAGCGGTTTGCTTGTTTTCTGTCCCAACATCCTTCGCTTTCGGAGCCGATTTGGAGGAGGATGTCTCGAGCGAGGCTTTCATTTTCACCCCCTCAGGGGAGCCGCCAGGGGTTATCTCACGGTCCCGTTCGCGGCCGTTGTGTGGGGATGTCTCAAGCGGTTTGCTTGTTTTCTGTGCCCAACATCCTTCGCTTTCGGAGCAGATTTGGAGGATGTCTCGAGCGAGGCGCTCATTGTCACGTCCCTAAGGGGAGCCGCCAGGGGTGTTTTGACGGTCCCGTTCGCGGCCGTTTTGTAGGGATGTCTCAAGCGGTTTGCTTGTTTTCTGTCCCAACATCCTTCGCTTTCGGAGCAGATTTGGAGGATGTCTCGAGCAAGGCGCTCATTTTCAGCATCCCTAAGGGGAGCCGCCAGGTGTGCTTTCACGGTCCAGTTCGCGGCCGTTTCGTGGGGATGTCTCAAGCAGTTTGCTTGTTTTCTGTGCCCAACATCCTTCGCTTTCGGAGCAGATCTGGAGGACGTCTCGAGCGAGGCGCTCATTGTCACGTCCCTAAGGGGAGCCGCCACGGGTGTTTTCACGGTCCCATTCGCGGCCGTTTTGTGGGGATGTCTCAAGCGGTTTGCTTGTTTTCTGTGCCCAACATCCTTCGCTTTCGGAGCAGATTTGGAGGATGTCTCGAGCGAGGCGCTCATTTTCACCCCCCAGGTGGGCCAGATTGTGAGGATGTTTGATCGGTGGCCAGACTCGTGGGCACAGATTCTCCTCAGGATGCCACAGGAGGCTCCGACAGGCTCCAGGAGGTCCCAGGAGGCAGCAGGAGGCCCCAGAAAGACTCAGAGGCCACAGGATGTCACAAAAGGCTCTAGTAGGCCCCAGGAAGCTCCGGGAGGCCTCAGGACGCCACAGGAGGCCCCAGGAGGCCAGAGGAAGCGCCAGGAGACCTCGGAAGGCAACAAGAGGCCCCGAGAGGCCCCAGGAGCAGTCCCAAGCGCCCAAATGGCTAGACGCGCATTCCCAGATCCCACTGACAATTATTTGTTCAAAAAGATGCACATATGGGGATCTCCACGCATTGAGTAATTACTTGGACGCCTCCTACTCCTTCTTCTCTCTCTTCTCCTCCCCTCCCCTCCTCATACTCAGATTTACTCATACACAGACTGACTCACACTCAGACTTACTCATATCCAGACTTACTCACACACACAGAATTTCTCATACTCAGACCTACTCATACCTACTCATAGTCAGACCTACTCCTAATCAGACTTACTCATGCTGAGAATCACACACAGCCCGTTCGCGGCCGTTTTGTGGGGATGCCTCAAGTGGTTTGCCTGTTTTCTGTCCCAACATCCTTCGCTTTCGGAGCAGATTTGGAGGATGTCTCGAGCGAGGCGTTCATTTTCACCCCCCAAAGGGGAGCCGCCAGGCGTGTTTTCACGGTCCCGTTCGCGGCCGTTTTGTGGGGATGTCTCAAGCGGTTTGCTTGTTTTCTGTGCCCAACATCCTTCGCTTTCGGAGCAGATCTGGAGGATGTTTCGAGCGAGGCGCTCATTGTCACGTCCCTAAGGGGAGCCGCCAGTGGTTATCTCACGGTCCCGTTCGCGGCCGTTTTGTGGGGATGTCTCAAGCGGTTTGCTTGTTTTCTGTCCCAGCATGCAGCATCCTTCGCTTTCGTAGCAGATTTGGAGGACGTCTCGAGCGAGGCGCTCTTTTTCACCCCCCGGGGAGCCGCCAGGGGTTATCTCACGGTCCCGTTCGCGGCCGTTTTGTGGGGATGTCTCAAGCGGTTTGCTTGTTTTCTGTGCCCAACATCCTTCGCTTTCGGAGCAGATTTGGAGGATGTCTCGAGCGAGGCGCTCATTGTCACGTCCCTAAGGGGAGCCGCCAGGGGTGTTTTGACGGTCCCGTTCGCGGCCGTTTTGTAGGGATGTCTCAAGCGGTTTGCTTGTTTTCTGTCCCAATTCGCTTTCGGAGCAGATTTGGAGGACGTCTCGAGCGAGGCGCTCTTTTTCACCCCCCGGGGAGCCGCCAGGGGTTATCTCACGGTCCCGTTCGCGGCCGTTTTGTGGGGATGTCTCAAGCGGTTTGCTTGTTTTCTGTCCCAACATCCTTCGCTTTCGGAGCAGATCTGGAGGATGTCTCGAGCGAGGCGCTCATTGTCACGTCCCTAAGGGGAGCCGCCAGTGGTTATCTCACGGTCCCGTTCGCGGCCGTTTTGTGGGGATGTTTCAAGCGGTTTGCTTGTTTTCTGTCCCAACATCCTTCGCTTTCGGAGCAGATTTGGAGGATGTCTCGAGCGAGGCGTTCATTTTCACTCCCCTAAGGGGAGCCGCCAGGGGTTATCTCACGGTCCGTTCGCGGTCGTTTTGTAGGGATGTCTCAAGCGGTTTGCTTGTTTTTTGTCCCAACATCTTCTGTTTTCGGAGCAGATTTGGAGGATATCTCGAGCGAGGCGCTCATTTTCACCCCCCAGGTGGGCCAGATTTTGAGGACGTCTCGATCGGTGGCCAGACTCGTGGGCACAGATTCTCCTCAGGATGCCACAGGAGGCTCCAACAGGCTCCAGGAGGCCCCAGGAGACCACATGAGGTCCCAGGAGGCATCAGGAGGCCACAGAAAGACTCAAGAGGTCACAGGATGTCCCAAAGGGCTCTAGGAGGCCCCAGGAAGCTCCGGGAGGCCTCAGGAAGCCACAGGAGGCCCCAGGAGGCCAGAGGAAGCGCCAGGAGGTCTCGGAAGGCAACAGGAGGCCCCGAGAGGCCCCAGGAGCAGGAGGCCTCAGTAGGCAACAGGAGTGGCTCCAATCCCATGTGTGTTACGTATGCTCCTATAGATTGGGTCTCACCTGGAGCACGAATCCTGGATGTTTTACGTATGTTTCTATACATTGTCCTTCTCCTGTGTATTTATGTTCATATAGGGCCTCTCCTGGGGCACGAGTCCTTCGTGTTTTACGTGTGTTCCTTTAGATTGCCCCTTTCTCCTGTGGCTCCAATCCGCAATGTTGTATGTACGTCTGTTGCTATAGATTGGGCCTCTCATGGGGCACGAATCATCCCTAGGAGGTCCCAGGAGGCCCCAAGAGGCTCCTGGAGGCCCCAGGAAGCCCCAGTGGGTTTCAGGAGGCCCCAGGAGGCCCCAGGAGGACCCAGGCTCATGCGCAGATACGCGCTCGTACTACTGAGGCTCATTCACACTCAAATTCATTCTCAGTTAGATTCATGACCAGACCGTCACAACTGAAGCCCGTTTATATTCGAAAGCTCTTGCGCCTAGACATTCACGGCGGACAGGTCCATGCGAATAGATGCGCATTTGGGGAGCTCCACGCAGTGAAATTTTTTGGGCGGGAGGGGGGGCCGGGCTCGTTTCCGCAAGGTCTTGGGATTCTTGTTCGAGCGTGCCAGACTCTGGCAGTGAAACCCGCCGTTACCACCACTCGATGCCGTGCTCGTCACTTGAAATCCAGCTGCCTGTGGCAAGTCCCTCCACCGTGCCAGCCCAGCACTCTGGGTGCCGACGGCTCGAGAGGGCACGGGCGGCCGTAACGCGTGACCTTTTGCGTACTCAGAGTTGGGAGAGCCGTAGCATGTGAGACACTCATCCGCGTCGTGTCGGTGGAGCTGCCATCTTTTGGCCCTCTTTGCAATGGTCCCGCTTCTGACCACTGCCCTGATAGCAATCCTGATAGATGCTACTCTCTTCTCTGTTCTGACAACGTGTCGAAATCACTGTAGGAGATGTTGAGCTCGTCTCAAAACTGGTCGAATATGAGGGGGCAGTGGCTGTGCGATGCTGATCGCACTGTGGTGATGAACAGGATCTGTTTGTTAGCGGGCAGTTCGCTGCTCTGCGTCTCTCGGACGCACACCAGAAATCCAGCGTCGCTGAGACGCTGCAAGGTCTTGAGCCAGAACGGTTTCGGTTGAACCTGTTCTGTTTATAGTATATGTTGCAATTTGTTGCTAGGGAAACGGAGGGCCTACTAAGCAAGGCTTGCTGAAACCTGTAGTCTTAGGGGGCCCGATTCGCCGGGAGACGCTTGGCTAACATACACTAGGCTCCTTTGGAGCCTGAAGCTTATATCGTCGTAAGTAGGCTCTGATGAGGCAGGCTCTGCGCTGTGAATTGCATGCCCAAAAGCTAAAGATCGATGTTACGGCATCGAGACCTGCCTCTGGCAACTGAATTCACAGAAAGCACAGAGCGCGTGAGCGGCTTCACCATGCCCCACAGGGCTGTATCTCCAGCAGGGCTCTCCTGCTCGTCGGGGTTGTCGCGGGCGTAGTAGATCAGGGCCTCCAGCATTGCGTTCTCGTCTTCGTCCGATATCGGCTTGCCATGGTCGAGCTTGTCCATACCCTCGGTCTTGCGCTTCCGGACGCTGCGGTGAAGGGGGTCGTCCACGAGTCTCCAGCGTTGGCCTGATCTGAAGAACTCCAGCAAGACCTTGGCGGCACGATCCTTGTTCAACCCGTCGGCTAACATGGCGTCGCTGTGTACCCAGCGTATCTGGAGGGCCGTCTGCTCCTTCTGCTGTCGAATGCCCAGGCACTCGATGCTCGTCCGCTTGTCACGTAGTCCGAGACCAGCTGACTCACTCTTCTCGATCGCGTCGTAGCCCGACTTACCGTCTGTGACAAGTACGCCAGGGCAGGATGAGACGGCGTCGTTCACGTGCTGCTTGTTGGTGTAGTCCACTTGACCGCACTCCAGCTCGTAGATGAATAGGCGCACGTAACTGATCTCGTCCAGGGTCTCAGTCATCATCTGGACCTCCGCACTCGTACTGCTTCTGGCCACTCTTGGTAGCTTGCACGATCTCCACGAGATAGGCGCAACCGTCTCTGTCGAGCCACTCAGGAAGGACAGGGGGGCCAGAACAACGATTTCTCCGCCTTGGGACTCGCCGGTGATGCGGGCGGCCCAGGCTGCATCGCCCCAGCCAACCACGGCGATCTGCTCAATGGCCGGGATGAGCATGACCACGTCGGCGGTGTCATTCATGGTGCGGATAAGTTTGTTGATCTTCTGGATGGTTGAGACCGTGGCCGTAGGTATCTCCGCTTGAAGTAGAGAGACTTCTACGCTGAGCCACGGGGCCGACTGCTGAGCTCGCCATCCGACTGTACCCAGTCGGCCTCGTAGGTCTGATCTCTCCTTGTCTGAAACTCCTTCTGTGGGTTTCCGTCCACGTCGTATCTTGATGGGCTCCACGTTCAGGCTGTAGCTGTCCTGTGCGAGGCTGCAGGTGTAATCCTCGTTCTGTCGAATGCTGATGCCGCACTGCACGAACGCTCGGCTCTCCCAGGGTGTCCATTCGAAAGCTTGTTGAATCTCCTGACGCTTCTTGCGAAAGGCCGAGTTGTTGTGATCGCCGGCAATCATCATATCGTCGACGTGTAGGATGACCATGCCAACCAGCTTGTTGCCGTCTCGGATGACCCAGACGCAAGGCTCGATCTCCAGCTTCAGCGTCTTGAGCGTGTCCTTGAAATGGAGCCACCACTTGCGAGGAGCATGTACGAACCCGTACATCGGCTTGAGGAACTGCAGTACATCGTCATCTTTCATGCCGAAGGCCTGACGAACATCTTTCGGCGGGTCGGCGTAGATCTTCCTCTTCTCCTCGTCAGTCTTGCCCTGGAGGAAGGCTGTCACTGCGTCTGCCTTCTCCAGCTTCCACTTGTGTCTTGCTGCCATGGCCAGTAGAAGTTGTCGTGCACGTCTTGAGGCAACTGGTGATTCTGTCCGTAGGTGTAGCAGATCGGGGTCGCTGAAGCCAAGCACGGCCAGTCGGGCCTTGCCTCGGCGCACGTTGCCCTGCTCGTCCTTCTTCCAGGTCAGCACGAAGCGGCAGCGCAACAGGCGCGCCGGGTCGATCCCCTTGCGGCTGAGGATCCTGACGGCCTTCGTGCTAAGGACGGAGGTGCACTCCTTCTGCTGGGCCTCAAGTAGCAACTTCTTTTCCTCAGGCGTCGCCTTCTTGAAGGAGACCTCCACGCGGCCCTTCCGGGCCTGTCATGCCACGAAGTTGCTGGGGTCGTCCATGTAAGCCATGAGCGCGTGCTCGTTGCTGACGGGGATGTCCAGCACGATGAGCTCGTCGTCCTCCTTCGTCTCGTCGTACTGCTGGACGCTGTAGGCGTAGTCCCCGTAGAAGTTACCCTCCTGCAGGTAGTAGGAGAAAGCCTCCTGGGTCGCAACGTTGATCCGCTGCTTCTTGGCAGGTGGCTCGGTTGAGCCAGGCGACTTCAGCCGGCGCTTGTCGTTCACGTCGGGCGCCGTAGTCTCGTCGAGGTCGTCGTCCGTGTCCACCGCAATGGGCTGCTGAGACGTACGCTCCGCTTGGTCGTCGTCGGGAGAGGCCTCCATGACGATCTCCTCTTCTGCAGGTAGCTCGGCTTCCTCTTGGTGTCCAGCTTCGTGGCCTCCCTCTTGTGGCATGCCTGGTGGTGCTTCTGGCTGTGCTGGCTGTATGATAGGTTCTTGGACCTCGGCCGCCTCGGTCCAGGGATTGCCCTTCTTCCGAAGGCGCCTTGGAGGTCGCGGTCCGGGAAGAAGTCTCTCTTCCAGTCCTGGGGGTGCCTCGATGGCTCCACCACCTCGGCCGCCGCCTCCTCCTCCTGGGCCCAAACTCCGAGGATCTCCTCGTGGCACGGGTAGCTCCTCGTCCTCAGGAATGGCCCAGGGTCCGCTCGCGTTGCCCCCGAAGGTGCGAGCGCTGACAGACTCGCCGTCGTCAGCGGCAAGGTCCTCGCCAGTAGGCGGGGACTCGTTCGAAAGGTCGATCACCTCGTTCTGGTCGAGCAGCTTCTGGACGTCGCCGAAGGTCCACGTCCCCGGCTGCTCGCGACGCGAGCGTAGAGAGTCCATCGCCTCTTCGGAGGGCGTAGCAGGTCGAAGCTGTTCTGGGGCAACTCGGTAGAGGCGTCCAGCCAGTGTGATGTTGACCACCGTCCCAGGTAGACCAGGTCGATGTCCCGAGCTCGATGGCTCGTGGCAGAGTACTCGTCCAGGTCTGTACCAGCGGCCTCGCCCAGGCATGGAGCGAGGTTGGCCCTTCTTGATCCAGGCTCCTGGTGGGAGCCTCCTGTAGACGAAGACCAGGTCGCCCGTCTCGTACCTCTTGAAAGACCTGAAGCGCGCGGCCTCCGCCCGTTTGACTCGGTCGGAGTTCTCGGTCTGGATGTGAGCCAGCCGCGCCATTCGCCGAACTTGGGCGTCCCTGCTGAAGGTGCCATCCTGCAGCTCGGCGCTGATGAGGGGCAGGTTGTTCGGCTCGTCGGACAGGTTGACCGTGGTCCCCGTCGGGGTCCGTCCCGCATAGCGCTGCAGGGGGCTGAACCCGTCGATCCTGATCAGGTCGTTCCTGGCAGCTGTCTGGAGTCCAATCATCTCGCTGGTAGGTACTTCAGCTGAGACCATCTCGTCGAAAGCGTCGAGGGCCTCCTTGAAGGCTTTTATCGCGCGCTCAATCTTGCCGATCTGCCAGTGGGCGTCGGCCGCGCATGGAAGACGGTAGACTCCCTGGCTCTCGATCCACTCGCGGAACTCGTTAGAGATGGCGCTGCCAGCGGGGTCGTAGCGCATGAC
This sequence comes from Prorocentrum cordatum, assembly GCA_963575745.1. Lineage (NCBI taxonomy): Eukaryota > Dinophyceae > Prorocentrales > Prorocentraceae > Prorocentrum > Prorocentrum cordatum. The sequence goes on from CAUYUJ010005313.1 coordinate 21,663, forward strand.
CTTCGGACGTCCCATCCAGGGGAACCACTTTGTCGCAAAGATATGCCGAAGGTCGCCGGCACGAACTTGTCGTACCCGGGATCTGTGTTTCTCGTCGATCAGCCGCACGTAGAGGATGTCTGAGCCGGCGTCGAGGATCGCCAGCGCCATCACGTTCGTCTTCTTGCTGCGACGGATCCATGAGAAGGCGTCGAAGAGAACCTCGTGACCGTTCTGAGGCTGCTCTGCTGATGATGCTGGTGGCCGCTTCGTCGGTGGACGGTGCGCGTCGCAGATGTCGCACTTGAATGTCCTGGCCAGTCGTAGCACCTCTGGGCGAGCACCACGGTCACGAAGGTATCGTAGTAAATGCGCTCGAGGTAGATGTCCAAGGTTGGTGTGCACCAGCCTGATGTAGCTCTCTATATTTTTGATTGTCTATTTGGTGAGGTTGTGAGTCTCCTTGCCGTCTTGTGGTGGAATCGACGGCTCGTCCTCCACGGGCGTAGGCTCCGTCGGTGGCTGCTGGGTAGCTGCCATGCAGAGGCAGTTCACAACCTCGTCCTCGAAGTAGTTCTGGTTCTGGCTCTTGGTCAGAGCCCGGAGGATCTGGCGGCACCGCATCTTGGGGTAGTAGCCCGAAGCCTCGGTCCTCAAGCTGCTCTCAATCTCCTCGTGGTAGTGTCCTCCACGGCATTGTAGCGGCTGTAGGGCGACCCAGATCCTCTTGTCGTTCGTCAGAAACTTCCAGCGCTTCTTCATGAGCTCGCCTATGTCGGGAGCTCTTAGTCCGCAGGCGCAGCCGTCCACGATCACCTCGTAGGGGAGGATCTTGTGGAGATCCTTCCAGCAGGTCTTCTGCCACGACCGACTGTCGTGTGGCTGCTCGGCGAGGGCCGAGCCGTTCAAGTTGCGCACCTGGTGCTCTATGAGCCTCTTGTTGTTCTCGAAGGTCCGCTGGCTCTTGAGGCGCTTCCTGCGAAGGTTCTCCCTCTGCCTGTCATCGCGCTGGTTGACGTTCTGCATTATCGACCAGGGCCCGCAGGGTGGAGTGCTGACGAAGAGCTCCGGGCGCTTCTCGTCCAGCAAGAACTTCGCCTTGTGGTAACCCTGCGGCTTGCTGAGGTCGTTCTCGTTGAACAGGCCGAGACGCTCGTAGTGGTAGCCCTTCTCGTCGCACACCTTACCGAGGTTCGAGTCCTCGTGGGTGCACGCTTCGACCATCGTCAGGCGGCCGAAGGTCGTGAGGGCGCACATAGCTCCGAAGATGGCCGATCTCGTCATGTGAGTAGCTGCACGGATCGCCTGACGCTGATGACCTCTCAGCGGCCGGCTCTCGTCGCTGTGCCAGCGCGACCTCTCGGCCTGAACCTCACTCGGGCCCTCGTCCTGGCCGCGCATGCCTGGTGGCACCACCCGTAGGGCCTCACTTTCACGATCGGCTCGTTCTTCGCGATGCCTCGGCATAGTTTGCAGTCCGGGCGCTGGCACATCTGCGTGTAGTGAGCTGGGATCGCCGGGCCCATAGTCGTAGGCGCCGTCTCCACTCTCTTCGTCTCGGTCTCCACCTTGATCGTGATCGTCGCTGCCGCCGTGCCGCGCTGCTCGATGATGTACGCTATGATATTGTCGACCACCTCCTCCTTCTTGCCCGACTGGGTCAACCCCCACATCTTGCACAGGGGCCTGAGATGGTTGCCCAGCGTGACCATGCTGAGCTGCTCGTGTATCTGCTCTGAGCTCAGCGCTGCAAACGCATTCACCTCCGCAAACTTGGTCAAGAAATCGGACTTGGCGGTATCGATGGTGGCCCGCAGCTCTTGGTTCTGCTCGCGCGCGGCCGCGGCTGTCGACTTCTGGGGGCGCTGCTTCGCCTTCGTGCTCGGCGGACACGGCTCGATCTTCGTACGGTGCTCGAGGTCCGTCGGCCAGGTCGGGTACTTCTGGTAGCAGCTGCACAGGTAGGCCGAGACTGTCCAGCTTCCAGTTCACGTGGTCGATCGTCTAGAAATACCTTCTGGATGACCCGCCCCCAGCGGCGGCACTGTGTCCACTGCCGGAGGAGCTTGCTGGACCACATCTCCCAATTCGGCAGGTGCTCCAGTAGGAAGATGTCCGTCATCCGCTTCGTGCTGTTGTCCAGCTCCGAGCCCTCGACCGTGTAGAAGATGTTGCCCTTCGTGTCCTGATGAGCGATCAGTCGCCCCTGCGGCAGTATCCGTTGTAGCGTAGGCCTCGTCGACGTCGGTGAGCGGCACGTCGCCGAGGCTCCCGAGTCCTCCAGAGGCACCCGAACGTCCACCTGCTCCCAGGGTCCGTCCATCTCCTCGTTCTCCAGCTTCACTTGCTGGCTCTCTCCTTTGCGGCATTTCGTCTCGCGGTTGAGGCTCATGCGAATATGGAAGAATAGCTGGTTGCCGAAATCGGAGCTCTGAGCTCGAATCGTTCGCGCCACAAATGGCTCTGGAAGACGGTGGCGTTTCCGTTTGGAGCGCTGGGAACTCGGGGATCTTTGGGAAGGCCTCTGAAGGTGATCCTGATGATGTCATAGCTGATGCCGTAGGGGCTGATATAGATGATGCCCAAGACGTTTTTATTGATGATGTCCCCGGAGGCGTAGGTGATGATGATATCCCCGTAAGCGTAAAGGATGATGGTGTCCCCGTAGGCGTAGGTAATAATGATGTCCCCGTGCTCGTAAGTTAGGGCACAGCTGCAGGTGGTTTGTCAATCTTGCTTTCGATCGGCTGCTCATTTTCATGTTTTCCCTCCGGCACCGTAGCAGTCTCGGGTGTCGAGGGCGTGGACCCCTACTCGAGGGATGCCACGAAGCCAAAATCGGCTTGTTGAACAAGTGGCAGTGCAAGGTGACCGCTCGGAAGGACGAGCAGTTCAGCTCGGCGTCCGAGCTTCTTGAAGTAAACAGAGTGTGCCTCGCAGTCGATCACAGCTCCAAGGCGGCTCAGAACATCCACTCCGATCAAGAGCGGGGCATCTGCGTCGACGATGGTAATCTCGAGCTCGCCGTCCACACCAGCAATCGTGAGAGGAAAGGTAGCCTTGCCGGTGCAGGTATTGGAGTTGCCGTCTCCAAAGATAAAAGTACTCTCCTGGCTAACGTCCATCTTGATGTTCTGGCCCGTCTGCTCGTAAATGATGTCGCGTAGGTTCTCGGTGGCCTCTATGCCCACGATGCTGGAGGTTGCGCCGATGTCCAAGATTCCGACACCCTTGGAGGAGCTCTGCTTCACATTCATGAGGATCCAGTCGTCGAGCTTCTCCAGTGTTGGCCAGGTCGGCAGCTTGACGTGTTGAACTCGCTCCCGCATCTCGATGGTCTTCTCCACCTGAAGATGCTGTGTCTTGTCGAGCTGCCTCTTCTCCTGCTTCGGCTTGTTCTTGATCACCGGCTTGTGGAGCATCGCAGTCTCCAGCTCGATGCGGGTCGTCTCGTTCGCAATAAGGTTGGCCTCCATCTCGGCGTCCTGCTCGGCGCCGAAGGAGACGAAAGCTCCAAAACCTCGCTTTGGGCGTTCACGATCTCCTTTGCTGCCAGCCGATGAAGCGCGATCTCGATGATCCTTCGTCTCGTGATTGCGTCCGCACTTCAGACATGGCCCCTTCCGGGACGGCCGACCTTGGGAGCGATCTCCATCTCGTCGAGGCGGTCCATCACGTCGCTGTCCGCTCCCTCGGCCTCGTCCTTTACTCGATGATCCAGAGTCTCGGGATCCAGCCCGGGGCCCTTGAAACTTGCGCTGTCCTCCGCGACCTTCTCGCTTCTTCTTCTCATCCACGGGGTAGAACGTCCTTGCTGTCTTGACTAGTCGAAGGAGGTCTCTGGCTTCCTCGAAGCTGCGCTGCTGGGCGGCGAACGCGGTCTCGGCGTCCTCGATCTCCTGGGCACTGTAGAGCGGCTCCTCGGGATCTCCTTCGTCCTCGTCGCCGTCGCCATCCTCGTAGGAGACCTCCGACTGCTCTCCATCGTAGTAGCTGTAGTCGTCATCGTCCTCGCTGTTCTCCTCCCAGCCGGCATGGATTCGACCTCGCTCTCGATGGCGATGGTTGTCCTTGCCTTGCTTCTTGTCGCGATTCGTCAACTCATCGTCGGGCCAAGATACTCGCAACTGTTCTCCGATGCTGTCGTAGTCGAAGTTGCCCTTGACTGCGCTGATCACTGCTGCACGTTCGGTCGGGGGCAATCTTGATCTCTGCAGCAGTAGCCATCCGCGCAGTTGGTCCAGAGGAATCGCCTGATTGAAGTCGGTACCGAAATCTGGATGCTCGGGTATCTCCTCCAGGCCGTTGCTGACGAAATTCCAGAGACGCCAGTTGAGGTCCTTCGCTACTTTTGCAGCATCGTCCGGGCCCTCATGCTCGATCTTGTAAAGAATCCACTTCAGCTCACTGCAGAGGGTGTTCCACAACTTGGATATCTCAGAGAGGCGGGCCGTACGTCGCTTCTTGAAATACTCGGTGTCAAACCCTTTCACAACGTCGTGGTAGGCCTCGTCGTCTCTGCTGATATAACTCCGCATCGGCTCTCCAGTATCTCGGCGTAAGTCGAATATCCATCTCGCGAGGTACTTGCCTGCATCCTGGATGGGCTGGGCTCCAAGCTTCGCTCGACCATGTCGTAGTAGCTCCGCAGCTCCATCATCTTTCTCGATGCGGTCCCAGTCCACGTCTTTGGCTGCTTGTCGTGCTCGACCTTCGAGTCGTCTCCATAGTCGTGGGCCGCACACATATCGTTCATCTCGCCTCGTCCCTCGGATGTAGGCTTTGACGTCTCGTAATCGTCCACCGTGGTGAGATCTCCATTCCACTTGGGTATAATGTCATCGTTGCCGTTGTTCGTCGTCATGGCTCACACGATGAAACTGATGTCCGTGAATCTGTAGTCCGTGGAGCTTGGCAGCTCCGCTACCATGCAATGGTCCCGCTTCTGACCACTGCCCTGATAGCAATCCTGATAGATGCTACTCTCTTATCTGTTCTGATAACGTGTCGAAATCACTGTAGGAGATGTTGAGCTCGTCTCAAAGCTGGTCGAATATGAGGGGGCAGTGGCTGTGCGATGCTGATCGCACTGTGGTGATGAACAGGATCTGTTTGTTAGCGGGCAGTTCGCTGCTCTGCGTCTCTCGGACGCACACCAGGAATCCAGCGTCGCTGAGACGCTGCAAGGTCTTGAGCCAGAACGGTTTCGGTCGAACCTGTTCTGTTTATAATATATGTTGCAACTTGTTGCTAGGGAAACGGAGGGCCTACTAAGCAAGGCTTGCTGAAACCTGGAGTCTTAGGGGGCCCGATTCGCCGGGAGACGCTTGGCTAACATACACTAGGCTCCTTTGGAGCCTGAAGCTTATATCACGCTCGGCCTCTAGAGGCCATCTGTCGTAAGTAGGCTCTGATGAGGCAGGCTCTGGGCTGTGAATTGCACTCTTGGCCGTCTATCGGCGGCGAAGGGGGGAAGTGAGAAGGATAATGCCTTCTCGAAAGGCGGCGGCATTTTTCAGAGGCCCTCGCTCCTTCTGAGAGGTTTTTGTTCGTCTTCCGGGCAGGATTAGGAAACTTTTCAGAAGGCCAGGAGATTTCCTAGCCTTTTGAGAAGGCCCGCCCCCTCTCATTTCCCCCTGGGCTCGCCGCTGAATCTAGGGTGTCCCTTAGGGCCGTCGTGGGGTTGTATTAGGGTGGTGTTGGGCCGTCGAGGGGCATCTAGGCCGTAGTGGGTCGCTCGTGATGCCCTCTTGGGCCAGCTGGGGAACCCTCCTGGGCTGTGTTGAGGCCATGTTGGAGGATTGTTACAGCCATTTGGGGGCCCTCCTGGGCCGTCTTGAGGCCATCTCGGAGGCCACGACTACGGCCGTCTGAAGCTGAAGGACAACCGAACAGGTGAAGACGCACAAGTCGGCCAAAATCTTGGGACAATCTGTGATTTGGGCTTGTAGGGGCCCTACTGTACTGCTGGGGAATCCTCATGTGGCCCTCTTGGGCCGTCCTGATAGGGCATCCAAGGTAGTTTTGTGCTCAGCTTGGGTTGTCTTGGAGGCATTGCCTGCCTCGGCCGTCTGGGAAGCTCGGGAGCGCGGGATCCATTGTTTTCATTAGTGATCGTGGCTTCGGTAGCGCGGATTCATGTTTTCCTCAATATGGATCGTGGCATCGGGACCGCGGGCCCACAGCTCGTTAGTGGGGATGGTGCCCTCTTGAGCGTGGCCTTGGAAGCGCGGATCCATCGTTTTTGGTGGTGGAAGGAGGGGGGGGGAGCAGAGCACGCGGGTGGACGTGATCACAGGAGAGAGCGTTTTGGGAGATTGCAGAAATCCTACCCTACCAGGCAGCCCTTGACACTCTACCACGCCTCGACGTGCCAAGGAGCACGGCGGCAGATACGTTCTGCCCACGGCGAGCTGTTCCCGTGAGCAATTTTTCGGTAGGCCTTTCGTTCGGCATGACTCGTCGAGGGCAGAGCCAGCTGTTGCACCCGGGGCGTGGGGCAGTTGCGAGACCTGTAAGCATCCAGCTCCTGCGGGTGCGCGCGGCCCTGATTTACCTCGAGCCGGACGTGCTGGTGCGCAGAAGGCACCTTTGGGCGGTTTGTGATCGCGCCGCTCTCCTCTCCTACCCCCAAAGAAGAGGGCGGCCCGGGTGGCCCGACGGCGCTTGCTCTCTTCTTCGGTTTAGCCGAAGGGCCTCTTCGCTGCCATAGTTCGTTTGCCCACTCCACTCAGGGACGTCAGGCTTCACGCGTCCGCTTTCGGTGAGGCCCTGGCGAGTCCCGATCCCTGAGTTCTGCGCAGGACTACGTGCTCGGAGAACGGAGAAGCGACACCACCACCTCTGGGTCCTTGGGGCCACCCCCGGCGAAGGGTCCACGACGCCTCCTCAAGCTGGAGATCGGAGATGCCTCGAGTGGAGCGTCGAAGGCAGCGACGCCACACCACCATTGGGACCCTCCTCTGCCCAGGATGCACCAGGAGGCTCCGGGAGGCCCTAGGGGCTCTCAGGGCGCTACAGGGGGCAACAAAAGCCGACCTCCCTCCTCGCCTCTCCCCTTTCCCTCGCCTCTCGCCCCGCGCCGGCCGGAACGGTGACCGGGCTTTCAGCGCACGGGGAGAAAGTGTCTGATGATGAGCGGCTCGAGGGGAGGTGGGCGAGACGACGAGGCGCCGACGAAGAGGCGAGGCGAGACGGCGACGGGGCGCCCCCGTCCCTTCACCGTCGCACAGGGGCCTGCCCAGAAGGCCCAGGATGGCCCGCGAGGGGCCACCAGGCCGCCTCTCCTGGCTCCAGATGCGTGCCCGCGCATATCCCTTGCGACCTGTGGCGCACGCGGGGGGGTGCTGTCCAGTGGCGGGTTCTGGGCGGCCGTCGGCGGAGGCCTTGACGGGTGGTTTTCCTTGTCTTCCGCCCGCCCTCCTGCCTCCCTCTCTTCTTCCCTTCCTCGCTCCATCCCTCCCTCAATCCTGCTTTCCTCCCTCCTCCCTCCCTCCCTCCCTCCTCCCTGCGCGATCCTCGCGCGAACGGTAAGTCGCCGCTGCCTTGGGCATGCCAGCAGGTCCAGCATTGGACCCGCTGCCGTTTGCAAAGATCCTTGTTCGCGCCCGCTCTACAGTATACGGACCGCTGCTGCACTTCATTGAAGACGAGCCTTCTGATCATCGTTCCACAGCCGCCATGGCCCGCGTGGCACTCTCTCGCGCAGTCGGCTCAGCTCAACATCCCGCTCTACATCAACGCGCATTACGCGCACCTGCTCAACACGCGTGTCGGGCATCCACCTTGTCTCCGCGCCGTGCCTCGATGGGCTGGCGGGGCTCCGCCGACCCAGCCGCCAGGAGCAGCCGAGGTAACCCAGCACGACCATTACTTCCAGTACCAGTGCAACTCTGAAAACATGCCAACGCCCCCCGCCAACCAGCCCCCCTTTTCGGGCACTTGTCGAACAGTCGCTTGTGAGTACCGCTGTTCACTTCAAATCGTCGAGCGATCCGATTTTCACGTTCACTGTGTCGGCACAAGGCCCCGCGTTGTTCGAAATTGCGTTGCGGAGGCCCGAGGGGGAAGAGGCAAAGGGCGCATCGTCCTCATTGCATCCGCAGGTGGGTGCAGCCGGAAATGTCAAGCAGCCCTTCGATCCGACACCCACATCGTCGGTGTCGGCAAAGCGTCCCGAGTTGTCCGCAACTATATTGTGGAGCCCACGGGAATTGCGTGCAGGCAAGAACCGGAATGCGCTGGAAGGTCGGGCGATTAAGTTGCTATCCTTCCGGGGGGCCGCTACGCAAGTTTTGGGATTATTCCTTATTTGTTATTCGGAACAATACGCTTGATGCTACATGAACATTATTTAGTTCGTGGCACACCTTAATCCTATTGCGTGCTCTCTTCGAGTATCGTACACTTGACAGTGCCGAGTGCAATGACAATGCGCGACGCGCGACGAAGTCTTTCGCCACTATGTGACGGGGTGAAATGAGCGCAGTCCGCACGCACATCACGCGACAAAAGAGAACCCAATGCGCTGATGAGGAGGATTTTACCAGAGGCAAGTACCCACAACGGCTTCGAGGATCACTACCAGAACGCCGCCGTTGGTGGGCACCAGGACTGTCACGGCTCCTCGATGCTTGGAGGGGGCTCCACTTTGGATGGAAGGCCATCGGGGTGAGCATGTTCGCTGCTATCAACTGTGTCGCCCGCATGGACGCGGGCGGTGGCGGCGGCAGCAACGCGCGACACCTCCGCGCCAGAAGGCCGGGCAGCAGGCTTGCGCGCCTTTCCAATGCTTGGGGCGGCGATGATTTGGTCACTGGCCACCTGAGATCTCGAGTGGCCGCAGGCTGTCCTCATCCAAGGTGGTCGTATCAACGGCAACCCAGCGCCGCTCATGAGCCACCTCACGCACGGCTCGGCCGAACCGCGTGGCCAGCTTAGAGAGGGGGACGCGCGCAGACGGCATCGGCTCCGATGAACTCCAACTACTGCCGCAGAAGCGCATCGACGATCTTCTGGCCAGGTTCGACATTCCCCGCAACAGAGCACAGAAGACTGGTTAACTCATGATCGGCTACAGGGGCCTCAGCCACCTCTTGTTGCGCGCGGTGGGCGCGTCGAACATCCAGCGCGTCCTGGCCCTGCAGCGCCGTGGCATGGCCTGCCCGACGGACGCGCCACAATCGGCGCTCGCGATGGGCCGGGTGCTCTGATTTGGACGCATGATCGAGGGTTCGCCGGGCAATCCCGCCTCGGCCGCGCACTCGCCCAGCGCCGGGCATTTTTCGCAGGCGCGCGCGCGATCAGGATCAGAGCGCCTGCGGCGCCAGGCTCGGATATAGCCGGGATGGCACGGGCTCGTCAGCCCTCGGAGCAGCGCCGAGCAGCGCCGAGTCCACCTCCAGCGCCGCAGGCTGCCCGCGCCGACGCGGCAGCAGCGGCGGCAGCGCCTCGGGTGGCATATCCAGCGACAGGTTTCGATTCGGGGGCCGACCTCGACGCGACCAGCTCATTCGGCGAAGACATCGTGACCGACCTCCCCGAACTGCGCGAAGGTCCTCTGGGCAGCGCGGCGCGCGCATCGCCCGGGCGCGCGAGCCACCCGCCGCGCGCGGGGGGTCATCGAGCGCGAGGGTAGGGGCCTCCGAAAAGGCCACCGCGCCCTTCTGGCTGACTTGCCCGACAAAGACCGCCGCGAATCTTGCGATGGCTTCGGGAAGGGCAGGCGCAATGGAGCCAGGCGGGGCGCGTCTCAAGTGCCGCGAGTGCGATTCAGAAGAGCGCTTCGTGCGCGACTGCCCCCGTCGGCGCCGGCAAGGGCGCGCCCTCTTCCTCGGTGCCCCAGCTTCGGCAGCGCCGCCGCCGCCTAGGCATGAGTTCTCGCCTCATGCGATCCGCGAGCGCCGCGACGCGCCTGGGCCAGCCGCTCAATGTGCCGTGCCAGCCACCCATTCGGCATGGGTGACCAGGGAAACCTACTGGGTGCCCGAACTTGTGGATCTGGGGCCCGACAACGGCTGCTTCGCGCAGAGCGCCGATCTTTGGAGTGGCGGCCAGCCGACTCCAGCCTCGGCATCTGCGCGGCTATCGCCAGCAGCAGCGGCCCCCAGTCCTGGGCCCGGCGGCTTTTGGTAGGCGGCTGGCCAGAGCCATGGGTCAAGTTGGGCGGGCGACTCGTTGTCTTAATCGTCTTCGCCCAACTCTCATGAGGCCGAATTTTGGCGGCTATGCTCGGAGATGGACGACCTCGTCGCCGCGCGCGAGAGGAACCTGTCCACCGACGGATAGGGCTAGGGCGACTACGTTGCCAGCCCGCGCGGCAGGCGCGGGGGCGCAGCAGCAGCGGTGCCCGCAGCTCCTGCAGCGTCCGCAGCGCCACAGTCACCGACTCCACAGCGTTGGGCCAGAGTGGCTGGCGCTAGGGCGCGAGTGGGTTAGCGACGTGCCCGAGCCGTTGAGCCAGCTACCCCACTTGCCGATGTGCAGATGCCGAGCTGGACCTAGACGCCATCAGTTTCAGCGCTCGGCATGAGCGCGCCATATGGATCGAGATCCGCGCTGGCAGCCGTGTCATCACCGGCGCCGGAATCTCCGAACGATCTGGCCCCCTTCTACCAGCGCGCCCCCCTTGATGTGAGCCAGCCATCTGGGGGCGCGTCCATGTTGTTAACCGGCCCCGACACCTGGGCCTCTGGCGGCGCGCGATCAGAGCGCGGAGCATAGGCCCCACGCTCGACCGCGCACCGGGACGACGCCTCGAACAGCTCCACCGCGCCAAGTTAGCACTTGATCTCCTACGACAACATGACGAGCAGAGACGACGAGCCGCACAGAGCTGGACAGAAACCCATACGGTGCTGGCTGCCGCGCCGGCCGCGCCCCGCGCCACGGTCTTCGCTGGCGATGACTGGGGGCGTCCCATCTTCGTCGAGGCTTTCGCGCATGGTGACCGAGTGTTGCGCCTGCAGTGCCGCCGCATCCTGCGCCAGGCATGCCGCCTACAGCCTTTGCAGAAGACCGACGCCCACCTGGTGCTCTGCCCAGCGCGCCGCGGCCCGGCTGACGTCATCGCCGAGTTCCGCTTCGTTTGCGCAGAACATGTTCAACGGGCCCGGCAATAGCCTTGCCAGCTTGCGCGACAGACCAGGGCATTTTGGGCCCAGGGCCCGCGGCCCCTGCCCTGCCGATGCCAGCCAGAGGCCAGAGGAGACCACCGCGGCGGGGCGCCGCCCAGACTTTTGATTCTTCCGACCACGGCAGGATCTTATGCAGTCTTCCAGTTGTGTGTTCGACGCCGATGTGGCAGAACCGTGCGACGCCCGCCTGGACTTGCACAGTCCGCCGTGCCGACAGACCTGCCTGCGGTTGCCTACTTCGTCAGGCGCAGACACCCGAGTCCACCGACCGACCCGCCATGTTACCTGGCGAGCGCCGGCGGCCGGCTAGGCGCCATTGTGGACGCCGACGCTTGGGCCAGACTCCAGGGGCAACGCTTCGCGATTACCTTGGCCGACAAGGCCATGAAGGCGAGGCTATCGCTCGCAGTGGAGTGGCTGACGTCTTAGCGGGAGTGGGCGCGGGCTCGCGGGTTGCCCATGGGGAGGTGCACTGCCCGATTGCGGTTGTCATGCCGCCCGCGACGGCGTGAACGCCCAGCGATGCATGCGCGCCCCTGCAATCAAGGGCGAAGTCATCGACCTCCCTGCCCGACTCTGTCTGCAATGCGTGCAGTCCAACAACGGGGTTGTGGAGGCATGAGCATCGCATAATCGCCCAACGTTTCCTGGTCTTGGAGGCGAGAGGTTCAGCTGGGGCGAGGTCGCCATGGCGACCTCGAGTCAGCTCCCAGTGGTCATCCGTGCGCACTAGTCGACAACTTTGACCGGCTCCGACCGCCGATCAGGGAACTTCCTAGACAAATCACGCCAGTAGCAGTGTGCAGTAACAAACAGCACTACGACTCCAGCGACAGCCAGGATATCATGATGCCCCAAGCACAGTTTCCTAGCCCCCGCGCGCAGGCTCCAGTGCGAGCCGCGCCTTGGCAGCAGGCTGCGACTCAGTCGCCTGCGTGGGCGTCGGCGTCGTGACCTCTGGTCGCGAATTGGGGCCCACGGGCGCGGCCGCCCTTGCGCCGCCGGGCGCCTGCATGAGGATGGCCCAACGCTCGGGACTAGTCCTCATGGGGATCAACGTCGCGGGCGCGGTGGTGGGCCCCGACCTGCCGCAGCGAGATCAAGGCGATCGTGCGCAATGCCAGCCCGCGGGCGTTCGTGGTCGAGCATGGGCAGAGGATCGCCCAATTCATCACGGAACGCATCATCGATCGCGGACTCCGATATCGCGGTCATTTCCAACCTTCCACCCCCCCGCGGCTCCGGGGCTTTGGCCCGCGCCGGCGCGGCGCGCCTCAGCCGCAACGCCGCCCCGCAGGAAACGGTCGCTACCGCGCTATGAGGGTCAAGCGGGGCCCCGCGGAGCCGCCCCGCTCGAGGGGGGGCGGGTCGACCCGCGAGGCCGACCTAGCCGACCTGCCGCGGCGGCAGCGGGCAGCTGCGCCAGGGCGCCCCGCCTGGGCCCTTGAGGGAGGTCGGGGCATCTCGCAATCATCACAAGAATGCGGATTCGATGTCATCCGCGCCACCATGTTCGAGGACGCCGTCGCGGCGCTAGCCGACCCCACATCATTGCATGGGTGGCGTGCGATATGGATAGGAACGATGCCCGACTCGCTCTCGACTCCCCTCCCAGCTGGCGCCCGCGAGATCAAGACCCTGTCACCAGAATCGTGATCCGCGGCCGCCGCGCCAGCAATGGCAACGACCACCAGCGCGACAGATGACTGACGCACATTTGATCCGCCTGACTCAGCGCCGCGCATGGCGCAAGCCCTTGGTCCCATGAGCCGAACATAGCAGTGCAGTTTTGACGGGGCTTGCCGGAGCGCCCATTTGCAACGAGCTGTGCAGGCGAGGTCTTGCGCCGCGCGCCTTATTGTAGTGACTGGCACGGGCGCGTCGCGGACGACGCGCCCTCAGCGAGGCACGAGCGCGCCATATTCAAACCCTTCTTCCAGTCCCATGGAAGCGCGCCGCCGCGAGACCGAGCAGCGCGCCCAGCGCTGCTGCGCCATGCGCCGCGCCCAAGACCATCGATCACAAGTCCCGCACAGCGCATCCCGAGGACGACCGCAACGGTCAAACCGGCAGGGCCACGAGCAACACCGTCGCCAGTGCCCTTCCGGCCGCGGAACGACAGGTGCCCGAGTTGCCAGCGCCTGCTCAGGCCTACCCCGCAGCAGACTCCTGCGCCAGAGAGCGAAGACATAGGAGGGCCAAGCAAGTGCCCAAAGCTCGCAAGCTGGTAGAAGACTACTATGAGGACTGCTGCACCGATCTTACATGTCTGGGCCCATATGTTCTGCGCTTCCCAGCCACTGGCAAGCCGGGCCACGCCGACGAGTATGATGACGACGACGATCTGCGCGGCAGCATTAGCTCAGGCCAGCCAGCGCGGTGATTTAAGGACTCGTCGGCCCCAGCATCAGATCGCCCTCGGCGAGGCCGTGGTCGAGTACAGATGCATCACCAGTTTTCTATCACAGTCCACCGAGTTCGACCACATTCATCACCTCCCCACCTACCTCACCTCCATCGCTTATTTTATTGACACCATGGAGATATACGGTAGGGAGTGCGGGCCAGCCAGTTCGCTGTCATCCGCTGCCTCAGGAGATGCCAATTCCGACTTGGTCACGGGCTGCGACCTCAACGACGAGAGCCAGCAGCAAGTCGTGGAGCGCTACTTCCGACGACATCGGCCTTTATTGGTCATCATGGATCCCACCTGCCCGCCTTTCGGCCGTTGGGCGACCTTCAACTACGAGCGCACTTGATGCGCTTGGCTACGACTCTCCGAGGAGGCCTCATCTCATGCACGACTCGGTGGCTACATGCCACAGTTGCAGCTGAAGCTCGGCGGTTACTTCGTCAACGAACAGCCCAACCTATCGCGGCCGCGCGCTTGGCCGCCCTGGCTAGAAGCATTGCCAGCATCAGGCATGCATGATCATTCGCTTCTGGCCCGGCTTTGGGCTGGGCTGGGCCAGGGCATGGGAGGCTGACGGCGGGGCGAGGCGCCGCGCGCGATCGGCGTTTCCGAGGGAGAGCGCGCGAAGACCCCGGCCCCCTCCCGCGGCACGCGCGTGCAAATGCGCAGCTGGGCGCGGCGAGAGGCGGCCATGGGCCTGCCTCGCGAGTGGGCCGGGGCGCTGCGCGACAGCACCCGCTCGGACAACGCTCGGCGCCAGTCGTTCACCGCCCATGCGTTCGCGCGCGGTCGCCCGCCCCGCCGGTCGGGGGCCTGGGCTGGCCGGCCCCAGCCCCGGGGCCGCTCGCCACCCCGCCGCCCGGCCTGGGCCGCCCCGCGCTCGCCAGCCACGCTAGGCAGGCGCCTTGTTTGGAAAGCCGCCCGCCAGCCTGCCCTGGCACGGCGGCCGCCCGCCGTCCGCGCTGGACTGCCGGCCCACCTTTTCCCCGGGGCCACTGTTCGCCCGTTCCGAATCGGGCGCGGCGTTCGGGGCGCCAGCAGCAAGTGGGCCCCCCGCTCAGGCCGCGCGTGCCCCGCTTCGCTGACAAGCGCGCTCACGCGCTGCAGCGGGCCCTGCCGTGATGGGCATGGATCCTGCGCGCCGTCGGCGGGGGCGCCTGGGAGCTCCCCAACCGCCTCGGCCCCGTTCTCGGGCCGCGCCCCCAGAAGCGCGTCCTCCGACGCTGGTCAGCCCGAACGCTCCAGGTACACGCGGCGAACATCGAGACAAGTTCCTTGCCTGGGCCTCCGAGGAGCACCCTGGAGTCGATCGCGACAGCTTCCAAGACCAAGACGCAAAGGGCGAGCTCCTCGCGAGGTGCGCCATGGACCTGCTGGAGGGCGGCGCTGCGCCCACCATGCCCGCAGCACGACTCGAATCCGCGCGCTTCCTCAATGGGGTCGCTGGGCTGTCGACACCGCTCCCAGCTGCAGAGGTCTGCGTCGAACACTTGGCGCTGGCCCACAGGCGCGAGGCACTGGCGCCGGCTAAGCTGCCCCAGATGTGCACGGTCACCCAAATCCGCAAGTGCGAGCGGGCGGCCACGACCTTGCGGGACCCTCTCGACAGGGTAGCCATCCGCGCCGAATTGCGCAAGCTCTTCGTCGCTCTGCGGAACGACGATGCGGCGTGGGACAAGTTCGGCGACTGGGCGCAGGAAGGCCCCGCATCAGAAGGCTGCCCGCGCGGAACCGCAAGCTGGACAAAGGCCGCAGAGGCGACAGCACGGCATGCTGCGGGTTACCCCCCCGAGCGAAATCTCCGAGCCGCCGTCGTGCTGGCCCCGCGGCCACGCCGCCGATCTCAGGGCATTCGGCATCCCAGAGGCGGCTGAATCCGCAGCCCCTTCCCCGCAGCGCCTCGCCGCGCCCGCGCCGCCCGGAGCGGCCGAGCCCGACGAGTAAGCGACAGCCGTGCGACGAGCCCTCAGAGCCGCGGGCTTCTCGCCAGGAGAGGCCAATGTCATCGGCCTGCACTCTGCGAAGCGCACGAAGCGCACCATCCTCACATAGGCCGGCAGCAGCGGCATCTTCTCCGACCGCGAGATCGAGGCACTTGGCCATCACCGCTCCGATGGGATCGGCGCAGTCGTCTGCGCCGACCACGCGACGGTGCTTGCAGCGCCAGTCACCCAGCTGCGGCAGCTACTCGAACGCGTCGCCCAGGGGCAGTTCGCTCAGGACGCGCCCGCCGGCACGCTGTGGCGGGACGGCGCTCGCCCGCCGCCGGCGCCGCCCGCGCTTGCCGAGGCCCCGCCCCGCGCGGGCCCCG